>JAMPIV010006075.1:42500-642500 GCA_024509875.1 Oreohelix idahoensis
GAACCCGGCCCTTTTGCCGCGAGAGACCAGCTCTCTAATCACTCTTGTCAATCGAACGCGCTTGTTTTCTAATGTATATTTGCCATATATTGATTATCGTTGTTGAGCTCATTAAATAAGAAAGACCATGCTTAGTTTATACCCAGGGCCCACTTAACATTGTAGTTACATTACTGAGAAGTTCAGATATAGCCGAAGATGAAGACGGGGTCGCGATCCCAATCAAAGAAAACTCAGTTCTCAGCGGTTCTGCTTAGAAAGCATTGCACTAATCTCTCTTAGTCGCTCTTGTGACATTTACTTGGAACGGTCAGTTCATTTGACACGTCCTATAGACGCGGTCAAGAAGAGATGCTTTGGTTTCTAGGCTGGTCTGGTAAGTGTCAGTTTCGGTACAGGCCAGACGAACAGGTCTGGTTCAATCACTGGTAGATCATGACAGAAAGGGGAAATATGTCTGCGTGACTCATTTAAAGTCGCGTTTTAAGGGCAGTAATTATTTGACTTCCCTAATAAGGGAAATAACTGCAAACACCAATCCCCTACAATCTTTATTCGCGCGGCTTCGAACGTTACAAAAAATAAAGTATTAAAAATAAGTTAAAACAAGTAGCACTTACGAAAATGTACAGTCTATTTATGTTTAAATATACAACCAATTCTTTTATATGTTCTTTTTATTTTCTCTAAAAGTAATACAAGTATTTCAGCCGTTGTGCGTTATTTGTCATACAGTTATAAATAGGAAAGTTATATAATAATAATAATAATAAATTCTTTAAGCACCAAACACGGCGCATAAGGCAGAAACCAGTGCTCTCCAGGTTGTTCGTTGTGACGCCACTCCTCTTAGCTCTTGCACATTATTTAGGCCCAACGTTCTTCCTTCTCTTATTATTGTTCTTCTGAGTGTTTCTTTTGGTCTTCCTTTTTTCCTCTTACCCTCAGGAACCCAAGTGAGCGCCTGTAGTGGTATTCTGTTGTTTTGCATTCGTAGGACATGACCGATATATGACCATCGTCTTTTCCTTATATAGTCGGAGACATATTTCTGCCTAGAGTCTTCTCTTATTTGTCGATTAGTCTTGAATTCTTTCCAACTGATGTTCATGAGTTTTCTAAGACATTTGTTCTCGAATGTATTCAGCTTGTTCTCCAATGATTTTGTTATTTTCCAACTCTCACAGCCGTATGTTAACACTGAGATAACATTTGAATTAAACAGACGAAGCTTGGTATGTATATTCAATGATCGTAATTTCCAAATGTTAGATAATCTATTGAAGGCGCTAGCTGCCAAAGCAATTCTAGTATGGATTTCTCTTGTTGTGTCACCATCCTGAGTCATTTTACTGCCTAAATAATTGAAACTTTCAACTTTCTGTAGTTTTCCCCCGTTCAAGATGATATCAAAGGTCTCGTTAGAAAAGTTCATAGCTTTAGTTTTAGAGGCATTTATTTGGAGACCTATTTTAACCGAGAGATGACACAAATTATTTATTGCTTCTTGGGATTGTCTGGGTGTTGAACTTAAGAATGCTACATCATCTGCGAAATCCAGGTCCCCCAGGAATTTTCCATTTGTCCATTTTATACCCAATTGTTCATTGTGGGTATAGTTTCTCATAACCCAATCAATAGCTATTCCAAAAGTAGTGGTGACATAATACAGCCTTGTTTAACCCCTGTTTCTACTGTAAACCATTCTGTATTCCCTTTATTTGTTCTAACACAACATCTTGCATTGTCATATAGCGCTTTGATTATATTCACATATTTTGTTGGAAAACCATAGATTGTAAGTATCTTCCACAATGATGGGCGGTGTAGACTATCAAAGGCTTTTTGAAAATCGACGAAGGTGATAATAAGTGGCGATTGCCTTTCCACTGATTCTTCTATAATTGTTCTTAGTGTGAATATTTGATCAATACATGATTGTTTCGGCCTGAAACCCGCTTGTTCTTCTCTGATCTTTTCGTCAGCATGCAATTTAAGTCTTTCTAACATCATGCAACATAATAATTTTCCAGGTACTGATAATAGAGATATACCACGCCAGTTATTACAGTCTGATAGATCACCTTTCTTCGGTAACTTTACAATAATACTGTCTTTCCATTGTTGTGGTGGTTGTTCTTCTCTCCATACTTCATTTATAATATCTAAAATTCTCAAGAGGTTGTTGTCATTAACTGCTTTAATCATTTCCCCTGAAATTTCGTCAACTCCAGCAGCTTTAAAATTTTTTAATCTTTTAACGGCTTGTTTGATCTCGTCCAGCGTGAATTCATCGCAAGTTATTGGCAAGGTGGTTGTGAGTGTTTCATTATTAAAATCAGGTGTTACTGTTGGTGGTGGTCTGTTTAGCACCTCCATGAAGTGCTCAGCCCATCTCTTCATTTGTTCTTTTTCTGTTGGTATTGAATTCCCTAATTTACCTTTAACAGGTGTTTCCATAGCAGTAGGCTGGTGACATAGTTGTTTTGTAATTTGATAAAGGCACCTACTATTACCAGTTCTTGCAGCATTTTCAGCTTCTACGGCCAGTTCATTGATGAAATGTCTTTTATCTCTTCGAGTTTTTGTCTTCACTTCTTTATTTAACAAGTTATAAGATAGTTTGCAAGATTCAACTGCATTATGTGTACTTGCCGCTAGTAGTTTAAGTTTTGCTGTTTTCCTTTCTTGTATTTTATCCCAAGTATCTTCTCTCATCCATTTTTTCTTTTTATGTACTAGGTATCCGGTGGTCGCTACTGCTGCTTCTGTCATTATATAGGTATATATAGGTACCTAATAATGTAATGATGAAATAGAAAGAGCTTTAGCAGGAAAAACCAATACTACCTCTGGGGAAGACATTCTGAGCTATGAAATCCTCAAAAAGGTACCAAATACAACTCTAAGAGTGATTGCATCCCTCTACAACAAAATCTGGCACACGGGAAAAATACCGTGTTCATGGAAGACAGCAGTAGTCATCCCCATACTAAAGCCAGATAAGGAAACACATGATGTCAGCTCATACAGGCCAATATCGTTAACATCGCATCTAGGAAAAATTCTAGAAACAATAGTCAACAGCAGACTAAAATTTCATCTAGAAAAGCATAATTTGTACAGTCCAACCCAGGCAGGCTTTAGAAGCCAACATAGTACAATAGAGCAACTGTTGAGGCTGGAACATGATGTTAAAACAGGCTTCAAAAGGAATGAAAAGACAGTAGCAATATTCCTTGATGTAGCAAGAGCATATGATGAGTGTTGGAGGGAGGGTGCACTACACAAAATCAGGAAATTAGGTATAGTAGGCAGAACCTACAATTATCTAGAAAACTTCCTGCAGGATAGATACTTCACGGTACAAATAAACAATGATAGATCTGAGTGTTGCGTGCATATTTTGACGCACATATTACAAAAATCGATATGGCTATTTAATATGGGAAAAATATAGACATTCATTCATTTGTGTATGAAAATGCTGTCTATGGTAAAAGCGAGAGAATCCATGTTTGATTCACACTTTTGATTATAGGAGTAATCGTTCTTGATATTGATCCGGCGCATGGATTGCTCTTACGTTTGTACTTATTTTTTAGGGCCAGAAAATATATTAATTTGCTTATTATGTTTATGGCCTGAATTCATATGTATTACATATTATTAGTACAAGTAGAATCAGTCCTATATTGTATATTTTGGATGGGTAGGCGGGACTAGATTCTTATTATTCCGGTCTAGCGGAAGTATGAGTTGTCTTGACAAGTCGTGATGAGTTCCGATGTACCGTGGTAATGGCGGGTACGCATTTTTCAAAGGGCTGGTAGATTCTTAAGGAAATACAATTCATGAAGTGGTTTTCTTCTAAAGGAGATGGTATCTCTACTATAGTTTATGTTAGAGACTCTCCTAAGGTACGGTACAATGTATAATTCGGACTCCATGTATTGCCAGACCCTATTTTGATGATCTCATGTCGATTCGACCTAGATGGAACATTGTGCTTCGTATCGCTAGGGTCGTGTTTTGTATCGACAAAGATGACAGACTTTCCTACAGCGGTTATGGCTACGTGAATTAACCTGATCATCGTAGAGCTGTATGGGAACATTTATGAAATCATTTATATACCCATTATAAATTAACTCTGGCTTATATTTTCCTTCCTATGAATGAGTGAACGACAACTCAGGGAGGCGGCCATGTTAGATTTCGGTCATCATATGTTTTGATCACTGCCAAGAGAACAGATTATTTATCCTATTATCGGACAGTGACAGGGAGATCTCAATCTTGCTAGAAACCCCCTCTTTCGTGGTTTCATAATATATGCTACAAACTATGGACGTCAAGTAACCTTAGTTATTTACCGATCTGCCTTCACTGACGCGTTTAGTCAGATAGGGGAATGCGGCCATAATATATCATGACATTGAACTTTTGATGTACTGCCCATTATTTCTGAATGTGTCATGACTTCAGATCTGCTATGTATACCTACAAATTGATATGTCAACATACCATGATGTACTCGTATGTCCCAGTGTGTACGTCTGAATAAATTGAGTAAACAAAGATTCCAGCAGTCTGCATTGGTGCCTTGTAGACACAAGTGTATGAGTGGTTATATTGGTCAGCACACGAACAGTACATCATTCGCGGTAATCACACTCTACACTTCTACTTCATACATACACCATCCTGCGTCGGTTGGAGTGACCAAGTTTAGGGCCTGCTTCCCCTGGAGCCTTTGCCTTCCCTAACTCAGGACTAGGGTGAGTTACTCATTTACAGCTGGGTAGACTGGAGCATGCCTGATCTCAACAACACACCACTCTTCCTTACAGAGCATACCGACTGACACTTTACAGAGTGGAAAGAAGAAAAGAAACTTTACAGTGGCGAGCCAGATTCCTGGGTCCAGCTTACGCAGTTTTGTGTTGAGAATCACAGTTTACAGCTGAAAGAACATTTGTTTGAACACATCAACACCAGTAGGACAGCTATACAGTCGATGTCAGCTTGACCTGTATTACCGATAGGATGCTGTATCTAGGTCAGCGCTTGTTGACAGTTTTTTTCGCTGTACAGTCAGTATTACACAGGACAGTAGTATCAAGTGTAGAAAATATCTGGAGCAGTATTGTTGACATTTCTCAACGTACAGAAGAATCACAGTGTTGTTGAACATAAAGTGCATAGTTCATCGTTGGATCTTCATATGCTCAAAAGAGAAAAAATTGACAGTGTAATAGTTTAGAATTAAATCTATTACTCAATAAAGTGGCAAGTTATTAGTATTAAAATAAACTGTGCCTGCTTTACAACACTATACCTGCAACACATTCCATTCATGACATAAATTATATTGTATGCTATATGCTATTTATGCTTACATGTTATTTGTTATGTATTAAATTAGTTTATGTTCTGTGTGACTAGTACAAGGTATGCCGAGTGACATTGGTCTGGACTAGTATTCTATAGGTACACATTTTTTTAATTGGAAATTTGTTAGCAACAATTTGCTGCTATTTCTGTTAGTTGTGATGAGGTGTTCTTTTCTTCGTTGTTTTTGGTAATAATTTTGTGTTCCTTAGTTTTGTTTGATTTGTTTGTATAATTGTAGGTCTCATCTTTCCTTTCATTTCAGTTTTTTACACCCTTATGTTTATACACTGTGGCGTTATTTGTCTTGTTATATTATGGCAGTTATCATCACGGTTTCTGTGATCATTTTTTTTTCATTTCTCCTATTTAATTTAATTTGATCTCTGCAAATGTGTTCATATTGTCTTTTCGTGTTTGTCCTTTGTAATGTCTTTAGTTGACATAAACGTATAGTGGTATACACTGATAGTATAGTACAGATCAGTACTTTATGATTGTTATTGTTATAAAACAAAATGTACAAGACCTTTGTAAGGCTTGTCTCCCAAAGTGATTGGTAAAGGGAAATATTTTTTCCACAGGTACTCAAGTGATCTTTGATTACATTGAGGTATACAAGACCTTTGTAAGGCTTGTCCCCACAGTATTTGAGATACAGTTATTGTTGTCCACAGGTACTCAAGTTATCATTGGTTATTATAAACCATACAAGTTTGGACTAAGACTAAGTCTATGGTATAGACTTGTCTCCCATTAAAGGGAAATAGGGTAATCTATTTACTTTTTCAGGTTTCTGATTTAAGAAGACAATATGTCTACATTAGATTATTTCATTGCACAAGGAAAATCTCTTGATAAGACTGGAAAAGACTTAGAACAATGGGCTGTTGCTCAATATGACAAAGCATTAGCTGCAGAAGAGAAAAAAATTGCTGCTGCTGTTGAAGAAAGAAAAGCTGCTGCTGAGGAAAAAAAAGCTGCGGCTGAGGAGAGAAAACTTCAAATAGAAGAAAAAAAAGCTTTGGCTGAAGAAAAAAGATTAGAAAGAGAAGCTGCTGCTGAAGAAAAAAAAGCTGCTGCTGAAGAAAAAAAAAGCTCTGGCTGAAGAAAAAAGATTAGAAAAAGAAGCTGATACTGCTGCTGAACTTAAGAAATTGCAGATGCAAATGGAGGAAAGGAGATTTGAGGCAGAACAGAAGAAATTAGAAGCTGATGCAGAACAGAAAAAACTAGAAGTTGCTGCTGCTGCAGAACAGAAGAAATTAGAAGCTGCAGCTGAACAAAAAAAATTAGAAGTTGCTGCAGAACAGAAGAAATTAGAAGCTGCAGCTGAACAAAAAAAATTAGAAGTTGCTGCAGAACAGAAGAAATTAGAAGCTGCTGCAGAACAGAAAAAATTAGAAGCTGCTGCTGCTGCAGAACAAAAAAAATTAGATAGAGAAGCTGAAGAGAGAAAAGCAATAAGAGAACATGAGTTTGAATTAGAGAAATTAAAATTGACATGTATGAGTAATGTTAATCAGGCATCTGGTGGTAATGGTAAACCCTTTGTGTACAAGGTCAAGGTACCAGCGTTTAACCCTGTGGTGAAGTGGGATGTTATAAATATTTATAAGGGACTTAGTGTACTGACTGAGATCAGCTGTGAAGGTATATATATATCTAATAAGAGTAGTATATTATATATAACCTTACTTGCTACCACATATCTATATATCTCAGTCAGAATTATTCTGGAATAGTGTGATCGCTACGTTATGTGTCTAGGGTATGTGTATGATGAAGTGTAAGTCATAACAACAGACAGATAAACAATTTAATTTAATCCACTACTCTTGACAACACTGTGACACTCACATACATATAACACTCTATGAGAATATCTTAAAGGAGGCACTGATAACTTTCAAATAACAATATGTATTCATTACTGGCATGAATGAATATGTGTCCTGATTCAACTACAAGGGAATCAGGAATCACAATCAATTTAAATTACAAGTTATATGTACAGAATTTACCAATATGAATATAGTAGTGACATATATTATTACAAATATCCTATGTGTGTCAGTGTGTAGTAGTAAAATGAGGTAATACTGGTTTTGTTTTGTTCAAGCTCTGTTGGTATTTGTCATCATGACTTCAATATTTTGTCTTTAGGGACTAGTATTGGAGATGTTCTCAGTTCCTGATATTAAGACAATTAAATTCCCCTCTTAATGTTAATTTTACAAATTCATTTCAAGATGAGGGGACATAATGTTGAGCTCAGCTGGCCAAGTTAGCTTATCTGGCGTGATGGCGGCAGGAAAGGACTCCTCTGCTCGAATTCTCCTCTGGGCTCTGGAGACACCTCACTGATAGCTAAAAGGACCAAGGAGTATGCTGTCCGACACTGGATTCAGCAAAGCTCTGACCAGGTGCTGCTCAGTACCATCAAGACCACTGTCCCTGAAATCAAGAAGGATGTACCTTCTACTTCATAACTAATTTATATTTTCTTTTTACACTGATCACAATACATCACAAACATTGCGTTCAGAGCGTTAGGCCAACAGTCAGCTTCATCTGAAATACTTTATACCAGCATTACCATCCTTAATGGTCACTACGCCTCTGCACTTCCAGCATTATTTCTGTCTAATCAATCATCCAGGTGTCAGTGTACTATTTGGCCATTCCATGCCGTTTTACTACCCTCCGACACCCTCTGTTCAGGCTGGAGCATTACAGGCTTTACCTCACATTTGCCACTGAACTACACATATATATACAGGCATAAATCAACAATTCACATTCAATTTTCATTAAAAGATATTGAATGGTTCAAGCTTACCACAATTCATACGAATAAACACAGATACGTTGATTAGCAATGAATTCTGGCACAAACTGGCACAAATTTCCATCTGCCTATGTTCCAGGCTTTTATTTAACACAATTATGAGCTGGCTTCAACGCACTGTTGCTTTATCAAGATCATTTAAACAAGTGGTCTCGAACTAACGCTCCCAAGTGTGTATATCAGCGAGACTGGCCAATGAGCCACGTTTCGACAAGTGTTTGAAAAAATGTTACCTTTTCCCGTTTCCCCTAACAACGAAAGATAGTATTTATAGTTCGACCAATCGTGGTTAGGCTTTCATTTGTTGCGCTCCAATCAATTTGGAGTTTACATGGTAGGCTATTTATGTAACGTAAGGTTTTTTCAAACACGTTATAAAAAATTTTATGAGCAGAAATGATTTCATGCTGTCAGGCAGCCTCACTATTTTATTTTGGGTATAATTTATTAATTCCTGGACTATTTGCGTAACGTTTTACATATTATTTGTCAGCAAGCCCTAAGGAACCCAATTTTCCCACTTAAAAGAGCTACGTGGCTGCGTTCAAAATATGTATTTTCTACCTCCTGTTTCGAAGATATGCTGTCTGGGTACTGTTATGTTTTCAACCGTAAACCCATCTATTGTTATCTTTCCTAATAAGCGTTTTTTTATGATTTTAAAACCTAACTCTGGGGAAGGGTAGTGTATTTTATCACTGTCCGTCTGAAAAAAAAGTTAGTGCTTGTAGCCTAACACGCGTGATAGTAGTAATTGTGTATCGCGCGACGCGTGTTTAATGTTCGGCTTTCTGCCTCTCCCTTCTCGCTATCCTTTTGTCCATCTGTTCGTTCGTTTTGGTAACGTAATGTAGAAAAAGACATGAATGGAATTTAAAATTTAGGTCATTACGCAGTCTGCCTCTTAATGTTTTTCCAAGAAATACAGCACACGTTTCATTGAAGAAAGCGGGTATAATACAGTAAGCTTTTACTATCAACGTGAAAGCGTTACAATTTGCAGACGAAGCAGAAAACAAGGGGGATTTCGAGTACATTCTTTGTGACAGCACTGTCATTTTACCATTGCTCTTTTCTTTATTATATGTATTTATTAGGCTTTATATTTAATTGATAATTTATATATGTGGATTAGAATATTCCATGACACCTCCCCTCTTAAAACAGACATTATATGTCAGTCCTTTATTCTATATACACATAGAGAAATTTATTATTATTTCTGGGGTTTACGGTGATTCTCATCACACGGATGGCGGCTTAAAAAATCCGCTCCCAAATTGGTTTTTCCAGATATATACTCAATGCTAAAATTATATGGAGCCAAAAGTAAAGACCATCGGAGTAACCTGGAGTTCTCATGCTTAGCCTGTGCTAGAAACGATAAAGGTTTGTGATCTGTTTGCAACTTAAATGCCTTCCCATATAGATAAATATTGAATTTCTTTATTGCCCATATTACTGCAAGACATTCTTTTTCGCTAGTTGAGTAGTTGATTTCAGCTTTATTCAACTTTCTGCTAGCATATGCCACTGGGCTTAATTCCCCATCCAATGCATCTGATTTCTGTAGTAAAGTTGCACCTAACCCAATATTACTTGCATCCGTCCTTACTATGAATTCTTGACTTAAGTCAGGTAATTTCAAAATGGGTTTACTTGTGAGCTTTTCCTTCAATTCTTGGTAAGTCATTTCACATTGTGGTGTCCATGTAATGCGATCTGGATGTCCTTTACGTGTCAGTTCCGTTAAAGGTGCACATATGGAATTAAAGTTTTTGATATACTTCTGGTAGAAACCACATAATGAGACAAAGGATCTCACGTCCTTCTTGGTTTGTGGTCTCGGGGCTTTCTGTAGTTTCTCTAAATTCTTTGGGTCAGGGGTCATGTTTCCCTGATAAACTGTGTGTCCCCAAAAATTCCAATTCTTTACATCCAACGCAACATTTGGTTGGTCGGGCTGTTAAATTTGCCTCCCTAAGTCGATCAAACAGCATGTTCAGAGAGTCAATGTGTTCCTCAAATGTTTCTGTTGCTATAAGGATATCATCCATAAAATTGGTTATACAGGGATTATTCAGAGGATCCAATAATTTTCTCATCATTCTAGAGAAGACACTAGGCGCATTCTTCAATCCAAATGGCAATCTATTAAACTCATAGTGTCCTTCTGAGGTACTAAAAGCTAGGTATGGTCTAACCTCAGGCTTTACTGGAATCTGATAGTATCCTTTACTCAGATCCACTTTTGAGAAATATTTAGCTTTATTTAGTCTGGCAAACAGCTGATTTGTATCCGGCAATGGATCCACCTGTCCTTCTGTAATAGCATTCAGTCTCCTGTAATCTATACAGAGTCTATGTTCTCCAGAGGGCTTCCTTAAGAGTACCACCCCGGAACTATACGAAGACTCACTGTGCGAAATAATTCCTTCCTTCAACAGATAGTCTATCTCTTCCTTCAAAGCTTTTTCCTTAGCAAACGGAATCGAATATGGTTTCATACAGACAGGTGTGGAGTCTATGAGTTTCATATCATATTCCAATAGGTTTGTATGCCCTGGTCGGTCTGTTAACACCTCTGCATGATTATTTAGAACCTGTTGCACTCTCTCTTTCTGAGTTTTCGTTAAATGTGTACTGATTTTCACCTGTGCTGCTGTCTCACAGGGGTGTAATGGATATTCAAATGATGAAAGTGGTTCCTTTTTCATCTCCATGGCGATGGACAAGGTCAACAAGTGTGTCTCTTCCTGATGTTCTCTTTCCAAATATTTCTTCAGGAGATTCACATGATAGATTTTTTCTTTCCCCTTCTTATCTATCTTATAATTTGTTCTAGACACCTTCTCTAGAACTGTATATGGACCCTGCCATCCAATTTGTAACTTATTCTGACTCCCGGGCAAAAGAAGCAGTACTTTCTCTCCCACAGCCAAATTTCTGTCTTTCGCCTTCCTGTTATAATAGGCAGCATGTTTCTTCCTGGCTTGTTTCAAATTTTCATTGGCAAGTTTCCAGCCAGTTTTTAACCGAGTGGTCAGCTCATTCACATACTGGTATGAAGATGTAATGTTTTCCTCTGCCTTTTCATCAGTCCACGTTCTTAACAAAGCTACATATGGACCTTTAATTGTGTGGACCTATTTGTCCATGCACCGGTATGGTCTCTTCCACTCGAAGCTTTATAGTGATGATTTTTCCTCCCAGAATTATCATTCACAAAACGACCGCTACCAATTTTTCTTTTGGGGCTGTCTCCCCTCTTAAAATTCTTGATGAGAGATTTCCTCTCTACATCTTCTTCCTCCAGTTTGTTTAAGTCCGACTGAGGGATTGTCGGCTTATCCTGGGGTAAGACATCTTTTTGCACTCTCCGCATAGTGGCCATTGTAAAACAGTTAAGTGAAGCTTGTCCGTGAAAAGGGGCTTCCCATTCCATTTGGTCCACTTTATCAAATTTATTTTTCCTTTTATTGTTAGGCCTGATTTTGCCCCATGGCGTGTCCAGGTCCTGATCCATGTTCCCACTTGTGGGTGTTCCCTCATGTGCTATGCTACACCTTTCTACAAAATTTTCAATGTCCCATCTTGCTTTGGGCCAATAATAATTGTGAGCCACCTTTTGAATGATGGTACCTATCTTCTCATGGTCCCCATCTGGTTTCACATGTAGGCTCCTTATTAATTCTGTCCTGTATCTTTTTGGAAGAACCAGCTGTCCGTGACCATGGGATCTAGTTCCGGCCTTCCTATACATCAACTTGTTTTTCATGTAAAAATCTCCCTTGCCTGGAGTTGTATGACAAGTTGACAATTTTCTGAAACAAGGCTTGAGTGTTTTATCCCCAGCCTGTGCCTTCCTCATCTCTCTGGAGTGGTATCTAACATAATATCCTCCTCCTGTCTTGAGGTCGACCTGACCTGAAGGGTTGCCATATACACAGGTTTCCTTCTGCAACGGTCAGTGTCATGATTGTCCATCTGACAATTTTTACACCACCTTTTTCCTTGGTTGAAAGATTTTCTTTCATCATATTTCCTTTCATCGAATTGTGGGAATTTTTTTTTATTGTCATACCGTGGCCTATCAAATTGGTGCTTACCTTTATTTTGATCCCTAGGATCAAATTTATTAAAGTTCTGTGGTGCCCTAAAGTTGTCCACCTGTTTCTTTTTATTACCTGTTACCTCTGCTTGAGCTGCTTGATACCTTTCAGCAACATTTAGCAACTCACCCAGCCTCTCTGCACCTTGTTCCATGAGAAACTTTCTCAGGTCTGGAGCCATGGACTCTCTTAGTTGCTCTATAAGGACCATTTCCTTAAGATCTTGGGTTTTCCCGAGAGAAGTCCATTTCTCCAAGTATGTCTCGATTCGTGCAGAGAACTGGTGATAGGTTTCACCTGACAGTAGTTTAGCATTCCTAAATTTTTTCCTGTAAAACTCTGCATTCTTTTCATACCTTAACAAAAGAGCCTGCTTTAGCATGTCATAATTTTCCTGATCACCTCTGCTCATTTTTGCAAAAAACTTCATAAGCTGCCCCACGAAGTCCCTGAGATAACTTTAAGCTCCACCTTTCTCTCTCCAACCCATACGTGGTAGCTAATAGTTCATACCTATTTATATAGCTCTCAATATCATCGTCTTTCTCAACAAAATGATCTAAATGAAAATTCATAGCTGAGGTTGAGGCTCCTTGAGTAACCGTAGCATCAGAGGCAAAGGGACTGGCACCATTTTCAGGAGCATGGCCTTGAAACTCAAACTCCCTTAGTCGTAACTCATGTTCCCTTTGTAATCTCTTCTCCTCCTTTTCTGCTTCCCTTTCTGCAGCTAATCTCTTCTCTTCCCTTTCTGCAGCTAATTTCTTCTCTTCCCTTTCTGCAGCTAATTTCTTCTCTTCCCTTTCTGCAGCCAATTTCTTCTCTTCCCTTTCTGCAGCCTGTCTTCTTTCCTCGGCTTCCAATGCTTTAGCCTCTTTGTCAGCCTCAATCTGCAACCTCTTAGTCTCCCTTTCAGCCTCTAACCTTCTTTCGGCCTCTTTTTCTAATCTTCTTTCTTCGCGTTCAATAAATTTGTCACATTCCGTAGTGACATAGGAAACCATAACTTGCCCATCTAATCCTAACTCCTTTGCAGTCTGAACCGCAGCAGATCGAAATTTGGCCAGGTCCGCCATTGTCTATCATGTAAATTTATACAATGTCTAACCAACAATTCAATCTCTAATGGACAACACAGGCACCGTGAGCTCAACCTTATTTAATTCCACCCAAGGATACCTTTTAATTCTTATATTCCCTGAAGTGAATTACCCCCAATATTTTTAATAGGGAAAGATTCAAAATCCCAAGAGCGAGACCCCAATATATGTGGTGAAGTGGGATGTTATAAATATTTATAAGGGACTTAGTGTACTGACTGAGATCAGCTGTGAAGGTATATATATATCTAATAAGAGTAGTGTATTATATATAACCTTACTTGCTACCACATATCTATATATCTCAGTCAGAATTATTCTGGAATAGTGTGATCGCTACGTTATGTGTCTAGGGTATGTGTATGATGAAGTGTAAGTCATAACAACAGACAGATAAACAATTTAATTTAATCCACTACTCTTGACAACACTGTGACACTCACATACATATAACACTCTATGAGAATATCTTAAAGGAGGCACTGATAACTTTCAAATAACAATATGTATTCATTACTGGCATGAATGAATATGTGTCCTGATTCAACTACAAGGGAATCAGGAATCACAATCAATTTAAATTACAAGTTATGTACAGAATGTATCTAATATGAATATTGTAGTGACATATATTATTACAAATGTTCTATGTGTGTCAGTTGTGTAGTAGTAAAATGAGGTAATACTGGTTTTGTTTTGTTCAAGCTCTGTTGGTATTTGTCATCATGACTTCAATAGTTTGTCTTTAGGGACTAGTATTGGAGATGTTCTCAGTTCCTGATATTAAGACAATTTAATTCCCCTCTTAATGTTAATTTTACAAATTCATTTCAAGATGAGGGGACATAATGTTGAGCTCAGCTGGCCAAGTTAGCTTATCTGGCGTGATGGCGGCAGGAAAGGACTCCTCTGCTCGAATTCTCCTCTGGGCTCTGGAGACACCTCACTGATAGCTAAAAGGACCAAGGAGTATGCTGTCCGACACTGGATTCAGCAAAGCTCTGACCAGGTGCTGCTCAGTACCATCAAGACCACTGTCCCTGAAATCAAGAAGGATGTACCTTCTACTTCATAACTAATTTATATTTTCTTTTTACACTGATCACAATACATCACAAACATTGCGTTCAGAGCGTTAGGCCAACAGTCAGCTTCATCTGAAATACTTTATACCAGCATTACCATCCTTAATGGTCACTACGCCTCTGCACTTCCAGCATTATTTCTGTCTAATCAATCATCCAGGTGTCAGTGTACTATTTGGCCATTCCATGCCGTTTTACTACCCTCCGACACCCTCTGTTCAGGCTGGAGCATTACAGGCTTTACCTCACATTTGCCACTGAACTACACATATATATACAGGCATAAATCAACAATTCACATTCAATTTTCATTAAAAGATATTGAATGGTTCAAGCTTACCACAATTCATACGAATAAACACAGATACGTTGATTAGCAATGAATTCTGGCACAAACTGGCACAAATTTCCATCTGCCTATGTTCCAGGCTTTTTATTTAACACAAATTATGAGCTGGCTTCAACGCACTGTTGCTTTATCAAGATCATTTAAACAAGTGGTCTCGAACTAACGCTCCCAAGTGTGTATATCAGCGAGACTGGCCAATGAGCCACGTTTCGACAAGTGTTTGAAAAAATGTTACCTTTTCCCGTTTCCCCTAACAACGAAAGATAGTATTTATAGTTCGACCAATCGTGGTTAGGCTTTCATTTGTTGCGCTCCAATCAATTTGGAGTTTACATGGTAGGCTATTTATGTAACGTAAGGTTTTTTCAAACACGTTATAAAAAATTTTATGAGCAGAAATGATTTCATGCTGTCAGGCAGCCTCACTATTTTATTTTGGGTATAATTTATTAATTCCTGGACTATTTGCGTAACGTTTTACATATTATTTGTCAGCAAGCCCTAAGGAACCCAATTTTCCCACTTTAAAAGAGCTACGTGGCTGCGTTCAAAATATGTATTTTCTACCTCCTGTTTCGAAGATGTGCTGTCTGGGTACTGTTATGTTTTCAACCGTAAACCCATCTATTGTTATCTTTCCTAATAAGCGTTTTTTTATGATTTTAAAACCTAACTCTGGGGAAGGGTAGTGTATTTTATCACTGTCCGTCTGAAAAAAAAAAGTTAGTGCTTGTAGCCTAACACGCGTGATAGTAGTAATTGTGTATCGCGCGACGCGTGTTTAATGTTCGGCTTTCTGCCTCTCCCTTCTCGCTATCCTTTTGTCCATCTGTTCGTTCGTTTTGGTAACGTAATGTAGAAAAAGACATGAATGGAATTTAAAATTTAGGTCATTACGCAGTCTGCCTCTTAATGTTTTTCCAAGAAATACAGCACACGTTTCATTGAAGAAAGCGGGTATAATACAGTAAGCTTTTACTATCAACGTGAAAGCGTTACAATTTGCAGACGAAGCAGAAAACAAGGGGGATTTCGAGTACATTCTCTGTGACAGCACTGTCATTTTACCATTGCTCTTTTCTTTATTATATGTATTTATTAGGCTTTATATTTAATGGATAATTTATATATGTGGATTAGAATATTCCATGACAAACCCTACCAGTGATGACATAACATTTTGGCTTTCTAGATTTGAACGGGCTTGTCGATCTCATAATGTTGACAAATCACAGTATGTGAATCAGTTGTCTGAAAATCTAAAAGGGGAGTCTCTGAGTAAGTTATATTTTGTTGAAGAGGCCGACAAAGATAATTATGATGCTGTTAGGGCAGCTTTGATAAAGAGATATCAGCTGTCTGAGGAAGGTTACCGTCTTTTGTTTAAAACAATGAGACCTGAGGTAGGTGTAGAATTCTCAGATTTCATCTCAAAAGCACGAATTACACTTTCACGATGGATTGAATTATCCAAAACAGAGAAAACATTTGATGGTCTTACGGATTTATTGCTAAGAGACAAGGTCATGTCGTCTGTAAATAAATCATTCCTAGAGTTCTTACATGAGCGTAAACCTGGTACAATAAAGCAAATGGAAGAATATTGTGACCAGTATGCCACGGCACACCCTGACATGATTCTTAGTAACTCTAACATTAAAGAGAGTATGCCAGTTGCTTCGGCAACAGAATATAATCAGAATTACTCACACAAATTCCAAGGAGCTAAAAATAAATTTGATAAAAAGGTTAACTGGAATAAGTATCAAAACCAAGATAACCACTCAAATCAGGGTTCTTCTTCGAAGAACTGGAATCGAGCTGATAGTCCTCGACACGCGAGGGGTACCCATAATGTTAGAAATTCTCGGAAAGGGAGTAGCTATAGGAACTACCCAAGTGCTTCATGGAGACAACAGAAACAATATTACAGGGATACTCAATATAACGAGCGTGATGATTATGATCATGAATATTATGATTCAAACCCAAATAGGGGTTATAACAGAGGCAATAATAATTATAGAGACAATTATAACCGAGGTAGATCACAACACAAAAGACATGGTAAATCGTATTACCAGGCTAACTCTGCACAACAGGAGTTCCACGACACCGATAATCAGAATAATGATAAAAAAGACTCCAACAGTGTAGCAAATTCCGCTTTCGATTTTGCTAGAGCATCTGAGTGTTCGCAATGCAAAACATTATTCGATCCAACCACAGTGTCTACTTTAAGCTGCGGTCACCCGCTTCCCGCTCTCCATGCGTCAATTGCGCATAATGGAAGGGGTGCTCTTGTCTTTAATAGGGGCCTAATAGATGGTACTCCGGTATCAATTCTTTTCGATTCGGGGTGCACTACCATTGGAGTGAGGCAATCACTCGTAAATCCTTCTCGAGCTACAGGCAATATAGTCAAATGTGTAACATTTGGTGGCACATTGGAGAAGTACTCCACTGCCATTATCAATATTGCTACGCCTTTCTTTACAGGAGAGGTGCAAGCATGTCTCTTGCCGAATCCGATCGCTGATCTTATCATCGGTCGCATTCATGGAGTGAAAGAATGCACTCCACAGCAAATTTCTAATTGGGAAAATGTTAATATGCAATCTGCTAATGCAGTAATCACTAGGGCTCAAGCTCTTAATATGCCACAATCTTCACATTCTGAAGATAATGATGCGCAGATCCAAGATGATCCCTTGGAGATTTCCCACGATTCCTTTATCAAACAGCAGGAAGATGATCCTACTCTAAAGAAATTCTTTACTCTGGCAACAAAAGGTGATCCGAATAAGGATTACTAATCGTAAATCTTGGATTACGATGAAGAATGGCGTACTTGTACGTATGGTACAAGACTCCGCTAAGTCCATTCATTCTCAAATCCTTGTGCCTAAAAATATGAGAGTTAAAATCTTACAGCACGCTCATGATTCGCAGTGTGCTGGACATATGGGTTTTTCCCGTACTAAAGCTAGAGTTCTTCAATCTTTCTTTTGGCCTGCTGTGAATAAGGACATACGAATCTATTGTCGATCTTGTAAAGTATGTCAAGAGATTAAATCCAGAGGTCCACGCCATGATGCACCTATTCAGGCTGCAGACATTCCCATTCGGCCATTTCAAAAAATGGCGATAGACATCATTGGTCCATTTAAGATAAAGTCTGCTAGAGGACACCAATTTATTTTGACGTGTGTTGATATGTGCACACGTTGGCCGGAGGCTGTTCCTCTAAAGAGCATAACTACTGCTGATGTCGCAGATGCTCTTTGGTTAATATTTTCTCGTCTGGGGTTTCCAGCAGAAATATTATCCGACCATGGTACCCAACTCATATCGGATACCATGTCTCAAGTAATGTCGACTCTGAAGATAGAGAGATCGCTGAGTAGTATTTATCATCCTATGTCCAATGGGATGGTGGAACGTTTGAATAGAACTCTGAAAAACCTACTAGGTAAGATAACAGAAGATCATCCTCAGGATTGGGATAGGGTTTTACCCGCGGCTCTCTTTGCATATAGAGAGGTCGCCAACGAACATACAGGATTTTCTCCCTTTGAACTTGTCTTTGGCGCGAAACCGCGAGGTCCTATGTCCTTACTTCATGATCTTATAACTGCTGATAATATTGTCGATGACACAAAATCCTCTTATGAATATGTCATCGCACTTAGACACAAGATTATTGAAGCATGCAAATTGGCAACTGCTTCTTCTGAATTTGCGAAACAGAAGGCAAGGGAATTTGCCAATAAAAAGAGATGTTTGCGACAACTTTGTCCAGGTGACAAAGCATTTGTCTTGCTACCTTGTAGGGAAAATAGACTTCTCATTTCTTGGAAAGGTCCGTACGATATAATATCAAAAGTTTCCGATGTTGACTATATCGTCGATATTGACGGGAAGCGTAAAACCTTCCACATCAACATGCTCACGGAATTCCATGAACGTCCTGATTATTTACAACCTGTTTTCCAGGCAACGGACGATTTTCCAGTCCAACATGGACAGTACTCATCTCTGTCAGTAATACAGGATGAGGAAACGAGTTTCTCGGATTAAATTTACCTTTTCCAATGATTCCTCTTCACTCTAATGAATCATGGAAAGATGTTGCAATTTCTCCAGAATTATCTCCAGGAGAGCAGAAACAAGTTTCTACTTTGTTAGAACAATTTCAGGATGTCCTTACTGACATTCCTGGTCAAACTGATGTCATTCAACATGACATTATTCTTACTGACCATAGTCCTATAAGAGTCAGACCGTATCCTATCCCGATACATTTTCAAGCACAGGTAGAGAAAGAGTTAGATGAGATGATAGAGTTAAAAATTATTGAACCATCCACATCAGCATATTCTTCGCCGATGGTTATAGTACGGAAAAAAGACAATAACATACGTCTTTGCGTGGATTATCGCAAATTGAATCAAGTGACTAAATTCGATGCTGAACCTATGCCTTTACTAGAAGAGCTACTTACGAGACTATCGAATTCTCACTTCTTTACTAAACTCGATTTGTCTAAGGGATATTGGCAAGTTCCACTATCCGAACACGCCAAACCGTTTACTGCTTTTTCGACGCCTAGGGGTCTATTCCAATGGAATTTCATGCCTTTCGGTCTTATGAACGCCCCTGCTACATTTGTACGCATGATGCGTCGAATCCTATCTCATCGCTCAGATGTCATTGCGTATCTTGATGACATCTGTCTTTTCAGTGATACTTGGAACGATCACTATAATGGTATAAATGAACTATTGTCTATCTTACGCGAGCATAACCTGACAGCGAAACCATCGAAAGCATGTATTGGTTTTAGCGAAATATCTTTCTTAGGACACCGTGTTGGTCATGGGTTCCTAAAAACAGAAGACCATAATACAAGTAAGATACTTAACATTTCTATTCCTAAGACTAAAAAGCAAGTACGAAGTCTCTTAGGTCTAATACAATTTTATGGACGATTCATCCCGAATCTGTCCTCCATTATGTCACCTCTTTCTTCCTTGCTAAAGAAAGGGTCTCCTAATGTAGTCCATTGGACTCAAGAATGTCAATCCTCTTTGGATAAGGTTAAAACTATGTTTTCTACTTCACCTATCCTAGTATTGCCTTCTAAGGATAAGACATTTATTCTTCGTAGTGACGCTTCATCCACCGGGATTGGAGCTGCACTAATGCAAGAGTACTCTGGAACTCTGCATCCTGTGATGTATATTTCTCGGAAATTAAATGCCGCAGAGAAGAATTACTCGGTCCTAGACCGTGAATTATTGGCTATGGTTTGGTCAATCCTTAAACTGCAAAGATTTCTTCTGGGCGCGCATTTCATTGTGGAAACTGACCAGAAAGCTCTTACGGCTATTCAGAGTAAAAATCTGAAGAGCGCGAGATCAACGCGATACGCGATTGCTCTACAGCCATTTCATTTTTCGGTGCGAGCTATCCGTGGGTCAGAAAATGTGATGGCAGATATTTTGTCTAGATGCCCACATGATTCATAACTGTTATACAACTTTGATACAGTTGTTTCTATGTTGAAATGTGTACACATATGTAATATATCATATATTGATTGTAACACTACTTAGCGGTTCATTGATATTTATTCACCGCTGATCTTTCAATGTTTTTCGTCTTTGATGATCATAATGTTAAGATATCTTAGATGAAATTTATGTATAAACTAATGTGGAAATTGTGTCATTGCTAATATTGTAGTATGCGTTGGTGACACCTCTCTGGAAATATTTATACTTAGAGAAGTATTTTCTCTAAGGTCATAAAACTTATGCTTATCATCTGCGCATTTTTATTGGTGCGTTGTGAGCCTATTGTATGTTGCTCCTAGATGTATTTCAAAAAAAAAAATGTACCATTTTTTTTTTTCCCGAGGGGTGTGGTAATCTGTTGCGTGCATATTTTGACGCACATATTACAAAAATCGATATGGCTATTTAATATGGGAAAAATATAGACATTCATTCATTTGTGTATGAAAATGCTGTCTATGGTAAAAGCGAGAGAATCCATGTTTGATTCACACTTTTGATTATAGGAGTAATCGTTCTTGATATTGATCCGGCGCATGGATTGCTCTTACGTTTGTACTTATTTTTTAGGGCCAGAAAATATATTAATTTGCTTATTATGTTTATGGCCTGAATTCATATGTATTACATATTATTAGTACAAGTAGAATCAGTCCTATATTGTATATTTTGGATGGGTAGGCGGGACTAGATTCTTATTATTCCGGTCTAGCGGAAGTATGAGTTGTCTTGACAAGTCGTGATGAGTTCCGATGTACCGTGATAATGGCGGGTACGCATTTTTCAAAGGGCTGGTAGATTCTTAAGGAAATACAATTCATGAAGTGGTTTTCTTCTAAAGGAGATGGTATCTCTACTATAGTTTATGTTAGAGACTCTCCTAAGGTACGGTACAATGTATAATTCGGACTCCATGTATTGCCAGACCCTATTTTGATGATCTCATGTCGATTCGACCTAGATGGAACATTGTGCTTCGTATCGCTAGGGTCGTGTTTTGTATCGACAAAGATGACAGACTTTCCTACAGCGGTTATGGCTACGTGAATTAACCTGATCATCGTAGAGCTGTATGGGAACATTTATGAAATCATTTATATACCCATTATAAATTAACTCTGGCTTATATTCTCCTTCCTATGAATGAGTGAACGACAACTCAGGGAGGCGGCCATGTTAGATTTCGGTCATCATATGTTTTGATCACTGCCAAGAGAACAGATTATTTATCCTATTATCGGACAGTGACAGGGAGATCTCAATCTTGCTAGAAACCCCCTCTTTCGTGGTTTCATAATATATGCTACAAACTATGGACGTCAAGTAACCTTAGTTATTTACCGATCTGCCTTCACTGACGCGTTTAGTCAGATAGGGGGAATGCGGCCATAATATATCATGACATTGAACTTTTGATGTACTGCCCATTATTTCTGAATGTGTCATGACTTCAGATCTGCTATGTATACCTACAAATTGATATGTCAACATACCATGATGTACTCGTATGTCCCAGTGTGTACGTCTGAATAAATTGAGTAAACAAAGATTCCAGCAGTCTGCATTGGTGCCTTGTAGACACAAGTGTATGAGTGGTTATATTGGTCAGCACACGAACAGTACACCATTCGCGGTAATCACACTCTACACTTCTACTTCATACATACACCATCCTGCGTCGGTTGGAGTGACCAAGTTTAGGGCCTGCTTCCCCTGGAGCCTTTGCCTTCCCTAACTCAGGACTAGGGTGAGTTACCCATTTACAGCTGGGTAGACTGGAGCATGCCTGATCTCAACAACACACCACTCTTCCTTACAGAGCATACCGACTGACACTTTACAGAGTGGAAAGAAGAAAAGAAACTTTACACTGAGGTGTATGAGCAACAGAATGGAATTCCCCAGGGATCAGTAATATCACCATCTATCTTTACGATTATGGTCAATGACCTAGGCGACGAGTTTAAAGACTTAAAAAACAACTTATTCCAGTTTGCAGATGACGCTGCGATATGGAGAACGGGAAGAAATCTCCCATTCCTCTATAAAACAGTACAAAGGCAAATGGATAAAGTATCTGACTGGATGAACAAGTGGGGATTTAATCTAAACGTTAAAAAAAACCATAGGAATGATCTTCAGTAGAGGGCGTGTAATTAAAAACAATATAATTGACATAAGCATTAATGAGCAAAAAGTATGCACAGCAAAATCAACTAGATTTCTTGGTATGGTATTAGACCAGCAACTAAACTGGAACAAACACATAGACCTATTAGTGCAAAGCAGTAGGGGACTTATTAACATGCTAAGATATATGAAAGGAAGTGGTTGGGGCGCCTGCAATAAGACCATATTAACCTTCTATAAATCATTTATTAGGGGCAAACTTGACTATGCCAGTGTTGTCTATGCATCAGCCGCCCCAAGCAATAAGAAAAAACTAGACACAGTCCAAAATCAGGCACTGTCAATAATAGCAGGTGCCTCAAAGGGAACATCAGCAGAGGCACTAGAAGTAGCGCTAGGCATTATACCCCTGGAGCTAAGGAGAAAAGAACTGAGATTCAGCTACTGGGCAAGAGTGGCAAAAGATCCAACTCACCCAGCACATAAAACCTTTGATAGGGGTAACCAGTACATAGGCCACATTCCATTAAACCATAATAGATACCCGTCAGGGTGGAAAACAATGGATGAAGTGGATCAATACCCAGACCTATTTAATGCGATAAACAGTAGTGCTCTGTATAAAGCAAAGATCCCACCATGGGAATTAAAAGTGCCAGAAACTGACTCCCACTTAACAAAGATCATAAATAAATCTAACGACATAATCTCAGCAAAAAGTAAAACACTAGAGTACATAGAACGGTATATAAATAATAGCCTAACTATATATACAGATGGGTCAAAAGATGAAGAAGGACAATTAGGAGCAGGAATAGCAATACCAAAATTAAAAATTTATAAAAGATACAAAGTAACAGGTAATACATCCATCTTTACAGCAGAATTAGTGGCAATCCTAAAAGCTTTAGAAATAGCTGCAGAAAATCCACCAAAAAAAGTAACCATTCTCACAGATTCCCTATCATCAGTATTAGCTATCAGAAACAGAAATGAATGTAGCAGGCCAGATATTATAGAGGAAATACTACAGGTTAATACATATCTACAAACTATAGGATGCAGTGCAACACTAACATGGATACCATCACATGTGGGATAGCAGGAAATGAGCTTGCAGACAAAGAAGCCAAAGGGGGGAGAGCTAGCCATAACAAAATTGAAGTAGGCTTAGGGAAGTTTGAAATTAAGAGCTTAATTGCTCAAGCAATAACTAAAGAGTGGATAACAGCGTGGGACCAAAGTAAAAAAGCAAGACACTCATATAAAATCCTAAAAAAACCAAGCAAAAAATGTCAAATAAAATACGAACTAAAAATTCCAATTAATAAAAAATTGCTGAGGCTCAAGCTTGGGACTGGATATTTCATGATTGAGGAACCCACATGTGAAGAGTGTCAAGAACCAAACACAATTAGACACTTTCTGGTGGACTGCAAGAAATATGACCAACAGAGGCAAAACATTAAGACATACTGTAGTAACAACAAGGTAGAAATGAGTGTAGAAAATCTCATAGGCACAAAGACCTCTTAAGAAATGCAAAAGTTAATTATTTATTTATTTTCGTACGCCCGCTAATACTCGAGGCGAAATCTCAGGTTATTATTATTGTCTAACCTGACATTGATTTTACGTGAGTATCCCTTTTTTCTTGTACAGAGACAGGTGTCCCTCGCCATTCAGGCAGATACTCGCCGATTTCGGAGGTACCCATTAGAGCTGGGTCGGCTAAGGAGCCGCCAATCCCTGGTCGATGACACTCCTTCAAATGTCATCGCCAGGTCTCGAGTTAATCCAGTCCAATTCCCGGTCGACGAAAAATCCTCAAATGCCGTCGCCCGGGTTTGATCCTGGATCACCCGGTCGCCAGAGCGGTGTGGTAACCACTGTGGTGAAGTGGGATGTTATAAATATTTATAGGGGACTTAGTGTACTGACTGAGATCAGCTGTGAAGGTATCTATATCTATTAAGAGTAGTGTATTATAGATAACCTTACTTGCTACCACATATCTATATATCTCAGTCAGAATTATTCTGGAAATAGTGTGATGACTACGTTATGTGTCTAGGGTATGTGTATGATGAAGTGTAAGTCACAACAACAGACAGATAAACAATTTAATTTAATCCACTACTCTTGACAACACTGTGACACTCACATACATATAACACTCTATGAGAATATCTTAAGGAGTCACTGATAACTTTTTCAAATAACAATATGTATTCATTTTTGTCATAAAGGTATATGTGTCCTGATTCAAATACAAAGGAACCAGGAATCACAATCAATTTTAATTACAAGTATATGTACAGACTTTATCAATATGAATATTGTAGTGACATATATTATTAAAAATATCCTATGTGTGTCAGTTGTGTAGTAGTAATATGAGGTAATACTGGTTTTGTTTTGTTCAAGCTCTGTTGGTATTTGTCATCATGACTTCAATAGTTTGTCTTAGGGACTAGTATTGGAGATGTTCTCAGTTCCTGATATTAAGACAATTAAATTCCCCTCTGAATGTTATTTTTTATAAAGTCATTTCAAGATGAGGGGGCATAATGTTGAGCTCAGCTGGCCAAATCAGCTTATCTTGCGTGATGGCGGCAGGGAAAGACTCCTCTGCTCGAATTCTCCTCTGGGCTCTGGAGACACCTCACTGATAGCTAAATGGACCAAGGAGTATGCTGTCCGACTCTGGATTCAGCAAAGCTCTGACCAGGTGCTGCTCAGTACCATCAAGACCACGGTCCCTGAAATCAAGAAGGATGTACCTTCTACTTCATAACTAACTTATACTCTCTTTTACACTGATCACAACACATCACAAACATTGAGTTCAGAGCGTTAGGCCAACTGTCAGCTTCATCTGAAATACTTTATACCAGTATTTACCTCCTTAATGGTTACCACGCCTCTGCACTTCCAGCATTATTTCTTTCTAATCAATCATCCAGGTGTCAGTGTACTATTTGGCCATTCCATGCCGTTTTACTTCCCTCCGACACCCTCTGTTCAGGCTGGAGCACCATAGGCTTTACCTCACGTTTGCCACTGAACTACACATATATATACAGGCATAAATTAACAATTTACATTCAATTTTCATTAAAAGATACTGAATGGTTCAAGCTTACCACAATTTCATGGAAATAAACACAGATCCGTTGATTAGCAATGAATTCTGGCACAATTACTGGCACAAATTCCCATCTGCTTATGTTCCAGGCTTTTATTTAACACAAATATGAGCTGGCTTCAACGCACTGTTGCTTTATCAAGATTATTTGCACTAGTGGTCTCGAACTAACGCTCCCAAGTGAGTATATCAGCGAGTCTAGCCAATGAGGCCACGTTTCGACAAGTGTTTGAAAAAAATGTTACCTTTTCACGTCTCCCCTAACAACGAAAGATAGTATTTATAGCCCGACCAATCGTGGTTAGTCTTTCATTTGTTGCGCTCCAATCAATTTGGAGTTTACATGGTAGGCTAATTCTGTAACGTAAGATTTTTTTAAAACACGTTATAAAAAAATTTTATGAGCAGAAATGATTCCATGCTGTCAGGCATCCCCACTATTTTATTTTGGGTATAATTTATTAATTCCTGGACTATTTGCGTAACGTTTTACATATTCTTGGTCAGCAAGCCCTAAGGAACCCAAATATCCAAATTTAAAAGAGCTACGTGGCTGCGTTCAAAATATGTATTTTCTACCTCCTGTTTCGAAGATGTGCTGTCTGGGTACTGTTATGTTTTCAACCGTAAACCCATCTATTGTTATCTTTCCTAATAAGCGTTTTTTATGATTTTAAAACCTAACTCTGGGAAGGGTAGTGAATTTATCACTGTCCGTCCGAAAAAGTTAGTGCTTGTAGCCTATCACGCGTGATAGTAGTAATTGTGTATCGTGCGACGCGTGTTGGGCGTTGCATTAATAGCGAGACGCGTGTTTAATTTTGCATGCGTTCGGCTTTATTCGCCCCTCCCTTCTCGCTATCCTTTAGTCCATCTGTCTTTTGTTTTTGGTAACATAGTGTAGAAAAAGACATGAATGGAATTTAAAATTTAGGTCAACTTGCATATTTCAAGGTTTTTCTTAGAAAGGCAGCACATTTTATTGTGTGTTTGGGAAACGCGTGTATGTTGCAGAAGGCCTTTAATATCAACGTGAAACGTTACAATTTGCATACGCAGTAGAACACAAGGGGATTTCGAGTACAGTCATTGTGACAGCACTGTTCTTTACCATTCTTCTTCCTTTATTTATTATATGTATTTATTAGGCTTTATATTTACTTGATAATTTATATATGTGGATTAGAATATTCCACGACACCTCCCCTCTTAAAACAGACATTATATGTCAGTCCTTTATTCTATATTCACATAGAGAAATTTATTATTATTTCTGGGGTTTACGGTGATTCTCATCACACGGATGGCGGCTTAAAAAATCCGCTCCCAAATTGGTTTTTCCAGATATATACTCAATGCTAAAATTATATGGAGCCAAAAGTAAAGACCATCGGAGTAACCTGGAGTTCTCATGCCCAGCCTGTGCTAGAAACGATAAAGGTTTGTGGTCTGTTTGCAACTTAAATGCCTTCCCATATAGATAAATATTAATTTCTTTATCGCCCATATTACTGCAAGACATTCTTTTTCGCTAGTTGAGTAGTTGATTTCAGCTTTATTCAACTTTCTGCTAGCATATGCCACTGGGCTTAATTCCCCATCCAATGCATCAGATCTCTGTAGTAGAGTTGCACCTAACCCAATATTACTTGCATCCGTCCTTACTATGAATTCTTGACTTAAGTCAGGTAATTTCAAAATGGGTTTACTTGTGAGCTTTTCCTTCAATTCTTGGTAAGTCATTTCACATTGTGGTGTCCATGTAATGCGATCTGGATGTCCTTTACGTGTCAATTCAGTTAACGGTGCACATATGGAATTAAAGTTTTTGATATACTTCTGGTAGAAACCACATAATGAGACAAAGGATCTCACGTCCTTCTTGGTTTGTGGTCTCGGGGCTTTCTGTAGTTTCTCTAAATTCTTTGGGTCAGGGGTCATGTTTCCCTGATAAACTGTGTGTCCCAAAAATTCCAATTCTTTACATCCAACGCAACATTTGGTTGGTCGGGCTGTTAAATTTGCCTCCCTAAGTCGATCAAACAGCATGTTCAGAGAGTCAGTGTGTTCCTCAAATGTTTCTGTTGCTATAAGGATATCATCCATAAAATTTGTTATACAGGGATTATTCAGAGGGTCCAATAATTTTCTCATCATTCTAGAGAAGACACTAGGCGCATTCTTCAATCCAAATGGCAATCTATTAAACTCATAGTGTCCTTCTGAGGTACTAAAAGCTAGGTATGGTCTAACCTCAGGCTTCACTGGAATCTGATAGTATCCTTTACTCAGATCCACTTTTGAAAAATATTTAGCTTTATTTAGTCTGGCAAACAGCTGATTTGTATCCGGCAATGGATCCACCTGTCCTTCTGTAATAGCATTCAGTCTCCTGTAATCTATACAAAGTCTATGTTCTCCAGAGGGCTTCCTTAAGAGTACAACACCGGAACTATACGAAGACTCACTGTGCGAAATAATTCCTTCCTTCAATAGATAGTCTATCTCTTCCTTCAAAGCTTTCTCCTTAGCAAACGGAATCGAATATGGTTTCATACAGACAGGTGTGGAGTCTATTAGTTTCATATCATATTCCAATAGGTTTGTATGTCCTGGTCGGTCTGTTAACACCTCTGCATGATTATTTAGAACCTGTTGCACTCTCTCTTTCTGAGTTTTCGTTAAATGTGTACTGATTTTCACCTGTGCTGCTGTCTCACAGGGGTGTAATGGATATTCAAATGATGAAAGTGGTTCCTTTTTCATCTCCATGGCGATGGACAAGGTCAACAAGTGTGTCTCTTCCTGATGTTCTCTTTCCAAATATTTCTTCAGGAGATTCACATGATAGATTTTTTCTTTCCCCTTCTTATCTATCTTATAATTTGTTCTAGACACCTTCTCTAGAACTGTATATGGACCCTGCCATCCAATTTGTAACTTATTCTGACTCCCAGGCAAAAGAAGCAGTACTTTCTCTCCCACAGCCAAATTTCTGTCCTTCGCCTTCCTGTTATAATAGGCAGCATGTTTCTTCCTGGCTTGTTTCAAATTTTCATTGGCAAGTTTCCAGCCAGTTTTTAACCGAGTGGTCAGCTCATTCACATATTGGTATGAAGATGTAATGTTTTCCTCAGCCTTTTCATCAGTCCACGTTCTTAACAAAGCTACATATGGACCTTTAATTGTGTGGACCTATTTGTCCATGCACCGGTATGGTCTCTTCCACTCGAAGCTTTATAGTGATGATTTTTCCTCCCAGAATTATCATTCACAAAACGACCGCTACCAATTTTTCTTTTGGGGCTTTCTCCCCACTTAAAATTCTTGATGAGAGATTTCCTCCCTACATCCTCTTCCTCCAGTTTGTTTAAGTCCGATTGAGGGATTTTCGGCTTATCCTGGGGTAAGACATCTTTTTGTACTCTCCGCATAGTGGCCATTGTAAAACAGTTAAGTGAAGCTTGTCCGTGAAAAGGGGCTTCCCATTCCATTTGGTCCACTTTATCAAATTTATATCTCTTTTTATTATCAGGCCTAATTTTGCCCCGTGGCGTGTCAAGGTCCTGATCCATGTTCCCACTTGTGGGTGTTCCCTCATGTGCTATGCTACACCTTTCTACAAAATTCTCAATGTCCCATCTTGCTTTGGGCCAATAATAATTGTGAGCCACCTTTTGAATGATGGTACCTATCTTCTCATGGTCCCCATCTGGTTTCACATGTAGGCTCCTTATTAAGTCTGCCCTATATCTTTTTGGAAGAACCAGCTGTCCGTGACCTTTGGATCTAGCTCCAGTCTTCCTATACATCAACTTGTTTTTCATGTAAAAATCTCCCTTGCCTGGAGTTGTATGACAAGTTGACAATTTTCTGAAACAAGGCTTAAGTGTTTTATCCCCAGCCTGTGCCTTCCTCATCTCTTCTGGAGTGGTATCTAACATAATATCCTCCTCCTGTCTTGAGGTCGACCTGACCTGAAGGGTTGCCATATACACAGGTTTCCTTCTGCAACGGTCAGTGTCATGATTGTCCATCTGACAATTTTTACACCACCTTTTTCCTTGGTTGAAAGATTTTCTTTCATCATATTTCCTTTCATCGAATTGTGGGAATTTATTTTTATTTTCATACCGTGGCCTATCAAATTGGTGCTTACCTTTTTTTGATCCTTAGGATCAAATTTATTAATGTTCTGTGGTGCCCTAAAGTTATCCACTTGTTTCTTTTTATTACCTGTTACCTCTGCTTGAGCTGCTTGATACCTTTCAGCAACATTTAGCAACTCACCCAGCCTCTCTGCACCTTGTTCCATGAGAAACTTTCTCAGGTCTGGAGCCATGGACTCTCTTAATTGCTCTATAAGGACCATTTCCTTAAGATCTTGGGTTTTCCCCAGAGAAGTCCATTTCTCCAAGTATATCTCTATTCGTGCAGAGAACTGGTGATAGGTTTCACCTGACAGTAGTTTAGCATTCCTAAATTTTTTCCTATAAAATTCTGCATTCTTTTCATACCTTAACAAAAGAGCCTGCTTTAGCATGTCATAATTTTCCTGATCACCTCTTCTCATTTTTGCAAAAACTTCATAAGCTGCCCCACGAAGTCCCTGAGATAACTTTAAGCTCCACCTTTCTCTCTCTAACCCATACGTGGTAGCTAATAGTTCATACCTATTTAGGTAGCTCTCTATATCATCGTCTTTCTCAACAAAATGATCTAAATGAAAATTCATAGCTGAAGTTGAGGCTCCTTGGCTAGCAGTGGCATCAGAGGCAAAGGGACTGGCACCATTTTCAGGAGCATGGCCCTGAAACTCAAACTCCCTTAGTCGTAACTCATGTTCCCTTTGTAATCTTTTATCTTCTGCTTCCCTTTCTGCAGCTAATTTCCTCTCTTCCCTTTCTGCAGCTAATTTCTTCTCTTCTCTTTCTGCAGCTAATCTTTTGTCTTCTCTTTCTGCTTCCAATTTCTTAGCCTCTTTGTCAGCCTCAATCTGCAACCTCTTAGTCTCAGCCTCTAACTTTCTTTCGGCCTCTTTTTCTAATCTTCTTTCTTCGCGTTCAATAAATTTGTCACATTCCGTAGTGACATAGGCAACCATAACTTGCCCATCTAATCCTAACTCTTTTGCAGTCTGTACAGCAGCAGATCGAAACTTGGCCAGGTCCGCCATTTGCTATCAGGTAAATTTCTACAATGTCTAACCAACAATTTAATCTCTAAATATATCTAATGGACAACACAGGCACCGTGAGCTCAACCTTATTCAATTCCACCCAAGGATACCTTTTAATTCTTATATTCCCTGAAGTGAATTACCCCCAATATTTTTAATAGGGAAAGATTCAAAATTCCAAGAGCGAGACCCCAATATATGTGGTGAAGTGGGATGTTATAAATATTTATAGGGGACTTAGTGTACTGACTGAGATCAGCTGTGAAGGTATCTATATCTATTAAGAGTAGTGTATTATAGATAACCTTACTTGCTACCACATATCTATATATCTCAGTCAGAATTATTCTGGAATAGTGTGATGACTACGTTATGTGTCTAGGGTATGTGTATGATGAAGTGTAAGTCACAACAACAGACAGATAAACAATTTAATTTAATCCACTACTCTTGACAACACTGTGACACTCACATACATATAACACTCTATGAGAATATCTTAGGGAGTCACTGATAACTTTTCAAATAACAATATGTATTCATTTTTGTCATAAAGGTATATGTGTCCTGATTCAAATACAAAGGAACCAGGAATCACAATCAATTTTAATTACAAGTATATGTACAGACTTTATCAATATGAATATTGTAGTGACATATATTATTAAAAAATATCCTATGTGTGTCAGTTGTGTAGTAGTAATATGAGGTAATACTGGTTTTGTTTTGTTCAAGCTCTGTTGGTATTTGTCATCATGACTTCAATAGTTTGTCTTAGGGACTAGTATTGGAGATGTTCTCAGTTCCTGATATTAAGACAATTAAATTCCCCTCTGAATGTTATTTTTATAAAGTCATTTCAAGATGAGGGGGCATAATGTTGAGCTCAGCTGGCCAAATCAGCTTATCTTGCGTGATGGCGGCAGGGAAAGACTCCTCTGCTCGAATTCTCCTCTGGGCTCTGGAGACACCTCACTGATAGCTAAAAAGACCAAGGAGTATGCTGTCCGACTCTGGATTCAGCAAAGCTCTGACCAGGTGCTGCTCAGTACCATCAAGACCACGGTCCCTGAAATCAAGAAGGATGTACCTTCTACTTCATAACTAACTTATACTCTCTTTTACACTGATCACAACACATCACAAACATTGAGTTCAGAGCGTTAGGCCAACTGTCAGCTTCATCTGAAATACTTTATACCAGTATTTACCTCCTTAATGGTTACCACGCCTCTGCACTTCCAGCATTATTTCTTTCTAATCAATCATCCAGGTGTCAGTGTACTATTTGGCCATTCCATGCCGTTTTACTTCCCTCCGACACCCTCTGTTCAGGCTGGAGCACCATAGGCTTTACCTCACGTTTGCCACTGAACTACACATATATATACAGGCATAAATTAACAATTCACATTCAATTTTCATTAAAAGATACTGAATGGTTCAAGCTTACCACAATTCATAGAATAAACACAGATACGTTGATTAGCAATGAATTCTGGCACAAAATACTGGCACAAATTCCCATCTGCTTATGTTCCAGGCTTTTATTTAACACAAATATGAGCTGGCTTCAACGCACTGTTGCTTTATCAAGATTATTTGCACTAGTGGTCTCGAACTAACGCTCCCAAGTGAGTATATCAGCGAGTCTAGCCAATGAGGCCACGTTTCGACAAGTGTTTGAAAAAATGTTACCTTTTCACGTCTCCCCTAACAACGAAAGATAGTATTTATAGCCCGACCAATCGTGGTTAGTCTTTCATTTGTTGCGCTCCAATCAATTTGGAGTTTACATGGTAGGCTAATTCTGTAACGTAAGATTTTTTTTTTAAACACGTTATAAAAAATTTTATGAGCAGAAATGATTCCATGCTGTCAGGCATCCCCACTATTTTATTTTGGGTATAATTTGTTAATTCCTGGACTATTTGCGTAACGTTTTACATATTCTTTGTCAGCAAGCCCTAAGGAACCCAAATATCCAAATTTAAAAGAGCTACGTGGCTGCGTTCAAAATATGTATTTTCTACCTCCTGTTTCGAAGATGTGCTGTCTGGGTACTGTACTGTTTTCAAACGTAAACCCATCTATTGTTATCTTTCCTAATAAGCGTTTTTTATGATTTTAAAACCTAACTCTGGGAAGGGTAGTGAATTTATCACTGTCCGTCCGAAAAAGTTAGTGCTTGTAGCCTAACACGCGTGATAGTAGTAATTGTGTATCGCGCGACGCGGGTTGGGGGTGGCATTAATAGCGAGACGCGTGTTTAATTTTGCATGCGTTCGGCTTTATTCGCCCCTCCCTTCTCGCTATCCTTTAGTCCATCTGTCTTTTGTTTTTGGTAACATAGTGTAGAAAAAGACATGAATGGAATTTAAAATTTAGGTCAACTTGCATATTTCAAGGTTTTACTTAGAAAGGCAGCACATTTTATTGTGTGTTTGGGAAACGCGTGTATGTTGCAGAAGGCCTTTAATATCAACGTGAAACGTTACAATTTGCATACGCAGTAGAAAACAAGGGGATTTCGAGTACAGTCATTGTGACAGCACTGTTCTTTACCATTCTTCTTCCTTTATTTATTATATGTATTTATTAGGCTTTATATTTACTTGATAATTTATATATGTGGATTAGAATATTCCACGACAACCACTACGCTAGCGCGGCTCCCCAAAAGTTAATAAAACACTATATTACAAAAACTAAAGCTAACATATAAAAAATAAACAAGGATCCGAGCCAGTAGTCCAAACTGGAGAAAGACTCCCCCCAGATACATACAGATTAACCAAATAAACCTTCCAGTAAAAATTAAAAATATACCAGCTTAGAAAATAGCATATTTTGGATTTTTTTTTAAAAAACTAAAAAAAAAACCCCCATTCTGAACTATAACTACAAAAGGAAAAATACCTACTAGAGATAATATAGTATAAAATAAATACAAACAAAAACATATTACAATAAAGGAAATACGTCCTGATATAACCAACAACTCCATGTACATGGTAGATGGTTGAAAGGAGCGTGCTACAAAGAAAAGTAGCAAACATTTAAAAAAAAAAATATATATCTAATAATGTGTCCAAATAATCTAAAGTAATTGGTATCTGTAAAAGTTCGATAGTTTCCTGTTCCTAGGTTTTCATAGCTGCGTATAGTGTCGTGAGAATGACCATCGCCCATGCGGAGCATTTTTGGAGTGCTCAGTTGGCGTGTATACTTTCTTTCTTTGTTCTTTCCTTCTTCCATGCGTTTCTTTATTTTTTTTTCTGTCTTTCTTTATTTTGTTCTTTTGAGTGCCTTTTTTTAATTTTACCTATCTTCATGCATTGTTTAGCACATTTTTTGCACATTTTGTCCACAATATTTCTCTCTTATTTCTAAGCATGTTATGAGTCCACCCCGACTTCTAAAGGTACCGGGTTTGATTCCCAGTTGAGGCAATATAATTTATGGAAAATTTTTTTTCAGCACCAGTAGTCCTAATGATATCATTACCCCCCCCCCCCCCCCCCCCCCTCCCCTCGGATAGTTAGATCGACTGCCTAGCCTTCTCGGAAAAGGGCGAAAAAATAGGATGTCCCGAGTGCAAGATGCCCACTTGTTAGTTGGTTTTATGCGTGATGTAAATTTAGATGTGTAGTTGGCCAGGTATGCGTGTTGATGTCACCTGAACAGTGTAATGGTGCGGTGAAGATCTAGGTCACTCATGCTGACAGCATACATGGTCCTTGTACGATGATGATGATGATGATGTGAGACATGGGTGTGTAGAGACGCGAATGCGTTTAGGATCATATATGGTAAACAATGCACCCAGTCACACTCGTACGGAAGCCAATGATGGTTGAAACTACTGGTAACAGTTCACACATTTATTCACAGGACTAATAGTAGTATCACACAGGAACAGTCAATGTAAACAGGATCATGTACATCATGTTAATTGAAATCGCTTGGTACATATCAGGCATTCTAAGGCTGGTAAACATTCAAATATGTGGGCATGGTCAATAGTGGTATGTTCTTTAATGTACAGTTCACAATGCCGCTTTGGTATCCCTGACTGAACGCGTCAGATACCTTAATAACTCCGTCATACAAAAGACGAGCCCTTAACTCATGTAATCCTATTACCAGGGCCGTAGTTCAACTTGGCATAACACGCCAGTTACATCTTTTCATGCTGTAGAATAGTGGCCATAACACAGGGCCTCGATATGACGTCAGCTGTGTATTCTTCATAAGCAGGTTGCATAAACCCTGCTATAATGTTTGTATAAATATGCCGCCAACCTGCGGTTTCCACCATATATAACTTCGTCACTGGACTTCTGATCATATGAAGACGAATAGTCTTAAATGGCTACCTCGAGCACAAAATATAGGTTCTGCATTATAGGAACTGTGAGCTGTTCTCACAGGCTAGGTAAGCCTTTAACAAGTTCTGCAACCGAATGCATAGTAATGATAAAGTCGGTGTTACCTTGAAACGAATCCTCAGAACACAAGAAACAACATTGTCGTCATTCCTGACGTACAGTAAATCACTGGGGAAAACTGACAACGCAGTCATTTCGAAGATTTTCCTTCCCCAAAATACAACGGACATTCACGTCCCACAGAAGCCAGTTCACCTCTCTACCTGACGGAAGTCTAATTTTGCGCTCCACAACTGCGCATGGCACATAGCCCAGAACTGTTTACCTTTGACCCTATCTCAATAAAGGTCAAACCCAAATGAATGAACCAAAAAGGGAGATAACCCCTAATCAACCTGACACAGCAAAATTAAGACATAGTTCCCCAACTTTGACCAGGGTGAAAAACATACAACCAATAAATCGACATTTGAAACTCCGTCAAAGATGACAGCAACACCACTGTAAAGATCTGTCGACATTTGGAAATCGTAAAGTTGTTTCTCTTGGGTAACTAGGGCTGCTGAGCTTCTAGCTCTTTTCCAGCCAATATCAAGTTGAAGACTCCTTGGTATTAATTTACTCTATTTGGACTGAGTGGAGGGGGAAGGAAGGTACTATATTTAGATATTGGAAATGTGACTTTGTTTTCTTGAATTAGTACACCATATGTGCTAATTATAACCATCATATCATGGGTTGAACGGGATACTTAATTTTAAAAAAAATCCTTAGTATTATCTACACTGTAGAACTAGGCTTTGCTAGTGGATTTTCTGCCATACCGAAACGTTTTGAGTTGAAGTCATGAGCTCCAGTTTCTCCAGCTTGGCTTGCATTTAAAAGATCGTCACATCTAATCCCAAGCTAGGAGTAAGAAGCGCGTGGCATACAGTGCATTTCTAGCCATCCATGGGTGTGGTAAGTTGGGATTATATAATATAGTTATAGGGGACTTAGTGTACTGACTGAGATCAGCTGTGAAGGTATCTGTATCTAATAAGTGTGGTGTGTTACAGATGACCTTACTTGCTACCACATTTAGACCTCAATCAGACTTATTCTTGAATTTTGTGATGACTACGTTCAATGTCTAGGGTTATGATAGTGATGTAGTGTAATTCACAACAACCAACAGACAGATAAACATCTAAGTTAAGATCCTCAACAAATTGACAACAATATGACAGTCACAAACAACTAACACTCTAAAGATTATCTTATTAAGTCAAGGGTTAAATTTTAACAAATGTATTGAATTTTTTTCAATAAATAGATATCCTGATCCTACTACACAGTGAATCAGGAATCACAATCAAATGTAAACACAATGTATATGTACAAAATTTTATACAAAGGATCTTTGTCCCGACATATAATATTATTATAGTATGAGTGTAATGTTGTGAGGTAGTATTATGAGGCAATACTGGGTGTTTGAGCTAGGTTGTTGGTTGTCATCACGACTTCATGTGTTTGTTACTGGTGGAAATAATATTAAAGGATTCACAGATTCTTTTACTGTTTAAAACCATTAATGTCCCTCTTGGACTATTTATGTAAGTTCAATTGAGGTGGGTTATACAAGGGTGAGCTGCTCATGCTAACACATTCTTAGCTCATATAGCTGCTGCAGGAAAACTGTATCCTCTGCTCGCTTGCTTCTCAGTTTGCTAGAATAAACCCACAATGGCCGATATCTTGGGCAAGGAGTCTGCTGCCAGAGTTCTGGATCAAGCAAGGCTCAGACCATGTGCTGCTATATTAACATCAGTATCACTTTCCCTGAAATAAGAAGGTTGTGCCTTCTTCTTCATAACTAATATATAATATATTTCCACACTGACGTACAAGACAGTACAAACATAAAGTTCAGAGCTGTAGGCCAACTGCTAGCTTTTCATGTGACAATATACACCAGTATTCCTCTCCCTAATGGTTACAACGCCTCTGCAATTCCAGCGTTAATCCCTTCTATACAATAGGATAGGTGTCATGTTACATATGGCAATCCAATATATCTATCTGTATAGGCAGTTATACTCCTCTCTGACAATCTTTACAAGGTGGAGCAATATCTAGGCTTTGCCTCATGTTTGCTACTGAACCACACACATATAGACATAATTTATCGTTTCACATTCAATTTTCATATAAAATATAGTAAATATGTCTAGCTTACCACAATTCAAGGAAATATTAAACAAGTAACGTTGACTGGCCATGAATTCTGGCACAATTTTGATCTGCCTTTGTCCAGGCTTTTTATTTATTAGAACATTCTTAGCCTGCTCTCAACGCACTTGATTTTCACAGGATTTATTTTCAAAAATGGCAGTGAACTGACGCTTCTATTTGACCATATCTAACGTTCTAACCAATCAGGCCATGTTTACATGAGCCTTTGAAAAAAAACTATTCATCCTATAAGTTACCATTAACAACAATATTTGTAGTTGCAGTTAGACCTTTCGCCTTACATTTTACTACAGCCAATCAAATCGTATCTAACTTGTCGGCCTCATTTCCCCAAAGCAGTGTTTTCCAAACATGCCATTAAAAAAAAAAATAAGCAGATATGATCTTGTGCTGTCAGTCAACCCCACTATAGTATTTTGGCTATAATTTGTTAATTCATAGACTATATGCGTAACACATACCTTATTCTTTGTCAGCAAGTCCTAAGGTACAAGAATATATAAGTTTAACGGGGCTAAGTGGCTTCGTTCAAAATATGTATTTTTCTAGGATAGTCGTGACTTTGCTGTTACCACCTGTTCACTTCCATACTATGGGATGTCTTCTGTACTGTCAGACTAATGTCAGAAGCTTAGACATAAAACAGTAGAATGTCAGGTTTCCCAATAAGACTTTAAACCTGTTTTCAAAACCTAACCTCGTATCGTTAGTGTTTTTTATCACTGTTTATTTGAAAAAAATCAGGCCTTCATGCGTTTCGCGTGTGATTGGCGTTCACTTTTTAATCGCGAGACGACGTAGTATTATTGCTTCGCTCCGTCTATCCTTTCTCGTCTCTGCTTAGCCCGTCTGTCTTTTTAGGTCAACTTTGTGTGTATAATTTCATTAATGTAGTATTTGTATCTAGGTCATTATGCAGTGTGCCTATCAAGGTCGTCTATGAAATACAGTAAGAATAGAGGGGGAAACATCAGAATGGTTTGAAGTACAGAAAGGAGTAAGACAAGGCTGTACCCTTTCCCCTTACCCGTTTAACATTTATGCCGAGAATATCATGAGAAACGTAAGAGATGACCAAGAACACACAGAGTTTGACTCATTTAACATCGGCGGGTACCAGATCCCGGAAATCAGATATGCTGACGACACAGTCCTCCTATCGACCAACCCAAAAGGACTTGAACAATTACTTCTGTCCACCAAAAAACACAGCGAGGCCCAGAATCTATACCTAAACACCAAGAAGACCAAAGTATTGAGAATACGTCACATCATGATGAAATACAGTACCAGTTTTATCTTTAGAAACGACTGTGATTCGCGTGTAGTTTATGCAGACAAAGTAGAAAAAGGGGTCTCTTGTTCAGCCATTATGGCGTTCTAAAACGGAAGCGCTATTGGGAAAGCACTGGTCTTTCACCATTCTTCTTTCTTTCATATTATTTCGTTCGGCTTTACATTTATGTTCTAATTTATAAATGGGTATTAGAATTTTTCACCACAATGGGGGATCTCCAGATATGAAGAGCTTACATACTGTGCTCTGGCTTTGGGCTCTCCTTAGGAATTGTCACATCCTGCACAGAGCTACTTCTCAGCTCCCCCTGCCTATCACTGGGTCCATTGTGAGATCCTCTTGCATGCAGTCAACGAGGTCACAGCTAAAGAATCACGACTGGTGCTCAAGTGACTTCTCCAAGCTTAGTGAGCAACGCTGGTGTCTAAAAAGGTTTCAACACAGGGGGGAAATCCCTGGAAGTGTGTGGATGATTTCAAGAGTCAATGAAGGTGTAATTAGCCCCGCAGACAGAGGTTCACTTCCGCATATGTATACTGTAACATTGTGCATAGCTGGTGGGCATATAAAGATGAATCCAGATATGCCTCCATACACAAAAATCGTAAAGAGTAGGACATAATGCCGCTGCCCTGGCACATATAAAAAAATTAAAAACCTACCCACCAAAAAAATATTTATAGAATGTGTGATTCCTATATACACACATTGGGATTCTCGCCGGTGCTTCGGAGTTCGTGCATTGTGCTGAGCTCCTCCTTGTGTGATCTTGTCATCAGTTCCACATTAGTGATCTTGTCATCAGTTCCACATTAGTGATCTTGTCGTCAGTTCCACATTAGTGATCTTGTCATCAGTTCCACATTAGTGATCTTGTCATCAGTTCCACATTAGTGATCTTGTCATCAGTTCCACATTAGTGATCTTGTCATCAGTTCCACATTAGTGATCTTGTCATCAGTTCCACATTAGTGATCTTGTCGTCAGTTCCACATTAGTGATCTTGTCGTCAGTTCCACATTAGTGATCTTGTCATCAGTTCCACATTAGTGATCTTGTCGTCAGTTTCACATTAGTGATCTTGTCATCAGTTCCACATTAGTGATCTTGTCATCAGTTCCACATTAGTGATCTTGTCATCAGTTCCACATTAGTGATCTTGTCATCAGTTCCACATTAGTGATCTTGATATAATAACAAATAATTATATTTGATCATGTGGATGAGATGAATAAATACGGTAATGTATGTTACATCATAGCTACATATACGAGGGGGAGTCAAAAAATAACCTTAATATGGCAATAAAAAGTTAAAATCACGTAGTAGACGATTGTACTGCAGATATGTTATGCCCTCCCGCTTGAGGTACCATTGCGCGCAGGCCCGTCGTCCTGATGGGAAGTATGACGTCAGCAACCATAGCCAAGATGACCGCCCCCTTGGAAGCATGCACAAGAGAAGAGTAGCGTGCAGTTATCCGTTTTTTGGGTAGTGGGTGTGACGGTATTGCCTCCCCTGCTTTGCAGTAGTTGTCCAACAGTGGCCAAAACTCAAGAGTATTTAATATGGGCTTCAAAGGTATCTATCTTCGCACAAGATTACTCTTGGCAGAGATGTATATAGAAGGGTGATGACACTTCTATTACAAAAGGAGTTTTTCTTTAAAATATTCAAAACAAGCAAGAACAATACTGCTTTGGCTGAGTATGTTAACTCTGTAATTCTGCCGACGCTTTTCTGAAGGATTTAAGCACTTCTCAGGTTCAGCTTGTTTAAGCCCCCACCCCTGATTTACTCAGTGGAATTCTATTATTCTAGTATAGCTCTGTTTAGAGTGTGTGTAGTAATTTGACTGAGACAAACATGCAGTAACTTTAAAATGATTAAATCGAAGTTAAATTTGTATAATTACAAATAACAAAATTTAATAATCACTTTAGGTTTTAATAGTTGGAAAATAATTTGAATAGTTATGGATCAAGAAAAGTTATCATCACAGTCTTTAGGGAATGTGAGATGTTACAAGAAGTTTAAGTGGCAGCATAAATTTGAACTTAGCCGCCAATGACGGTTCTGCTCCTACTTATCGGTTGGTTCTTTTCACTCTGCTCACGCTCGTCCCTGATCAAGGTTGTCGGGGGTAGCTCGTTTCCCAGAAATGTCAAGGAGAATCTACCACGTGGGTCCTTCGTCTTAAAGCCTAGGCCACTGTTCCCTTCTTGTTCCAGAGATAGTACTTTCTGATGGTACCACCAATAACTATGGTTAAAGAATAGAACGAAACGCTCTTCTGAGTATGGCGTTTTCCACCCCATAGTTATGGGTTCCTATCTTCCCATACCACCATCCCAATTACTCAGACTTTACCCTCGATGAGAATTAAATTTAATATCTTGGGGTAAAACTTCCTTTACATTCAAATAGAATAGCTTTAGCTTTACGTGACATTTAAATGAAAAGGTTAATAATACAGATAGAGTCTGTTTACATATACATCTCCACTGATTGAAACGTGTTCACAATATAAATTGAATATGTTTTCATTTATGTTTTACACTGATTGAAAAGTTTGAAACTTCCATTACTTTAAAATGAATATTTTCACATAGACATTTACACTGGTTTAAGCTTGAAAACTTACATTGATTTTAAAGTGACTATATTTATAGGGATATTTACACTGCTTTGAAAATGTAAGTATTATACTTAGAATGTACGTCATTTCTTTCATCTTTCCCTCCCTGCTCCATAGGGAACCTGAACTATTTTATGCTTTTAGTTCTCTTTACGAAACTATCAATAAAGCGATCACTAGCCCGTGCAGAGGTGGGTCATCAACTAATCATTCTATATACTGAGGTTGCCAGCCTCAAATGACCTGGGTGTCCTGTAGCAATTCAATTTTCACACATTAAAATTCCCATGGTTATATATATATATATATATATATATATATATATATATATATATATATATATATATATATATATATATATATCTGTGTGTGTGTGTGTGTGTGTGTGTGTGTGTGTGTGTGTGTGTGTGTGTGTGTGTGTGTGTGTGTGTGTTAGTTCACATGTTAGTAATGAAACATAGAATGAAAAATGTACTACTTACGCCAATCTTAGCCCACAGACGTTTTTGCTCAGAGGAATAAAAAAAAGGCACTGGCAGCTGCCTTCTTTCACATGTACTGGGATTCGTTAATTTTAACTTCAATTCCCCCTGACTCCGTGTCTTTCTTAGGTTTCCTTGTCCCGGTGTTCCTTATTAAAATGTAGAGATTTCCTGTGCTTTGTATGTCTTATTTGGTTCTCCAATAAAAGGTCCGTTTAAAAAAAAGGAATTATGAATCTAGCCTTTACTCTGTCGAGGTCTGATGTTGTCTTGGCGAGCGTGAAATTCACAGTGAAATAAAACTGCGAAATGGTCAGACTATATTCCTATCTTCCCACGCATTGTTGTTATGAATCTAATCAGAAAGATCCAATCATTTCAAATCATGCAGATAGGGTGTGCTGATTTCAAAAATATTCCACGGGAAATAAGGTGCGTGAAGCAAAAGTTCACATATTACCATATATGGACATCTGGGGCCTTGCATACACTCTTGCAAACACATATGTAGACTCATATTGTCTCAAATGTAATAAATCCATGATTACTTTTAAACAAGTGACCGGAAGCGATTATATCATATTTGGCTGCCCAGAATATGTCACCCAGACAGTAATCTCGTTATCTGTCGTATCAGTACGCAAAACTCCGTGTCTGCCCATCTGGGTTACCAAACGAGTCGTCTTATCAGCGGTCCAATCGAAACACGCCGGCGACTATCTTATCTCAGTTGCTCACCGCAAGCTAGGATGACCGGGTAACAAACAGGTGACTTCTCAGAGAGTAGTGTCAACAAATGTTTGCACCTACAAAATATTTGCCACACAAGCAGAAAAAGAAAGAAAGAAAGAAAAGTGCGATAATTGACAGCACGTAATAAAAATCAGTATCACAAATGTACCGATACTGCCGGAGAGAAACAAAGATCGATAGGGGCCGCCCCGTTTTGTTACAGTGAGGGGGAGAAACCAGCAGACATTCATAGGAGGATGAAGAGGCAGTATGGTGTTTGTGTGTCGCTTCAGCAGGTTTATGTGCGGCACAGGAAGTTTAAAAGTGAGGTGTCAACTGTGACTGATGCAGCTCGCTCCGGCCGGCCTCACACTCCGACTACGCCTGACGCTATCGCTGCAGTGGAACGAGTGATACGGGAAAACCGGCGGGCAACAGTCGACGAGGTGGCTGGAGAATTGAAGATCAGTCATGGCTCGGTGCACAACATCATTCACGACGTGCTGCAGTACCACAAAGTCTCCGCTAGGTGGGTACCAAAACAACTCACCCACAAACTGAAAGAACGTCGTGTGGATGTTTGTGAAACACTGTAACGACGTTATGAAGCTGAAGGAGGTGGCTTTCTACACCGTATAATCACTGTGACGAATGCTGGGTCCACTACTTCCAGCCAGAGACTAAGCGAGCCAGCATGGAGTGGCGACATTCATCATCGCCGAAAGCAAAGAAGTTCCGTACAACGCGGTCGGCCGGCAAATTGATGCTCACACTCTTCTGGGACTGTAAAGGCCCAATCCTGGAACATTACATGTCCAGAGGACTCACTATCAACAGCGAATCATACTATGATCTGCTTCAGAACCACATGAAACCTGCAATCAAGTCAAAACGTTGCGGCTTGCTCAGTTCTGGTGTGTTGTTACAGCATGATACCGCGCGGCCGCATACAGCTCGAAAATCACGAATCTGCGTTTGGAGTGTCTTCCACATCCTGCATATTCACCGGACCTCGCACCGAGTGATTATCATGTGTTTGGACCCCTCAAAGAGGCACTCGGTGGCAAGAAGTTCAGTACGGACGATGAGGTGAAAGAGGTGGTACATACATGGCTACGCAGTCAGTCAGAAGATTTTTTTTCTTGCGGAATCCAGGCATTAGTGAAGCGGTGGCACACCTGCATTGAACGTGGTGGGGACTATGTTGAAAAGTTATTAAGTGCTTTCATTCCTATTTGTGCATATTCTGTTAATAAAAAAATATTAAGGTTACTTTTTGACTCCTCCTCGTACAACGCCAGATTACTTGCCACTTACGACACACCTGAGGGAGCGGTAATTCTGTTCTATCTTTGTTTCATCACAGACAAGCAGCTATACTTGTTGTTTTACGTATCACAGACAAGCAGCTATACTTGTTGTTTTACGTAACAGTTTTTATTTCATTCATTCCGTCATTTCATGCCCGCCGCGTGTCGTCCCCGGGGGTAACTGATGAGACAAGAAAAGAAAAAAAAAACGACTATTGCTCCTTTATGCATGTCGTAGAAGGAGACTAATATGAGGTTGAGCATTCGGCCGGCAACCTCATCATGTAAAACCAATAGCTACAGAAGCTACTGCTACAACAGCAATTACATTTTGGTGCAGAGGCGTAATGGGGACGAGCTTCAGTGCTGACTCTAATGTTCCATAAGAAACCACAATGAAAAATATGGTGATTGTTTCGTGTGCGCCTGCGACACAGGTTACTTTACGAATACTGTACTTATGTATACATACATACCTGCAGTGAATGGTAGAGCAGTTAAAGCGCTTGCTTCTGGTGGCGACGATACCGGGTTCGAAACCAAGTACGGTCACGTTCCTCTTCACCCATATGTAAATGGATACCTGATTCTGTTTTTGAGTTAGGGAAGGTAAAGGCAACGAGGAATTGAACTGGTCACCTCACCTCATGAAGCTGAGACTTAGTATAGGTGCAGTCTTTAACATTTTACTCCCTTACGGCAGTTATCTAATATTGGAATATATATATATATATATATATATATATATATATATATATATATATATATATATATATATATATATATATATATATATATATATATATATATATATATATATATATATATATATATATATCAGAATCGTAAGTCTCCACAAAATAAAATGATATGTCCTGGCTTCATGTAATAAAATACAACATGACATATAGGAGAATCATTAGAATTTATATAAAGTGTGGAAGACGTCTTAAGTAGTGCAATGTGTATGTTTTCACAGCGAATTTTTTTAAAAATAAAATTGTGCCTCGTTTTGGCGAGGCGCGTCCCGTTCAACCTAGTCGGTTATATTAGGGCGCATGTCCAAATATAAAAGACCTTCAGGTGTTACAACGAATGTTTTTGTTACACAAATATAGCAATCTTTAAGCTTCATAAAAGACATTGGCATGTAATGATAAGTTATGATACAACATACCAAACGGAGTACAATTAAAACTTACTGAATTTATGTGGAATAGGTTTTAAGTAGATCAATATGGGTGTTTTTTACATGGGGGTTTTATCAGAATCTTTGTTTGTCATAAAATACATTGACAGCTAGTGGAGTGAGATACTAAATATAGCATCAAATTCAGTAGTGGATTGGTGTATTAGGCAGAGCACAATTGAGATTAGAATTAATCAGAAGAGTGGAAAACATCTCTAGCAATTTAAAATGGGTGTTTCTTACATCGAAGTTTCCATATTCTATACGATCCTATAATTGCACAAACGGTGGCATTTTTACATAAAGCTTACATACATAAACACATCCATACATAAATACATACATACATACATACATACATACATACATATCAGAATCTTTATTCTCCATAAAATACATTAATATGTACAGACATGATATAATAGATACAACATGGCATATAGGAGAATCATTAGAATTTACATAAAGTGTTGAAGACGTCTCAAGTAGTTATATGTGGGTGTTTTTACATCGAACCTTTGTGTTACACATACATACATACATACATACATACATACATACATACATACATACATACATACATACATACATACATACATACATACATACATACATACATACATACATACATACATACATACATACATACATACATACATACATACATACATACATACATACATACATACATACATACATACATACATACGTACATACATACATACATACATACATACATACATACATACATACATACATACATACATACATACATACAAGTAATATTGCATACATAATGTTATATTTGCGTTGTGTTACAGTTTTCGCAAGTTTCTTCAACACATTCCACACTCATTTTTTTATACACTAATGTAGGTAAGGTTTATTTAAAAACTAAGACTTGAAAAATTTTCAAACATTAAACAGGCTGGCCGAGATCAAGTTAGGAATGCTGAGATGTCGCAAATCATAAACCCCGGACTAGCCAGAGATGTACAATACGGGCTGATAATTACGACAACTGATAAGGTATAAAAACGGCTCTGCCAGACAGAAGTAGATTACATGGCTCAGTTGAGATTTTGTTAGACTGGAGGTTCGAAGGTCCCAAGGTTAAATCCCGGGCTTCGGCAACACTGAAAACATATTTAATTTGTTACATTTATGTAACAGGACAAGATTTGCTTTTTTTTTAAAATATTTTTTGGGGGTGTCTAGAGCAGTGATTCTCAACGTGGGTCATATAGACCCCGGGGGGGGGGGGGGGTCATGCTATATTTATAATGAGCCACAGTCAGATAATAAAGTACCTTTTTCCAGCTAACAGCGACTATGAGAGGGCCACAGAGGTGGATGAGGCTCAGAGGGGTGGGGGGCTGAGCAAAATAGGTTAAGGACCCCTGATCTAAAGGGTCATCATTTATATTCTTTTTATGCGTTCATTTTATTAGCAATGCTCAGTCTGCAGGCCTCTTGCCAGGACGAAGTCCAGCCTTTTCCAGGTTCTTGCGCAGATCCTCAAGATTCGGCCTATACTCTGCATCCTCTGACCAACTTTGACATTGTAGATCATTGTGGGCTGGGCAGTTTTTGGAGAATGTGTTCGGTAGTCTGTATTCTGGTTCCACATATGGGATATTCATCAATGGGAGGTCTCCTGGGGCTTTACAGGTGGCTTAGCAATCTGCAGTGACCAGTTTTCAGGCGGAAAAGAACATATATATATATATATATATATATATATATATATATATATATATATATATATATATATATATATATATATATATATATATATATATATATATATATATATATATCAGTGGCGTCACTAGGGTTGGTGTCACCCAGTGCGGTAACTCATGGTGTCATCCCCCATGGACCTCCTCCCGTACCAGACCATACAGAATCCTTAGTAATGTTTTTTGTACTAATGTTACTCGTAAATCGTAATTCCCGTATATCACTGAATGTAATGGCAATAGTAGTGACATAAACAACTTACAAAATTAAAATTACACCTTTAAATTACAATATCATACTTACTTACTTACTTACTTAGTCGTTCCCCTTCTACCGTGAGGTGTAGAGGTTTGGAAGAGAGAGCGCCAGACTATCCTATCGGCTGTCTTCCTCCTGGCCTGGTTCCATTCTAGTCCTCGATCCTTCAAAGATTGTCTAATGTCGTCCTCCCAGCGGACTCTGGGTCGTCCTCGGGGTCTGGATCCTGGCTCTTTGTTTCCCATGCTTGTCGTGGTATCCGATCTTCTCCCATTCTGCAGACATGGCCAAACCATCTTAATTGGGACTGTTCTACTTGGGTCTGCAGGGGGTAGGATTTAAGGCCTTGACGTATCGTCTGGTTGCGTACCATGTCTCTTCTTGTTACTTCAACCACCTTCCTCAGATACCTCATTTCTGAGGTTTGGATCTGGCTTTTATGGGTTGTAGTCATTGCCCATGACTCGCATCCGTATGTCAAGACTGGGACATAGGTGGAGCGGTATACAGCCATCTTCGTTTTCTTACCAACCTCTCTCTTGCTGAGGAATCCTCGATTTATGGCCTGAAAAAGTCTCCCAGCTGCTGCTTTTCGAGTGGCCAACTCTTCTTTGGTGCCTCCCTTTCGGTCTATAATAGCTCCGAGGTATTTAAAGTGGTCGACCTGCTCCAGAACCTGTTCTCCCAGCTTAATCTGATGTTTTCTTTCTTCTCGTGATATCACCATGGATTTTGTTTTAGAGCTGCTTATGACCATCCCTCTCTTCTCCAGCTCTTCCTTCCAGACTTGCAGGTTGGATTGGAGATGTGCCTCTGATTTAGCAATCAGGGCAACATCATCAGCAAATGCCAGCTCCGAAATATAGACCTGTCTCATTATTTAGATTTACATAGTTTCATGTGGTTAAAGTGAAAATTCGGTAAGAAAACAATATAATTCGAAGTAAAGACGTAGGTATATTGATACAGTACATGTAAGCTGGGCTTACGAAAAATGTTTTTGTGGTTATAACTAAGTACAGGTATATTTTTATAAAAAATTATAAATTTCTGCTGAAACACTGCAAACAAATTTTATTGACAGTCATTTTGGTGTCACCCCCTCTGATGGTGTCACCCGGTGCGGTCTGCACCCCCCTAGTGACGCCACTGATAATTATATATATATATATATATATATATATATATATATATATATATATATATATATATATATATATATATATATATATATATATATATATATATATATATATATATATATATATATATATATATATATATATATATATATATATATATATATATATATGATGGGCTTTAACTGTTTGCCAGAAAGATGAAGCTTTCAGCAAACTCAGGGGCGGATAAAATCATTATTCTCTAAATGGAAGTGCTGAAAGAACCCAGCAAGTTGCTAGCAACAAACAATGTTCAGGGGCATTTGGCAGTGACCGCCCACCAATTTAATGTCACAGTAGCCCATGCACGCGCAAGCGTGACCGTCCGTACTCGCACGTGCGTCTTCCGTTGTCCCACTGCAGAGAATAAACATTTCACATAAACGCCATTTGTTCTCCAAAAGCCAGGAAATGCCCGGATGTTTTCACAATTTAGTTTTAGTTTTCAACTACAATAGTTTTTGTGTCTGAATTGCGGTATTTTCTCTCATATACAAAGTGGTAGGTCCGGGAGCAGGGAGGCTTATTCTTAGCTCTTTCTGCCCCGGGCAGTTTTTATGGTTTTGATAGTGAATTCGCACCATTTTTACGATGGGAACTTTGTGCGTCTGATTGGTTACGCGGTTACAGCGGTTTCCTCTCGCAGCGACGTTACCGGGTTTCGGGATCGAAACACGGGATCGTCATGCTCCAGTCTTCCTTGCTGTAAATGGATACCAAACTGTGCTCTCGAGTTGTAGACGGCAAAGGCAACGAGGAAGGAAACTGGTCGCCCTAGCTCATAAAGCTGTAACCTCCTATACTAACGTCTCCAACACATCACTCTCCTACGGCAGTGTCTGCTATGTGAATATTTTTACCTTTTACTTTCGACTAAAATAGCTTTTGTCGGTATTTCAGATACAAAATGGCGGGTCCATATGGTAGTGTTAGATTTGTCTGTCCCGAACAGATTTTAGGATTTTACTTGGGCACCAAAGTGAATGCAAATTATTTTTCACGGGTGATTTATTGTAACAAGTGGTAAAGACTATTTTTTTTTTTTACGTAGTGTCATTATTATTACCTTGCTGCTCCCAAGGAGCAAACTCATGCCAAGCTCTTCTGTTCCGTTCCATCAGCTCAGCGTCTATCCATATCTTTTTTTTTTTTTATCTCTTTCATTTTTGTCACCAGTTCTCATTCACGGTGCCAAATTTTGAGAATTTCCTAGAAGACAAAAAGGTGATCAGGCAAGTAAAACTCCTTTCGGATTTTTTTATTGCGTCATAAGCCTTCTTACAAGAAGACCTTCATTTATCTTGGATGGCTGAGTTGAATTAGCTTTAAGAAACAAAAGTAGTATGTGCGGAAAAAAAAGAGAGGCAGGCCAAAGACAACCTGGCGGAGAACAATGGAGGCTGAGATGCAAAGCATGAACCGGAGCTAGGTCACGTCACGAAGGATGGCCACCGGATCGAGGAAAATGGGAACAATTTGTCGCTGCCTTTCAAGACGCCACTAGGCGTGATGGCAACTTACTGCTTTGTCAGCCAGAGACTAAGAATCCAAGAAGAAGAATGTAAGACAAAGTCACCAATGTGGAACTCAGGAAAAGTGCCAGACAAGTATCAGCAGAACAAGAGATGAGAAGAAGACACTGGAGATGGATAGAGCAACCATTGAGAAAACCTGTTGACAGCATTACACAACAATCTTTGCTCTAAATCCCCGTGATAAGAACAGTAGAGGTATGCTGAAAAACACATGGAGAGGAGAACTGGGGACAGAGATGAAAATAATGAGAAAAGGCATAGAGAGACTTGGAAAGACATTGAGCTAAAGGGACGGAAAAGGCAGACTTGGCATACACTTCTTGTAGGCCTATACTCCTTAGGGAGTTGAAAGATGATGCTGATGATGTTGTTCATGATGTTGATGATGATGATGATGATGATATTGATGATGATGATGATGATGTTGATGATGATGATGTTGATGATGTTGATGATGATGATGATGTTGATGATGTTGATGATGATGATGATGATGATGATGATGTTGATGATGATGATGATGATGATGACACTAGAGTAAGACTGTGTGTGTGTGTGTCTATGTGATTGAATGAATATTCTTATAAATGTTCGTGTGTGTGTACATAATTACGTCTGTTTAATCTGTCTTCAAAATTTGTTCTCTTAAATAGTCCCTTACTGGTCCCGTAGCAGCAGGGCCGGCTCTACCGACGGTGCAACACGTGCATTTGCACGGGGCGGCAAGCTTTGGGGGGCGGCAAAAAATCTCTTTACTTATTTTTACAATCCCGCCAAAATATTCCGCCTGGGAGCCGCGCTGGTGTAATGGTTACCACACTGCGCTAGCGATCAGGTGTTCAAGGTACAAGCCCGGGTGCGGGCATTATTAGGAGTGTCATCGACCGGGATTTTGACTGAATAACCTGAACGGCTCCTGAAATAAAGCCTCTGTGGATGGTGTCACGGAGTGTTCGAAGGTTTCGTCTAGATTATTTTAAAATTCCTTACTTTTCTATTCCTTCACATTTCGTCTGTTTCCTCTACGAAATATTTGCACCTGCGGTCTGTTCTTTAGCTGCTTTTCAAGTCTTCACTAATAGTTCTGCCATACGATCCTAATGCTATCTTCTCCCACAAAGGCACTAAAAGGTATTTCTTTAGGGACGTCAGTACAATTTATTCGCTTGGTCGAAACCACAGTGGTTCCCAGAGGATTATATTTCCGTGTTCAGTGGTCAATTGAAGACCGCCACGATAAATCTTCCGGCATGGCTGAACAAGAGACGGGAATTAATTAACTTGGCGTGGGAATCAAGAATTTATTTTTTTATCGACCGTTCTATGTTGGCGGCTCGAATGTTTCAGTTGTTTTCGAGTGTGCATTCAAGGAGGTTGATTTTGCTCAGTGTTAGTGTGCTACGTGTTACAGTGATAAATAAGTTTTTTAAACGTTTTATGGAAATTAGTACAGTGCTTCAGCCTCCATTCATTACTAAATAATAGATTTTATTGTAGGGTTTATTTAAACAGTTTTAATATTCAAATAGATATAATGTCCGATAAAAGAAAAAAAACTATCAGGTGCCGAATATCGGAAACGGAAACTGGAAAAAGAACGCGATATTCAAAAACATAGCAGGGTTTTACATAAATATCTAAAAACTGAAACAGCTGATGTAGGACAGAAGAAAATAAGCAAATGTACCGAAACAAATGATTCTGAGTGTGGTAAAGTGGGATGATATAAATATTTATAGGGGACTTAGTGTACTGACTGAGATCAGCTGTGAAGGTATCTGTATCTAATAAGTGTGGTGAGTTACAGATGACCTTACTGTGCTACCACATTTAGACCTCAGTCAGACTTATTCTGGAATATTGTGATGATTACGTTGAATGTCTAGGGTTATGATAGTGATGAAGTGTATGTTCACAACAACCAATATAGAGAGATAAACAATTTAATTTAATCCACAATACTTTACAACACTGTGACACTCACATACATAGAACACTCTATAATACTATCTTAATAAGTCAAGTGCCAACTTTTAAAATATGTATTAATTCCTTTCAATAATAGATATCCTGATTCAACTACAAAGTGAACCAGGAATCACAATCAAATGAAATCACAAGTTGTATGTACACAATTTATAGATAGGATCTTTGTATTGACATATATTATTATTACAATATGGGTGTAAGTGTGATGTAGTACTCTGAGGTAATGCTGGCTTTTCAAGCTAGGTTGTTGTTTGTCATCATGACTTCAGGTGTTTGTTGCTGGTGGAAATAATATTGGAAAGGTTCACAGTTTCTTTTATTTTGAAACAAATAACTGTCCCTCTTGATTTAATGTAATGTCAATTTTTGAGGGGGTATACACAAAGTTGAGCTGCTCTGGCCAACGAAATATTAACTTCTGTGTGGGCGGCAGGAACTCTGACTCCTCTGCTCGCTTGCTTCACCGTTTTCTTGAGAAACAACACTGGTCGATATCTTGACCAAGGAGTATGCTACCAGCCTCTGGATTCAGCAAAACTCAGACCAGGTGCTGCTTTAATACTTTAGTACCACGGTCCCTGAAACAAGAAGGTTGTACCTCCTACTTCAGAACTAATTTATAATCTATTTCCACACTGAAGCACAATACATAACAAACACCGAGCTCAGCGCGGTAGGCCAACTGCTAGCTTCTCATGTATCAATATACACCAGTATTCCTCTCCCTAATGGTTACAACGCCTCTGCAATTCCAGCATTATTTCCTTCTATTCAATAAGATAGGTGTCATAGTACTATTTGGCAATCCCATGCAGTTATACTCCTCTCCGACAAGTTTTGTTCATGGGGGAGCAATATCTAGGCTTTGCCTCATGGTCGTTACTGAACCACACACATACAGACATAAATTTATCAATTCACATTCAATTTTCATCAAAAGATATCAAATATGTCTAGCTTACCACAATTCAAGGAAATATTAAACAAATACGTTGACTGGCGATGAGTTATGGCACAATTCCGATCAGCCTCTGTCCCAGGCTTTTATTAGAAAAATATGAGCTGGTTCTCAACGCACTTGCTTCTACAAATTGTATTTTCAAAAAGTGGCACTGAACTGACGCTCCTAATTGACTATATTAAATGGTCTAGCCAATGAGACCATGTTTACAAAAGCCTTTGAAAAAAGTACCATTCCTACCGTTTCCATTAACAACCAAAAATAGTATTAGCAGTCGACTAATCATGTTTCGCCTTACATATTATTCTAGCCAATCAAATCGGATTTAACGTGGTGGCCTCATTTCCTCTAAAGCAGTGTCCAAACACGCCATTATGAGCAAATATGATCCTGTGTTGTCAGACAACACCACTATAGTATTTTGGCTATAATTTGTTAATTATTAGACTATTTGCTTAACGCCTAACATATTCTTTGTCAGCAAGTCCTAAGGCACCCAAATATATAAGTTTAATGGAGCTAAGTGGCTGCGTTCAAAATATGTATTTTCTTCTACCACCCGTTCACTTCTATACGATGGGGTGTCTTCTGTACTGTCAGGCTAATGTCAGGATTTCAGACGTAAAACAGTATTGTGTCATGTTTCCTAATAAGCATTAACCATGTTTTTTTTAAACCTTACCTCGTATTGGTAGTGTTTTTTGTCACTGTTTATTTGAAAAAAATCAAGCCTGCATGCCTTTCGCGTGGGGTGGTGTAACTGTCTTTTTCTCTTGTTGAGGTGATCACTGGCCCAAGACAGTATACTTGTTGTTAGATGTGTAGTGCGAGCGTATGATGAACTGGGTGTGGGTGCGAATGAAGGCGCGAATGTGTTTAGGCTCGTATATATGAAGACCCTGCAACCCATACTCTCACATGCAGTAGTCAAGGATGCTTGGACACTGCAGGCATGTTTCAAGACATTTATTGACGAGAACACACATAGTATCAACAGGAACAGTCAGTGTAACAAGGTCATGCTGACCGGAAATCGATAGGTATACATTTGGCATTCAAAAAGGTAAACATCGGAACCGACGTGCATGGTCAGTAGCAAAGTTCTTCAATAATGACAGTTCGTAGCGTCGCCCTTGGCATCTCTGACTAAACGCGTCAGATGCCTTAGTCACTTTGACACATAGGTGCAACTTGGCATTCCCCGCCAATTGCACATTATCAGGCTGTAGTATAATAGCCGAAAGCACAGGCCTCGTTCTGACGTCGGCTGTGTACTTCTGTTAAATAGGTTATCATCAACCCTGCAGTAATGCTTATTGTAGACATAAATCCCGCCAATCTGCGGTTCCCACAATATATCTTCGTCACTGGATTTCTGGACAATATAAAGACTAACAGTCTTGGATGGCTACCTCGAGCACAAAAATATAAGTTCTGTAATATATAGGATCGGTGAGCTGCAGTTCACACTAAGTAATCCTTTTACATGTTCTGCCACCGAAAAGCGTAATAATGCATAAAGGTCGGTATTACCTGGAAAATGAATCCTCAGAACATAACAAGGAATTCTGTCGTCATCCCGACGCACAGAGATTCACTGGGGGGAAACTGCCATAGCAGTTACTTCGAAGATTCTCCCCGAAAAACAATGGACTCTTGGTCCCTCCAGAAAAACAGGACCTTCCCGGCTCGCCGGAAGTATATCTCTCTCCCGCTTAAAAAACCTTCCCATAGGCCTACGCCCGAACTGTCAACCTTTGACCCTAAAGGTCAAAACACAATGAATGAATAAACAAGGGAAGACAACCCCTAATCAACCTGACATCGCAGGTAAAGACACAATTATACTTATGATAAAACATAGGCAAATAACTTGACAGATGACTCCGTCGAAAATGACAGCAACATTACTACCACCCCCCTGTAAAAAAAAAAATGAATTTTTTTTTTAATATGTCCATGAGCAAGATAGCACCAGTATCACTTCTGTGCTCATGCAAAAACTGAACCTAATATCAGGTACAATAGACGCATCAATAAAGAGTCTGAAGAGAATACAAATCATCTCTCAACATAGGAGAAAATATTTCCTCTAAGCCAAACAAACTAAGGGATACCATTCAAGAAACCTAAGTTGCTGGCAATACCAATCATATATCAAACATTACTAAATAATATAATCATAGCAATATACAAATGTCAATGCTATTTTAGCAACATATCACTGATGGATGGACAAAATGAAATTTGTTAAATTATCTAACCATCATCCAAATACATTTGTATTACAACATATTATGATATTAAGGACAGACCTAAGTCTGAAAGTATATCAGGTAAAACTAGGACACAAGATTTAACTGGAATCATGTGGGCATCTAGACAATATGTCCGCCATCACATTATCCGAACCACGGATAGCTCGCACCGTGAAATGGAAAGGCTGAAGAGCAATAGCATAACGAGTAGATCTCGAGCTCTTCAAATCCTTACTTTGCATAGCCGTAAGAGCTTTTTGGTCGGTTTCCATAAAGAAATGCGCGCCCAGAAGGAACCTTTGTAGCTTAAGAATGGACCAAACCATAGCTAACAATTCACGGTCCAAAACCGCATTTAGCTTCCTAGAAATATACATTACAGGATGCAGAGTTCCTGAATATTCCTGCATTAGTGCCGCTCCAATCCCAGTGGAAGAGGCATCACTACGAAGGACAAAAGTCTTATCAATCGTTGGTAGTCTTAAGATAGGATGAGATGAGAACAAATTCTTAACCTGATCCAATGAAGATTGGCATTCTTGGGACCAACGCACCATATTAGGAGAACCTTTTTTCAATAACGTTGAAAGTGGTGCCATAATGGAGGACAGATTCTCAATGAATCTTCCATAGAATTGTATCAATCCCAAGAGACTACGCACTTGCTTTTTCGTCTTCGGAACCGAGATATTTAATATCTTTGAAATGTTTTGGTCCTCTGTCTTCAACAGACCATGACCAACTCGATGACCTAGGAAGGAAATTTCACTAAACCCAACAAAAGCTTTAGAGGGTTTAGCAGTCAAACTATGCTCACGTAGAGTAGATAGCAATTCCTTTAGACCCAAATAGTGTTCTTCCCAAGTATCGCTGAAAAGAAAGATGTCGTCTAAATATGCAATGACATCTGCACGATCTGATAGAATTCGTCGCATCATGCGCACGAAAGTCGCTGGGGCGTTCATAAGCCCGAAAGGCATAAAATTCCATTGAAACAGACCCCTAGGTGTCGAAAAAGCAGTGAGAGGTTTGGCGTGTTCCGTCAGTGGGACTTGCCAATAACCTTTCGACAAGTCTAGTTTAGTAAAGAATTTAGCTTTAGAAAGTCTAATAAGTAGATCATCTAATAACGGCATAGGTTCAGCATCGAACTTCGTAACTTGATTTAATTTGCGATAATCAACGCAAAGACGTATGTTATTGTCTTTCTTTCGAACAATAACTATCGACGAAGAATAAGCTGAAGTGGATGGTTCAATTATTTGTAGTTGAATCATTTCATCCAATTCTTTCTCGACTTGTGCTTGAAAATGAATAGGTATTGGGTATGGTCTTACTCTGATCGGATTACGATCAGTAAGTATGATGTCATGTTCTATGACATCTGTGTGTCCAGGAATGTCGGTAAGGACATCCTGATATGATTGTAACGTAGAGGATACTTGACGTTGTTCCTCAAAAGACAAGTTGGAAGAGACTGTAACGTCTCTCCACGATTCCGTTGAAGTAAGTGGAATCGCAGGAAGAGGTAAGTTCACGTCAGAAAAAATAGTTTCCTCATCCTGTATAACGGACAGGGATGAGATGTGACCATGTTGGACTGGAGAGTCGTCCGTCGCCTGGAAAATAGGCTGCAAATAGTCTGGACGTTCAATAAACTCTGTTAGCATATTTATATGGAAGGTTTTATGCCTTCCATCCACATCGACAATATAGTCGACATCGGAAATTTTTGAGACTATAGTGTATGGACCTTTCCATGAAATGAGAAGTCTATTCTCTCTTGAGGGCAGTAAGACATATGCTTTGTCTCCAGGACAAAGTTGACGTAGGCGTCTTTTCCTATTAGCAAATCGCCTAGCTTTTTCTTTCGCAAATTCGGAAGATGAAGTTGCTAACCTGCACGATTCGATAATCTTTTCTCTAAGAGCTATGACATATTCATATGACGATTGTGTATCATCGTCAATATTATCGGAAGTTATCAAATCGTGTAACAAGGACATCGGACCACGCGGTTGCGCGCCAAAGACAAGTTCGAAAGGAGAAAAACCCTGTATGCTCGTTGGGAACCTCTCTATAGGCAAAGAGGACTGCAGGTAAAACCCTGTCCCAATCTTCAGGATGATCCTCCGTTATCTTGCCAAGTAAGTTCTTTAGTGTCCTGTTAAGACGTTCTACCAATCCATTGGACATTGGATGATAAATACTACTGAGAGACCTTTTAATGTCTAGCGTAGCCATTACCTGAGACATAACGTCCGAAATTAACTGAGTGCCGTGATCCGACAGTATTTCTCCGGGGAATCCCAGACGAGAAAATACGAGCCAAAGAGCATCAGCGATATCGACAGTTGATATGCTCTTCAGAGGAATAGCCTCTGGCCAACGCGTGCACATGTCCACGCAAGTGAGGATAAATTGGTGTCCTCTGGCTGACTTAATCTTGAACGGACCAATGATGTCTATAGCCATTTTCTGAAACGGCCGAATCGGAATATCTGCAGCCTGAATAGGAGCAGCATGTCTCGGACCTCTAGACTTGACCTCTTGACAAATTTTGCAAGATCGGCAATAAATTCGGATGTCTTTATTCACGAATGGCCAAAAGAAGGACGCAAGGACTCTAGTTTTAGTTCTGGAAAAACCCATGTGTCCAGCACACTGAGAATCGTGTGCATGCCGAAGAATTAAGGCTCTCATACACTTGGGCACAAGAATTTGCGAGTGCATAGACTTGTCCGAGTGTTGTACCATTCGTACCAATATACCATTCTTCATAGTGATATACGATTTGTGATTCGTATTCTGATTGGGATCCCCTTTCTTTGCAAGAAGGAAGAATTTCTTCAAAGAAGGATCCTCTTCTTGACGTTTAACAAACGAGTCATGGGAAATCACCAAGTGCTCGTCTTGGCTATCAACTTCATTACTATTATCAGATGAAGTTGGGGGATTAAGAGCTTGAGCTCTTGTCACTACTGCATTGACCGTTTGAATGTTTTTTTCTTCCCAACTAGAAATTTGTTGCGGGGTGCATTCCTTAACCCCATGAATACGACCGATTATAAGATCCGCAATAGGATTAGGAAGAAGACATGCATGGACCTCTCCTGTGAAGAAAGGAGTGTCAATCCTAATAATAGCAGTAGGATAGCTTTCCATAGTACCACCAAATGTAACACATTTGATTGTTTTTCCAGTGGCACAGCAAGGATCTATCAGAGACTCCCTAACCCCGACGGTAGTACATCCCGAATCGAAAAGTACTGAGACTAGCCTATCATTTATTAGACCTTTATGTAAGATGAGAGATCCTCTCCCATCATGCGCAACTGTAGCAGGTAGAGCAGGAAGAGGGTGACCACAACTTAGCGTAGATACAGTCGATGAGTCAAACAATGTTAAGCATTGGGGGCATTCAGTTGCTCTCCCAAAATCGAAAGCACAACCAGTGATAGCCCTAGAGTTACCACTATCATTTACTGTATTACAGGCTCCATCAAACTCTTGTTGTGCAGAGTTTGCCTGTTGGAAAGGTCTTTTCTTGTTAAATCTAGGTCTGCCTCGATTATCATTTCCCCTGTAATTATTTCGACTATCATTTCCCCTGTAATTGTTATCATATTGCCTATTGTAATCATCATTCCGGTTTGAATCCCGGTTTCTAAATTCACCATCGTCATAATCTTGACGTCGAGAATGATTACCTCGAAAATTTGAATAGTTATTATTTGGATAGCCTTTGCGAAAGTGTCTCAAATTATTACCACTAAAATTACGAGAACCACCATCTTGTCTCCAATACATAGACGAAGAACCATCATGTGTTGGATTACTCCGCTTCTGGGTGTAGTTTTGATTACTTCCCCTATTCCAGTTTTGTTGAGCACCCTGAAATTTTTTTTTGAAATTAGGGCCATATGGTGTTGCCGAAGCAGCTGGCAACCCTTCTTTCACTTTAGAATTGCTAACTGTAGCATGGGGATGCGCTGTGGCATACTGACAACAGTATTCCTCCATATCTTTTAAGTTTTTAGGCTTACGCTCATGAAGGAATGCAAGAAAAGAATCATTAACAGATGACAAAACCTTATCTCGCAATAATAAGTCCATTAGACCTTCATATGTTTTCTCAGTCTGAGACAACTCAACCCATCGTGTAAATGTACGACGTATCTTTGTAACAAAATCAGAGAAATCTACTCCATTTTCTGGCAACATTGTCCTAAAACGAAGACGATAGTCTTCTTCTTTTAGTTGGTATTTTTTAGCAATGCTGCCCTGACAACATCATAATTAGTCCTCTCATGTTCGACTATTGTCATAAGAGTAGTCACTGTGTCACCTGTAAAAAATGGCATCAGTTGTTCAACATATTTTTCCTTTTTTATGTTATGCGTATCGCACAAAAATTGGAATCTATCTAGATAATCTGCTACGTCATCCTTTAAAGGATTGAAATGAGGCAATTTAATCCTACTAACAAACTCCTTTGTCGTACTCGAAGTTGTTTGCTGAGCACCCGTACTCGCCAATTTCAATTTCTCTAACTCCAAAATTGCGAGTTTTTCATCAAGTTCCATCTTCTGTTTTCTTTCCTCATGTTCCATTTTTCTAATTTCAGCCTCAGCTTGAGCTTTCCTCTCCTCTGCAGCAGCTTGAGCTTTCCTCTCCTCTGCAGCAGCTTCTTTGTCTAATCTCTTTTGTTCAGCTTCTTTGTCTAATCTCTTTTGTTCAGATTCTTTGTCTAATCTCTTTTGTTCAGCTTCAAATCTCCTTTCCTCCACTTGCATCTGCAATTTCTTTTGTTCAGCAGCAATATCAGCTTTTCTCTCTTCAGCAGCTAATGCTTTGTCATACTGAGCAACAGCCCATTGTTCTAACTGTTGACCAGTTTTATCAAGGGCCTTCCCTTCTGTAATAAAGTACTCTAATGTAGACATCTTGTCTAATGAGATCAGTAACTTGCAGAAGTAAATATATTAAATTATCCCACTTTAATGGGAGACAAGTCTGAAATGATAGACTTGTATACTCACTTCACTTTATTTCACTCTCTTAGTCTTAGACAAAGACTTTGTATGGTCCTCTTGTTTATAATGTAACCAAAAAATCACTTGAGTACCTGTGGAAAAAAAATCCCTTATATCCCACTCACTATGGGCACAAGTCTTTTTTATAAAGAACTTGAATATGTATTTCACCTTGTCTCAATCTTTGTAGATAACAAGTCTTTTATCAAAGAACTTGTATAAATATCTTATATAATAATATTTTATTAACAAACTCTATATGAAGAGTCTACCTTATCAATAATACCAATACATGACCAAGTATATGTATGTAGACTGTGCATGACAGTAATGTAGTACAAACAAAAAAAATACAAACACAAAGATACAAAACAATACAAATGGCAACACTGTTTTAACCAAAAATGTGTAGAGAAATACACAAAAGAAAGGAGAGACCTACAGAATACAAACAAAACAAATCGAAAATCAAAACTGAAAAACAGACAAAATATTACAAAAACAACGTTAAGTACAGTTACATCACAGCTAACATCAATAGCGACCAATTGTCACTAGCAAATTTTCAAATTAAGAAAATTTGCACCTACAGAACGCTTACAGTAAGCCTCGATTAAGTGGCATATTTACTGTAAGACCCACCAACCGAAAACCCGCTGAAAAATACACAAAAACAGTAGAAGTAACATAAACATATAGCAATCAATTTCAATGTGTTGCAGAACAAGTTCAGTCACAGCTGAAACTAAAATAAATTTCTTGCTCCTTGCGAACACAGAAACAAAATGTCAAACGCGCACTGAACGTCAAATCCACTGTAGCATAAAGTGGTATTCACGAACCAAAGTTACTATGACCTTCTCGAATTAGGACTTGCACATTGAATGTTTACAATTTCCACGTACTGTTTACAAACACTTGACCTCGAACAATGTAGCTTGAATGCTCGGACATAGAAAAGTCTGTTGTTGACTGAAACGTGTAACAACCAGCAGTACTGTTCACAATAGGAACCCGCCTTCTATGCAGTTATGGTCCACGTAGCAAATGCCTAGATGTTAACTTCAGTACTTGTCTTGTTATGGTTTATGTAGCATTATAATATAAATGCTCGTACTGTTTATCTGGGTCAACCGTTGATGACCTATTTCTGTCCTGTTGTAGCCAAAACTTGCAAGTGTAGAATTAGCGCTGTGTGTTACGGCTGTCCCGTGTGTAGCTTAGACCCACAGATCAGAAGTGTAATGTGTACTTGTCCTTCTTGTAAATTTCTGGACAAAACTGGAGACATCATATATGTAACAGCCAACCAGGAATGTAAATTTCTGGATCCATTAATGTCAACAATAATGTCAAATGCTCGCTCTGTTCTTTTTAAACCCACAGATCTGGTCCATCAGAAATGTAAGTTTCTAGGCCACATTGGCGACAAGAAATGTATCTTAAGAGCCCACGTAACTGGTCCACCAGAAATGTAACTGTCTTTTTCTCTTGTTGAGGTGATCACTGGCCCAAGACAGTATACTTGTTGTTAGATGTGTAGTGCGAGCGTATGATGAACTGGGTGTGGGTGCGAATGAAGGCGCGAATGTGTTTAGGCTCGTATATATGAAGACCCTGCAACCCATACTCTCACATGCAGTAGTCAAGGATGCTTGGACACTGCAGGCATGTTTCAAGACATTTATTGACGAGAACACACACATAGTATCAACAGGAACAGTCAGTGTAACAAGGTCATGCTGACCGGAAATCGATAGGTATACATTTGGCATTCAAAAAGGTAAACATCGGAACCGACGTGCATGGTCAATAGCAAAGTTCTTCAATAATGACAGTTCGTAGCGTCGCCCTTGGCATCTCTGACTAAACGCGTCAGATGCCTTAGTCACTTTGACACATAGGTGCAACTTGGCATTCCCCGCCAATTGCACATTATCAGGCTGTAGTATAATAGCCGAAAGCACAGGCCTCGTTCTGACGTCGGCTGTGTACTTCTGTTAAATAGGTTATCATCAACCCTGCAGTAATGCTTATTGTAGACATAAATCCCGCCAATCTGCGGTTCCCACAATATATCTTCGTCACTGGATTTCTGGACAATATAAAGACTAACAGTCTTGGATGGCTACCTCGAGCACAAAAATATAAGTTCTGTAATATATAGGATCGGTGAGCTGCAGTTCACACTAAGTAATCCTTTTACATGTTCTGCCACCGAAAAGCATAATAATGCATAAAGGTCGGTATTACCTGGAAAATGAATCCTCAGAACATAACAAGGAATTCTGTCGTCATCCCGACGCACAGAGATTCACTGGGGAAAAACTGCCATAGCAGTTACTTCGAAGATTCTCCCCGAAAAACAATGGACTCTTGGTCCCTTCAGAAAAACAGGACCTTCCCGGCTCGCCGGAAGTATATCTCTCTCCCGCTTAAAAAACCTTCCCATAGGCCTACGCCCGAACTGTCAACCTTTGACCCTAAAGGTCAAAACACAATGAATGAATAAACAAGGGAAGACAACCCCTAATCAACCTGACATCGCAGGTAAAGACACAATTATACTTATGATAAAACATAGGCTAATAACTTGACAGATGACTCCGTCGAAAATGACAGCAACAGGTGGCATTAATTTTAAATCTCGAAGCGACGTGGTAGCATTGCATGCGTTCCTCCGTACATCTCTCTCTCTCTCTCTTCTAAGCCCGTCTGTCTTTTAGTTTACGTAGTGCATAAAATGACATTAATGGAATATTAAATCTAGGTCATTACGCAGTGTGTCTATCTCAAGGTCGTATCAGAAATATAGTACCAGTTTTATTTTAGAAACGCGTGTATTTGATGCAGTAGGCTTTACTAGCAAACGTGAAAGCGCTACAATTATGCAGACGAAGTAGAAAAAGGGGATTTTCTTGTTTAGCTAGTATGACGTTCTATAATACAGGCGTACGCTATTGTGACCGCACTGTTCTTTTACCATTCTTCTTTCCTTTATTGAATTAATTCGTTAGGCTTTACATTTACTTTCTTATTTAGATATGTGGATTTAGAATTTCTCACGACACTGAGCTCATGGCAAGCACTTCTAACTCGGACCCCAGTAACGTAGATATTACTAACAATGTCGAAAATGAGACTGATTTGACCGTTTCCAATTCCAGAGATTTAAGTGATGAACTTGAGAGGTACACTGATCCGGCAAGATGGAGTCCTTCTTTAAGCGATACCGAAAGACTGGAAATCGTAAAAAAAGGCCTGCCAGAGAGACCAAAAAAGAAGTTAGTTTTTCCGCGCAGCTCTAATGGTCGGAAATTGTCACTAAATTTTTACACTAGGGAGCTAAGCAATGGAGAACATATTAATCGATCATGGTTAGTGTATTCAAAAGAAAAAGATTCTGTATTTTGTTTCTGCTGTAAGTTGTTTTCCTGTAATAAAATGTCACTCACTACTGATGGCTATTATGATTGGGGTCATTTGTACGTGTATCTTAATGAACACGAAAAATCTAAAAACCACTTGGAGTCCCATACAAAGTGGATTTAATTATCGTCCAGGCTTAAATCAGTACAGATAATTGATTCAATGCAACAAAAGTTATTAAATTAAGAAGTTCGACACTGGAGGAACATAATAGAACGCCTAATTGCTATTGTCCAGTTCTTGAGCCAACAATGCTTGCCATTTCGTGGAACATCTGATAAATTATATGACCCTAACAATGGAAATTTTTTAAAGCTTGTTGAACTGATTGCCAGATTTGATAGTGCTATGTGTGAACATTTAATGAGAGTAGCTCGTGGATCGACCCAACATTACCTTGGGAAAAACATTCAAAATGAATTGACTGCTCTTCTCTCTGGAACCATAAAAAAAAAGAAAAAATTTCTATGGCGGAGAAAGCTAAATATTATAACATAGTTGCAGACTGTACTCCCGATGTAAGTCACATTGAACAATTAACACTAATTGTAAGATTTGTTAATACGAATCCAGATGATATCAACATTCATGAGCATTTTCTTGGTTTCATTGCTGTAGAAGCCACTACAGGCTCAGCGTTAACCGAATGCATTCTAAGAAAATGGTCAGACATGGATATTCCAATCGCAAACATGCGTGGCCAGGGGTATGACAATGGATCAAATATGAAAGGAAAACATTCAGGAGTTCAACAACGTATTAGGGACTTGAACCCGAGAGCTTTTTATATCCCTTGCTGTTCTCATTCTCTCAACTTGGTGGTCAATGATGCCGCGATGTCATCTAGAGAAGGGGTTTTATTTTTTGAAACGGTTCAGAAATTGTATGTGTTTTTCTCAGCGTCAACACTGCGTTGAGGAATCCTTTAGAAACATATTACAACTCTAACGCCCAAGCCACTAAGTACAACTCGCTGGGAATTTAGAATCAAGGCCATTCGTCCTTTAAGATATTATATTGAGGAATTTTATGATGCATTGATAGAAATTGCTGATGACGAGTCAGTAGACAAAATGGCGAGACATGAAGCTGAAACCCTTGCCCTAAAACTCAGAGATTTTAGATTTTTATGTTGTCTTGTTATATGGCACTATGTTTTAAACGAAATTAATGCTGCAAGTAAACCTTTGCAAAGCATAAAAATGGAATTGACTGTGCCATAACAACTTTGAGAAATATTCTCCAAAGCCTTAAGAATCTCAGAAACGATGAATCATTTCAAAATTTTCTTGTTGATGCTACAACATTAGCTGAGAAAGTTGAAGCTGATCCTGATTTGATACCAACGTTTGAATGTACTAGAGTGCGTCGGCAGAGAAAGCAACACAACTATGAAGCAAGAGATGAACCTACGAGTATTTTGGATCCCAAAACTAAATTCAAAATTGAATTTTTCTTTTTCATTATTGATGTTGCAAACTAATTCTATTGAAGAAAGGTTCGAGCAATTGGAACATCACAGTTCACATTTTTCCTTTTTATATAACATCCCTAAATTGAAATCTGAGATGACAAATGAGCTCTTAAACGAATGTAAAAACCTAGAAGGCGTTTTAACACATCAAGAAAATAGAGACGTTGATGCCATTGAGCTATGTGATGAACTGAAAGTACGTAGTATCCAAATTCTTCTTCTTCTTCCATCCTTAGCCATCAACCGGCAAAGCAGTATGTGGCGAGTACGCCTAGTGGCGTCTTAGGGCAACAACAAATTGATCGATCTATCGCTGTTTCCACCACGCCTAGTGGCGTCTTTGTGGAACAAAAACAGACCAAACAATCTATCATTGTTTCCGTAATCAGATTGGTTGGCAAGCAGGTGATCAGCCCACTGTGCGAAGTTTTTACGGGATGGGGTAAACAGCCCCATGCCCATACCCTCCTTAGTCGCTTTTTACGACATGCGTGGTAGGGTGCAGTGTTACTATTCTTTGCTCCCCTTTCGGGCCCCGGTAACACACGGGTGAGTATCCAAATTAGTACCAGAAAATACACCGCCAATTGAAGTTCTTCGTTATATTATTGAAAATAACATTGCTCCTAATGTCGCTATAGCCTTAAGAATATTACTAACTTTGCCTGTAACGGTAGCAAGTGGTGAGCGTAGTTTTTCAAAACTGAAGCTTATTAAAACTTATGTACGCTCAACAATGGCCGAAACTCGTAGATTGGAAGGACTTGCCATGATTTCAATTGAACATGAAATCGGTCAAAAATTAGACTACGCAGACCTTATTTCTGCTTTTGCAAATATGAAAGCAAGAAAAGTGTCTTTTTAAGCAGTACATACTTCAAACAATATAAATTCAAATAATGTGAAAATAGTGCTAAAAACTATAACATGTACATACTATAGTTAAGTGTTTGTGACTCAACAGTTCATCGTTCCACATGAGAAGAACATCCCCTATATGTAAGTAATGTAATTACATTTATTTCAAATAATTGTCTCTAATAAAGTCAATGGTTTATTTTATGACTATACAATATTTTCATAAATTTATCAATACATTATTATTAATGGTACTATTTAAAATTAGGCTAATGGTCATGAAATTAATGTTGAAGCTTGTTTAATAATTTAACGTTAATTTGAGGTTGGGCTGGGACGGCAAGGTATGGTATTGCACGGGGCGGCAAAATTCCTAGGGCCGGCCCTGCGTAGCAGTTACTGCCACATGCTACCGGGTTTCGGAGCCGGTAGATATATATATATATATATATATATATATATATATATATATATATATATATATATATATATATGTGTGTGTGTGTGTGTGTGTGTGTGTGTGTGTGTGTGTGTGTGTGTGTGTGTGTGTGTGTGTGTGTGTGTTTGAATGTAAACATCTCAGCGAGTCTGCATTCGTTTTTTGTTGTGTACATATGTTTGTGCCTATCTGACTGTGTGTATGCATTTAGTTTTATATGTGTGTGTCTGCTTATGTAAAAGTATACCTATTTGTATACGTATTTGCATGAGAGAGTTAGAGAGAATGGAGAGAGTGAAAGAGGTACAGACAGGAAGGAAGACAGCCTATTAGTTCTTCTTATGAGTCGTCTCAGAACGAGTAGAAAGAAAAACACATAATGGAATCTTACGTTATTTTATGGCGGGCCACCTTTAAACAATACACGAACTTTGCCGGAAAGGTACAAAGGCTGAATTTCACAATGGTATATAAACCTTACGAATACAATGAATACTATTTCAAGGAAAGTGCATTTTTCATTGCCGTATCTTCTACATCTTTCCTTCTCCACATCATCGCAAGCCTCGTGTGTCTCTGATGAGAGAAAGAGAGAAGAGAACCGCTGCTCGCTCATGCATGTCGTACAAGGCGACTTAATTTAGGTTGAGCATGGGGCTGGTAACTTCATCATGTAAAACAAATAGTAACAAATACCACCACAGCAAGAGTATGTGAATGCTTGATGCCGTCTTTTTGCTAGAGGAACCAATTACAGTGGGGGCTGATGCTCGATAATAAACGAAAGAGAAGATTTTTTTTATTATAACGTTTTGCCTCGTTTTGGCGAGGCACGTCCCGTTCAACCTAGTCGGTTGTATAAGGGCTGAAGTTTGAAAGAGAAGATGATGACGATGATACCATCGCCACAATCATCGTTCTTATTATTACCCCCGTTCGCAGTTGTCATCTTTTTTTGGTCATTGTTTGACGTGACCTTTCATCGTCAAAGCCCTGCGTTTAATCATCATAATTATCGAAGCCACCGGTTCATACAGTGACACCAACAGACTAGCACGTCACGGGGACCATTAACTGACGTCTGCACGTGTGTCTTCAAAGTCACGCTTCGCTCATCCCTGACCTGGTGATGCCCTCGCTCACAGCTCAGACAAAGACCTTGCACAACATGACAATGGACCAAGACCGAGGATTAAGTCTCTGAAACCATCAAGACTATGGCGCTTGATGCTCGTGATTGTCTCGTGGGAGGCTTCTTTCCATCTTGAAGCACGTGCATTAACTTTAAAAAAATAAATTAATCCTTTCTGCCGTGTCTAAAAAAAATCCCTGTTTTCCGATCCGGTTGTCCTGACGTTTGTCTTAGAATGTTCCAGCTTTGTGCACACTGCTTTCCTTGTTTTCTCTATGCACCATGTCATTGTCGTCTTGAGCAAGTGATCTTTATGCTGCCTTGGTGGAACTTGTAGACAGCCAGCTAATTAACCAATGAAATGGGATCACTGGCTATTTGAGTAGTCAACTTTGGCGTTTTCACCAATGATTAGGACGTCGTCCGTTGTTGTGAATATTTTCAGCGCGTCTAGTTGCTTTTTGTACCACTTGCATGCACGTTCAGGGGTCTTTCTTTAGATTTGGTCACTTTATTTGTGTAGGAATATTGTGTAGATGTCCAGGACTAAGACTCAATCATAGCAGATGTGATGTGAAAGGGTGTTCAAAGATATGCAGAAAGAAGCAAACATATGTAGAAATAAGCATATATATATATATATATATATATATATATATATATATATATATATTTTTTTTTTTTTTTTTTTTTTTTTTTTTGCGTACGCCCGCTAATACTCGAGGCGAAATCTCAGGTTATTACTATGTCTAACCTGACATTGATTTTACGTGAGTATTCCTTTTTACTTGTACAGAGACAGGTGTCCCTCGCCATTCAGGCAAATACTCTCCGATTTCGGAGGTACCCATTGCAGCTGGGTCGGCTCAGGAGCCGCCAATCCCTGGTCGACAACACTCCTTCAAATGTCCTCGCCAGGTCTCGAGTTAATCCAGTCCAATTCCCGGTCGACGAAAAATCCTCAAATGCCGTCGCCCGGGTTTGATCCTGAATCACCCGGTCGCCAGAGCGGTGTTGTAACCACTACGCTAGCGCGGCTCCCATATATCCATATATATATATATATATATATATATATACAAAAAGAAGCAAAGATATGCAGAAAGATGCAAATGTATACAGAAAGAAGCAGAGATAGCAGATATATTAATTACTTACTTACGACTTACTTAGTCGTATCTCTTCTACTTTGAGGTGATCCAAAGAGTCCGCCGTGCTATCATATCGACTGTCTTTCCTTTGGTCTGTTTCAAGTCCAGTCCTCGTGTGGCCGGGTAGGGAATTGGGGGTTGCTGTTTAATTGCAGAGAGTGTTAGATCTAGATACTAGCTTGACCGCTAGAGTTCACAATTTCTCCCTTACAGTCTTACGGGATTTAACCATTTTCGGGGACTATCCTCTAAGGTGTTGTATTGAGTTAGAGCAGATAATTATGACATGATAAGTTCTCTCAGCAGCCGTTTCCTCCTTTCTTTCAATATTGTGTGTGGTGAGGTATTTAATAGACAATATCCTTTTGCTTCGGTCTCAACGTGATTTTTATTCCAACATAACGTATATACATTATGGCATAAAGATTCATAGTATGCATATTTCGTTCATCCACAAATGCACATTGCTTCCATTAACATAGCATGGGGAAGTTCATATCAAGTGAATTACCCTGATTTCAGCTCTTAGCTACTTGATCCTTCAAAATATTAGCTAGCGGTAATTGCATACTAGCAGTTACTCAGAGGATTAAACCATTCTCTCATTTCCTGAAGAGCTTCATGTTCTACCAAACTGTTAGTGGTTCTACTTAGCAATCCAAAGTCTATATTTTGACTCAAAGTATAACTTGCAGCCATTTTACAGGGTGCTGCGGGAGGCAAAAACTATTTCCTTGCGACATGAAAAATGTTTTAGGTATTTTAACAGCACTCTACTTACTGCCTTTCCTTGTGAGAATAAAATGCACAATTCACACTAAAACTGGGGAAAGACTTCCTTTAGTAAAAGTTTGAAAATCCTCAAAAATCTGCAGCATAAGAAATACACGTCTGTCTCTTCGCTTCAAAATCTGCAACTGACTTTTTAGCCGGGCTTTGACACGCTATCCTTCAGCTCAAAATCTAGGTCAGCGTTGCTTCTACCTTCCTATTCGTCTCGGGATTGGATAAAAAGGGTAATCCACGCTAGCCTTCCTTATGGTCTGTTCCTATTATAACTTTATGATTAAATTTTAACTAACTTCTGTCAACTAAGCTATGGTCTGTATTTGTTATAAAGGAAAGTTCCTAAAATGACGCATTCCCTGTCACATATAGATCCCGGGGCTCCGCAAATGTATCCCGTAGGGAGACATTTGAGTACTATCAATAACAAAAATTTATCCCAAAAAAATTTTCTAAGTCCAAAAATATTTTCCAAAAAAAAATTTTCAAGTTCAAAAATTTTCTAAGTCTAAAAATATTTCAGAAAATTTAACGAAATTCCTACATCTGAGCTCCTATGTCTATATGGGACTGTCGTCTATAAAGGGGCCTTATAGATGGACATCATCTCCAAAAAATTGCAAACTATCTTTCACATCAATACATATTTCAACCAAATTTACAAATTGGCAACACTGACCAATAAACTCTGCAAAACAATCATAAGGTCATCACTAAAAAAATGTGACGAGTGGCAACACTGGGAAATGAACAATAAAATATCTTATTTGCAGAACTTGGCCTCATTATCATAATCCATGACATTTCATTCAAAAATATGGTTGATTACCTTCTCTTGAATATGGTGGGGGTGTTATCTCTTTTCTGTTCCTGTTATTTGCTCCATATATAAGTCTGCAAGACTTAAAAAATCTTTTTTCTTCCTGGCGTACTTATTTATTCTATTTTCCAAGTACTCTGCAATATTCCAAGAAATGTCCAAAATCTCCAATTCCTATGGTAACGGCAATCCACTTTCATAGGATAGCCAATGTTCTCATGGGTACTCATCATCTTCTTCTTTTTTTCTCTTCTTTGTTTTCGTGAATGAGCCACTTGCTCATTATTACATGTGGAAAACATCTCTAGACATAATATGCATATATTTTCAAACGATAATATAACCAGCATCATTTTTATAAGTAATCATTTTTGTCACAATAAAAGCATTTAAAACCTCATGGCTTATCCTTATTTATTTATCTGAATGTTTCCTTGTTATAGACATTTTCCAAATGGTAAGTGTATAAATTCGTTCTAAGTCCATCACTGTAAAGAATGTTCTATATTACATTCCTTTTTTTTCTAAACTATGTGATGTTTGTCTCTAATATCCGTACGTCTGGTGGTGATCCTGTCCATTAGTCAGTCATTTCTAATCATTCCTTCTTTTCTGTCAACACAGTATTTTTTCCTGTGAACTCTTCCCTAGAAATATTATTTTATATATATATTTATTCTTCAAAGATCTTCTTTGACTTACCATACATCAATTTTCAAACATCTAATTATTCAGCAACCAACAGACGAATATGTTACTATCATATTATGAAATATAAGGGAAAAGGAAAATATAGTTTCAAATCATCATGAATTTTCTACGTTGGGTTCCGTATTACTTTATTTTCTTTGTTAAGACAACTGCTTATACTCTTGACAATATGTATCCATGTTGTCACTCTCAAGGCATCCTTGTATACAGTTTATATTTGTCTCCTTTTTTTTTTCATAACACCAATGTATCATTTATGGTGTTCCAATATCATTGTATCCATTCTAGTCCTCCTGTTATCTTGAGAATTCCTCCTTAGTAACTCCCTATGTACCTTATCTAGCAATACATTTATCAAAAACACATCAAACAATGATTTATGGAACAATCAACTGAGATGTAAGAACTTTTTGACAATATGAGATGAAAAAAAAATTTTTGTAAATCATCCAAAACATTTATAAGGTCATCACTCAAAAATGTGACATAGAAGGGAAGAAAAAATATTCAATTGATCGTGAGGAATCTACAATATTCTTATAAGACAAAGTTCCTGGCACTCTGACTACTATTTATCCATATTATTTCTGGTTATCCTTGCATACAGTGTACCATTTCCATTTTCTCTATAAGTCCAATTCATCGCTCATGGTGCTCCAATATTTAAAATGTGGATCCTTCCTATTCCTCTTATTCTGTACTGGAAATACATCCTTATTAATTGTCCATGTACTATATCTGCGAATATTTATCAACAATATATCAACTAATCATTTATGGAACCATTAACACAAATGTCTAGACTTTACCAAAACATGAACAAAAACATGTCTTTTTACATACGTGCAAAATTTCGACACCAACTCTGCCTTCGCTGGTCGAGGGTTAGTCAGAGTTATGTGGTGCCTGTAACATTCGCTGACTACAGCCAGATGGGTGACTTATGGTACTTATAATTCAAAAATCTCGTCCGTCAGTTATCTTAAGTGTGGGGCGGGGGTCTATTTCTTGGTGTCTTTGACCAAGTTTGCTGCATTTCCAATCTAGGTATTCTTTTCTTATGTCATAATATCTCCATGATATATCTGTGACATGTCTGTCCTTGGGATAACATTATTTTTATCCAATATCCTCGGGGTGAGCAAATCTCAGTGCGTCCAATTTCATCAATCATTTTTTTTCTCCTGTACTTCTGGGTATGTTATGAGTATAGTAAATTGTCAACTTATTTCAACTATCGTACAACATTCTGTAATTCGTGATAAGGAATAGTCATTTGTTATACAACAATGTTCATATTACAAAGGCAATGAGCAAAAATCAAAGAGATATCTTCTCCAAAAATGCAGATGTATCTCTATTTCTCCCAGCTCTGGGCGTAGTAATTATTCAGTCATTATTTTTTTTTCTCCATTATTTAATCTCCATTTTGTGTCCTTAGTACCTGTGGTTCCATGGGATTATCATAATCTATTTGTCTCTTGTCTACTGATAATCCTTCAATAATGACTTCAAATATGGTCCTCATATGTGCAACAATCATCTGCTCTGATTCGTTCCATGTCCATGGTATTCATTGAATATTCTATTATATCCTTGTCTTATCTCGTAACCACGAAAGACTAAAATTATTGCTCCTCCAATGTTAATGTGGGGGATCTTGTGCATAAACATTACAACAAAATCTCAGCTGTGACAACATAAAGTTTCACCATAATATAAAATGGCATCTTCATCATAATTAAACAGTTGCTTCATTCTCTCATGTGCCATCAGTGGCTATCATCCGGTAATGGGTGTTCAATGTGGGTTCAGCATATACAAATGCTGTAGAGGGGTATTTCATTTGCTAAGTCAGCATGTGCAAATGCTATTTCTTTAACATGGGCAAAGGCATCATCAACAAATAGGTGCAATTTGTTCAATCTGGGGTTAGCATATACTAATGCTCTCAAAGGATTTTTCATTTGCAAAAAATCAGCATGCGCAAATGTCATTGGGTTACTTGTCATAGGCAGTATCAACAAAATACTGCTGGAGTATCAGAGATCATGCTGGTGGGGGTATGACTGGTAAAGGGCAGTAGGAGCAAAAACTAATTTCTCACTCTGAAATGGTGATTTATTTTCTCTTTTTCTTTTCTTTTATGTCGGCTGCTAACCTCAGGGCAGTCAATGTTTTACAATATTGGCTTATCATCATCAAAATGTGTGAGGGTGGCATATAAACATATAATACATCTGATAAACTCTGTTTAGTTGTTAACTCATACTGGCTACTAGTTGTTGAATCATGCTTTATTTGCTAAATGATGTGAATGTCCACCAGTGGATAAATGTAGATGTTGGGACTGGTGTAGCAAAGTGTAACGATTGTCAACTCATCAAACCCAGCACAGTTTTGGTCATACAGGTCATCTTGTCCTGGAACGTGATGAGGCTCCGACAAGAATGTGAGTGTAAACAATGAGTGTGTATCTGAATGTCAGTACGCGAATGGTAGAATGATTCGATAGAGTTGACAGGTTGGTAGTACATCACTCATACTCACACTGTTCGAATTCAAGAAGTACTGGAACTACGGTGGTCTTTTTATAACATTTAATGGGACGCACACTTGGACAGTACGTGTATGGTTACAGGAACAAATGTCGACATAGACAGCATAATGTTGATCACAGGAATATCATCTTAAGTTAGCATTCATGCTTGGCAAATATCATAATGGAGCATTCGTAAATAAGCATTCAGCGTTCCATCATGTAAATCATCTGGCTTTACTGACTGGGCACGTCAGACCATAACCAAGATATAGGAAGGCTCCTAAACCTAACCTCGTCTAGCGAATATTCCTTCACGTAAAGTTCAATATATATATATTTCATAATATAGGAATCCCAGACATGGGTTCTCACATGTAGCAGTGATCTCTTGGTTCATCGAGCGATAGTACAGGCATCCCTTTTTCTCACTCGATAAATACAAAGTATATGAATTTCAACATGGCTGTTCTCTCTCTCGTGAGCTTCACTCACTATAGAATATAGACCAAAATTGGTCATTCATTAAATGTCCTCATTTCTTCATAGGTTCTCTCATAGAGGTAATTGAATAATATCATACAATCCAGTGCTGATACATAGGAATGTCTTCTTCCTTTGAATGGATATTCTTTTTAAAAGTACCACTGTGCATCTGCTTATCAACAACGATGGCGAAGCCCAAGTTCATAATAAATTGTGGTTTTACCTTTTTATGCGAAATATAACTTTGCCATTCCTTGGCAAAAGAGAATAAACACTGGGGTAAAGTACATACAACATGTCTATATGACTAGACTATCACTTTTCCCCATCCATATATAGATCACTATTTCGGCAAAAAGCCTGCTACAACAAAACTCAGCATCCTCACAGGATGGCAGCCATGAATCACACCCCTTCGCTAGCGATACTTCCGCTGCATAGCCTTTGACCTTTTCTAGCGACAACCAAATTAGTTCGGCTTAGAAATGCAAAGATATCCATATATAAGACAGACTCGTCCTACTCATACAAACACTACGTATAAATTCAGGCCATAGATATACTGAAGCAAGAACAATCTATTCCTACCCAGCCAAAGAATAAATCACAGTAGGCCTAGAGTCGTCTGCGGAGTCCGATCGAAGATGACGGACTATTTTCAAGGGAAGCAACCCAAAAATGACTTCTCCTTAAGCACTTAAAAAAGGAAATACTTTGCTTCCAAAATATTTGCGAACATAATAAGAATATAAATGTATTATATTGCAAGATAGTAAAAATTGCCCTTTACAGTCTTACCACACCTCCCGGGAAAAAAAAAAAAAAATTTTTTTTTTTTAAATACATCTAGGAGCACCGTAGAATAGGCTCACAACGCAAGAATACTGCGCAGATGAAAATATCAGGAATAACTATAATTCCTAATATGACTGGTGAGAATATATATCTCAAAATCTGAGAGAAATTGTTTCCCTACGAATAAATGTTTCCAGGAAGGTGTGATGTACGTATAATACAATTCTGGTAATTATACAATGCATACCAAAAATTCACACTATAATCTTAAATTTATGATTTATGAAGAAACAATCATCAAAGAACAGCGGTGAATTAACATCAATAAACCGCTAAGTAGAGATACCATCATTCTATTATTAAATTACAAATGTGTATCTTAATAAAGAAACAAAAAAAATAACTGTTGTAAAGTTATACATATTAAAAAGATCCAATATTTAACAGTTAAGTGGCATCATGTGGGCATCTGGACAGAATGTCCGCCATCACATTTTCTGAACCACGGATAGCTCGTACCGAAAAATGAAAAGGTTGAAGAGCGATTGCGTATCGAGTTGATCTCGAGCTCTTCAAGTTCTTACTTTGGATAGCCGTAAGAGCTTTTTGGTCAGTTTCCACTACGAAATGCGCGCCCAGAAGGAATCTTTGGAGTTTGAGAATTGACCAAACCATCGCCAATAATTCGCGGTCTAAAACCGAGTAATTCCTTTCTGCAGCATTAAGTTTTCTGGATATATACATTACAGGATGCAGAGTTCCAGAGTACTCTTGCATTAGTGCCGCTCCAATCCCAGTGGATGAAGCGTCACTACGAAGAACAAATGTCTTATCTGTTGTAGGTAACACTAAAATAGGTGGTGATGAAAACATAGTTTTGATCTTCTCTAGTGAAGATTGGCATTCATGAGACCAGTGAACCATGTTAGGCGACCCTTTCTTTAATAGTGTAGAGAGAGGTGCCATGATAGAGGACAGATTCGGAATGAAACGTCCATAAAATTGTATGAGACCTAAAAGACTTCGCACTTGCTTTTTAGTCCTAGGGATAGAGATGTTAAGTATCTTAGTGATATTATGGTCTTCTGTCTTCAAGAAACCGTGACCTACTCGATGGCCTAAGAAAGCAATTTCGCTAAAGCCAATACAAGCTTTAGATGGTTTTGCTGTCAGGTTATACTCACGCAGAGTTGATAATAATTCAACTAATCCTGAATAGTGATCTTCCCAAGTATCGCTGAAAAGACAGATGTCGTCTAGATAAGCAATGACATCTGACCGATACGATAGGATTCGACGCATCATGCGTACAAATGTAGCTGGTGCGTTCATAAGGCCGAAAGGCATAAAATTCCATTGGAAAAGGCCTCTGGGAGTAGAGAAAGCGGTAAGAGGTTTGGCGCGTTCGGATAATGGAACTTGCCAATATCCTTTAGACAAATCAAGTTTAGTGAAAAAATGCGATTTAGAAAGACGAGTAAGTAACTCTTCTAGTAAAGGCATAGGTTCAGCATCGAACTTCGTAACTTGATTCAATTTGCGATAGTCAACGCAAAGACGTATGTTATTGTCTTTTTTTCGAACAATAACCATCGGCGAAGAATATGCAGAAGTGGATGGTTCGATTATTTGTAAATCTATCATTTCATCCAACTCCTTTTCAACCTGTGTTTGGAAATGTATAGGGATAGGATAAGGCCTAACCCTAATTGGAGTATGTTCAGTTAGAACAATGTCATGCTCAATGACATGAGTTTGTCCAGGGATGTCAGTGAGGACATCCTGAAATGTTTGTAACATAGACGAAACTTGTCGCCGTTCTCCTAGAGACAAATCAGGAGAAACAGTAACGTCTTTCCATGATTCACTAGAATGAAGTGGGATCATTGGAAGCGGGAGATTAACATCCGAAAAACTTGTTTCCTCATCCTGTATTACAGACAGTGATGAGTAATGACCATGTTTGACATGAGAATCGTCCGTTGCCTGGAAAATAGGCTGTAAATAGTCAGGACGTTCATGGAACTCCGTAAGCATATTGATGTGGAAGGTTTTATGCTTCCCGTTAATATCGACGATGTAGTCAACATCTGAAATTTTCGATATTATATCGTACGGACCTTTCCAACTAATAAGGAGTCTATTTTCACGACAAGGTAGCAAAACAAATGCTTTGTCACCAGGACAAAGTTGTCGTAAAGTTCTCTTCTTATTAGCAAATTGTCTTGCCTTCTGCTTAGCAAATTCAGAAGAGGACGTTGCCAATTTGCATGCTTCGATAATCTTTTGTCTCAGCGCGATGACATACTCGTAAGAAGATTTTGTGTCATCGTCAATATTGTCAGCTGTTATAAGATCATGCAGCAAAGACATTGGGCCGCGCGGTCGCGCGCCAAAGACAAGTTCAAAGGGCGAAAACCCTGTATGTTCATTGGGGACCTCTCTGTACGCGAAGAGGGCCGCGGGTAAAACCCTATCCCAATCTTGAGGATGATCCTCAGTTATCTTCCCTAATAAGTTCTTAAGTGTTCTATTTAGTCGCTCGACCATCCCATTGGACATAGGATGATAGATGCTACTCAAAGATCTCTCTATCTGTAGAGTAGACATTACTTGAGACATGGTATCCGATATCAGTTGGGTGCCATGATCTGATATATTTCTCCGGGGAATCCCAGCCGAGAAAATATAAGCCAAAGAGCATCTGCAATGTCAGCGGTAGTAATGCTCTTTAGAGGGATAGCCTCTGGCCAACGTGTGCACATGTCTACACACGTTAAGATAAACTGATGTCCTCTAGCAGATTTGATCTTGAATGGACCAATGATGTCTATCGCCATTTTCTGGAATGGACGAATAGGAATATCTGCAGCCTGAATAGGCGCAGCATGACGAGGACCTTTGGATTTGACTTCTTGACATACTTTACAGGATCGACAATAGATCCGTATGTCCTTGTTCACAAAAGGCCAAAAGAAAGCCGCAAGAACTCTTGACTTAGTACGGGAAAAACCCATGTGACCAGCACACTGCGAGTCGTGTGCATGTTGTAAGATCTTAACTCTCAAATTCTTGGGTACAAGAATCTGAGAATGACTTGACTTAGTGGAGTCTTGCACCATACGTACAAGTACGCCATTCTTCATTGTAATCCAAGATTTACAATTTGAATCTTTATTCGGATCACCTTTTGTTACAAGAGTGAAGAATTTCTTAAGAGTCGGATCTTCTTCTTGTTGTTTTATAAACGAGTCACGAGAAATTACCAAGGGATCATCTTGGTTATGCACTTCATTATCTTCAACAGATGAAGTTTCAGGCATATTGAGAGCTTGAGCTCTAGTGACTACTGCATTAGCAGATTGCATATTTTGATTTTCCCAAACGGAAATTTGCTCCGGAGTGCATTCTTTGACTCCGTGAATGCGACCGATGATAAGATCAGCGATCGGATTCGGCAAAAGACATGCGTGTACATCTCCTGTGAAGAAAGGAGTAGCAATCCTAATGATAGCGGTAGAGTATTTCTCTATGGTGCCGCCAAATGTTACGCATTTGACTACTTTGCCTGTAGAATGAGAAGGATCTATGAGTGACTGCCTAACCCCAATAGTTGTGCATCCAGAATCAAAAAGTACTGAGACTGGATTGTCATTTACTAAACCTTTGTGTAAGACAAGGGAACCTCTCCCATCATGCGCGATTGACGCAGGAAGAGCGGGAAGAGGATGGCCACAGCTTAAAGTAGACACTGTGGTTGGCTCAAATAATGTTTTGCATTGGGGGCACTGAGATGCTCTCCCAAAATCAAAAGCGGCACATGCCATATTATTAGAGTCATCATTATCTTTATTTTGTTTATAGGCTTCGTGGGACTCTTGCTGTGCAGAGTTCGCCTGGTAATGAGCTTTATGTTTTTTGAATTGTGCTCTACCTCTGTTATTATTGCCTCTGTACTTATCATTGTTTCCATCATTATAACCCCTACTCGGGTTTGAATCATAGCTCCTTTGGTTACTATCATCATATTCATTATAATGAGTATCTCGGTAATTATGATCCTGTTGTCTCCATGAAGGAAAACTTGGATAGTTTCTAGAATGACTTCCTTTGCGAAAGTTCCTGTAATTATGACCACCCCTGAATCGAGGGCTGTCAGCTCTTCTCCAGGTATTCGAAGAAGAACCCTGAAATGATTGGTTACCTTGGTTCTGATAACTGTAATAGTTACCTTTTTTATTAAACCTATTTTGAGGTCCTTGGAATTTGTGAGAGTGATTAGGGTTGTATGGTGTTGCAGAAGCAACTGGCATACCTTCTTTAACCTTACTGTTGCTAATAGCTACGTCCGGATGTGCAGTGACGTATTGGGTACAATACTGTTCCATTTCTTTTAGAGACTTAGGTTTACGCTCATGTAAGAATTCGAGGAAAGGTTTATTTATACTTGACATAATCTTGTCTCTGAGTATCAAGTCCATAAGGGCTTCATAAGTCTTTTCTGTTTTGGATAGCTCAATCCAACGATCAAATGTAAGACGTGTTCTTGCAATGAATTCTGAGAATTCTACACCTGCCTCAGGCACCATTGTCTTAAACAACTTCCGATAACCCTCTTCAGACAACTGATACTTCTTTAACAAGGCTGCCCTAATAACATCATAGTTATCTTTGTCAGCCTCTTCAACCAAACTTAAACTAGTCAGAGAATCACCTTTCAGATTTTCTGATAACTGGTTAGCATATTGTGATTTGTCCACATTATGTGCTCGACACGAGCGTTCAAATCTGTTTAGCCAGAATGTTATGTCATCACTGGAAGGGTTGAACGCTGGTACCTTGACCTTGTAAGTAAAGGGTTTACCATTACCACTAGATGCTTGATTAACATTACTTATGTTTGTTAACTTTAACTTTTCTAACTCAAATGCTAAAAGTTCTTTTTGGTGTTCATGTTCTCTTATTGCTTTTTTTCTCTTGTGCAGTAGCCTCATCTTTTCTTTTCTCTTTTTCCATTTCCATCAGGAATCTTTTTTCATCAGTCTGTATCTGCAATCTCTTTTGTTCATCCTCTCTTTGTAATTTTTTTTCCTCAGCTTCTAATCTTTTCTCCTCAGCTGCTAATTTCTTTTCTTCAATCAATGCTTTTCTTTCTTCAGCAGCAGCAGCAAGTTTTCTCTCTTCTGCAGCTAATGCTTTGTCATATTGAGCAACTGCCCATTGTTCTAATTGCTGACCAGTCTTATCAAGAGCCCTGCCTTGTGTGATAAAATAATCTAAGGTAGACATCTTGTCTAATAAGATCAGTAATTTGCAAAAGTAAATAAATTCACTTTCTTAGTCTTAATCAAAGACCTTGTATGATAACTTTTTAACCTGTGGAAAAATAGTACTTAACTATCCCAATCACTGTGGGAAACAAGCCTTACAAAGGTCTTGTATAAATCCTTATATAATAACAGCTATAAGTTGCTGGTTCACTCTATAATATAAGTGCAGTGCACCAGAAATAGTGTTTTATATCATCAACTGTGTACCTTTAGTAATAGCAATTGACTATCAGTTGATTCTTGTACATCAATTTATATGATCAACTATATTTTAAATAGTGTATGTCGATCAGGCACCAAACAAAACAGTTATACAGAAGAACATGAAAACATTTGCGGAAATGAAATAAATCAAATGGGAAAAACAATAAAAGATAAACCGCAAGAGGATAACAAATACAAATAACGCCACAGTATATAAATATAAATTGAGAATAGAACTGAAAGATAGAATAGGGTAGACCAACAAATTACAAACAAATCAAAACAAACTAAAGAACAGAGGAATATTACAAAAACAACAATGAGTACAGTCTTCACAGCTAACACTAATAGCAACAGCTGTCGCAGCAAATTTTCAATCAAGAAAATTGCACCTATAGAAACGCACACATCAGACCCTCTATTACGTGGGATACTCTGCTGTGTGACACCGCCCAACCGAAACAACAACCCGCTGGATACAAACAAATATCACATATAAATAGTTAAACATAAATACATAAATGCATAAATAGTATGGCAATATGATGTAAATAGAGTGTTGCAGAAAGAATGTGTTGGAATGAAGGCTCAGCTACACTGCCTAATAGTACAGTACTGTGGTACTTTATTAAACAAATACTTCTGGTCTAATTATTTTAAATTCAACACAGAAATAGAAGCTCCATCGTTGATTTGAATGATAACAATCAATGTAGGACTTCTCAGTTCAATAACATTTTCTTTCGCAAACACTGTCAAATATTCTCCAGTCCTGATGTGTAATGTTCTATGTTTCAACCAAGCTTGCCGTGTAACACTGTCAGTTGTATGGCAAATGTCCAATGAACCAAATGTCAACAAACCCTGACCTAGTTACTGCATACTCTCGACAGGACAGGTCACGCTGACATCACTGTAGAGTTGTACTGTTGATGTATTTGTGTGTCGTAACAGACCCCAAGGAACGTCTGGTCTCAGTAGTTTACTTCTCAATATAGTCACTGTGCAGGTTGACCCAGGAAGCTGGCACACCAGTTGATAAACTCTGTTTAGTTGTTAACTCATACTGGCTACTAGTTGTTGAATCATGCTTTATTTGCTAAATGATGTGAATGTCCACCAGTGGATAAATGTAGATGTTGGGACTGGTGTAGCAAAGTGTAACGATTGTCAACTCATCAAACCCAGCACAGTTTTGGTCATACAGGTCATCTTGTCCTGGAACGTGATGAGGCTCCGACAAGAATGTGAGTGTAAACAATGAGTGTGTATCTGAATGTCAGTACGCGAATGGTAGAATGATTCGATAGAGTTGACAGGTTGGTAGTACATCACTCATACTCACACTGTTCGAATTCAAGAAGTACTGGAACTACGGTGGTCTTTTTATAACATTTAATGGGACGCACACTTGGACAGTACGTGTATGGTTACAGGAACAAATGTCGACATAGACAGCATAATGTTGATCACAGGAATATCATCTTAAGTTAGCATTCATGCTTGGCAAATATCATAATGGAGCATTCGTAAATAAGCATTCAGCGTTCCATCATGTAAATCATCTGGCTTTACTGACTGGGCACGTCAGACCATAACCAAGATATAGGAAGGCTCCTAAACCTAACCTCGTCTAGCGAATATTCCTTCACGTAAAGTTCAATATATATATATTTCATAATATAGGAATCCCAGACATGGGTTCTCACATGTAGCAGTGATCTCTTGGTTCATCGAGCGATAGTACAGGCATCCCTTTTTCTCACTCGATAAATACAAAGTATATGAATTTCAACATGGCTGTTCTCTCTCTCGTGAGCTTCACTCACTATAGAATATAGACCAAAATTGGTCATTCATTAAATGTCCTCATTTCTTCATAGGTTCTCTCATAGAGGTAATTGAATAATATCATACAATCCAGTGCTGATACATAGGAATGTCTTCTTCCTTTGAATGGATATTCTTTTTAAAAGTACCACTGTGCATCTGCTTATCAACAACGATGGCGAAGCCCAAGTTCATAATAAATTGTGGTTTTACCTTTTTATGCGAAATATAACTTTGCCATTCCTTGGCAAAAGAGAATAAACACTGGGGTAAAGTACATACAACATGTCTATATGACTATCACTTTTCCCCATCCATATATAGATCACTATTTCGGCAAAAAGCCTGCTACAACAAAACTCAGCATCCTCACAGGATGGCAGCCATGAATCACACCCCTTCGCTAGCGATACTTCCGCTGCATAGCCTTTGACCTTTTCTAGCGACAACCAAATTAGTTCGGCTTAGAAATGCAAAGATATCCATATATAAGACAGACTCGTCCTACTCATACAAACACTACGTATAAATTCAGGCCATAGATATACTGAAGCAAGAACAATCTATTCCTACCCAGCCAAAGAATAAATCACAGTAGGCCTAGAGTCGTCTGCGGAGTCCGATCGAAGATGACGGACTATTTTCAAGGGAAGCAACCCAAAAATGACTTCTCCTTAAGCACTTAAAAAAGGAAATACTTTGCTTCCAAAATATTTGCGAACATAATAAGAATATAAATGTATTATATTGCAAGATAGTAAAAATTGCCCTTTACAACATCTTATAAACAACATTCCAATTGTTTTTCTCTTCTCATTTTTCTGTTATGTTTTGTCTCTTTTCATTTTTTTCTTTTCTCTTTTCCATTTCTTTTCTTTTTTCTTGTGATTTCTTTTCTTTTCTGTTTTACATTTCATTTTCTTTTCTGTTTGCATCACAAGTACGAAAGAATGATAAAAATCAATTCACTAAACACTAGAGATACTATCAATATTCCTAATAGTAAATCCCAACCAATAGGGCTGCAAGTAATAGTTTAGGTTAGAACAGAATGAATATTGTAGCAGTGTCTGTTGTCAATAAGTGGCGAGGAAAGGGTACATCAAGGATCTCCTGATTACAACATGATTGTAATTCCAAGGAATGAATATGATTGGGATTGAAAAGATCACAAGTCTAGAATGTCGTCTCAATATAGTGGAAAGGGAAAATAGTAAGTTAAAGATGTTGTAACAGTGGAGTGAAGAAAATCTTACTATAGAGAGTCAAGGTTGGGATATGGAATCTTGGAGAATGTTTTAAAATCTTGACAGTACTAATATACATCTGGGTCTAAAATAATAATGTACATTGGAAAAATAAATAATCCTGTGGAGAAAGATAGCATAACATGCAATACTAGTTTTGGGTATGAATTAATATGCTGTTAACAGATGTCATAGTAGGAACAGTATGATTGATCAAGGTGATAGATATCAAGGAGTTTAGCATAATTGAGATCACAGAAATATTAGTATGAGGTAAGAAAAAAAACTACTGGTGTAAAGTGCCTGCATGAAAATGCACTAAGATGCGAAAGTACAGAACTCTGGAGCTGCAAGGACAAGAAGTCTGGTGAATGAAGCGTGGAATATGATCAGTTCAAAAGTAGAGATGAATGTTACAACAGAATAGTGTGACACATGTGTTATAGGTAAGGTTGTGTAACATTCTAAATATTAAGAAAATGTCTGTAACTAAATAATGTCTGTAAACTCGTAACACCGTGTGTTATCAATTGTTTTGTCATTTTTATTTCACAAAACTATACTATCTAATGAAAATCCGACGTGGGCTGGTCTTGATTGTTCTCTGGGCATCAGTATTTTAAGGCTGGAAAAAATAACTTTCTCAGTGAGGCTTTGACATCTTAGTCTGGAAGCAAGTCATTTGAACTGTCAAAAACTGAAAATAGAGTACATGGGAAAGTTAGTACATTGTTAAAAAGTAATAGCACATTCGCGGTGACCGTGTTCGGAGTGGCGAACACATAAAACACCTGGGCGTGTTTTATCAAAGTTTCAGTAATAAGTCCTTTAGTTGTGCTGCCATCTCTAACTTTGCAATGTCTCGACTGGTTAGGCGAGCATCATACTGAGTAGCAGTGGTGACGGGTGTGGTAGGCGACGACACTGCATTTGCTGATTGTTGGGGCACTGAGGACATTGACGAATGTGGTGATGGCTTAACATATTTTGATTGCGGTGATGGTTTCACTGTGGTTAGGGTTTGTATGGCTGGAACATCTGTTAGTTTTGAGGCAGGTATATGTTTCGCCTTGATTTTTCTTCTGACCTGGTTGTGCTGTACGTTAACACCGTTTACAGTGGGCGCAGTAATCTGCACACTGTTGGTTTTGACTAGTTGAGATGAGGCTAACACTTCTCGGCTGGGCTTTGAAACACGATAGCGTTTCTTCAATATTTTTCGTCTGATTTCATTTTGTGGCAATTTCATGCATTTGACGACAGGAGGTGAGTCATCTGAGCCTGCTGTATAGGCGCGTTTGACACTGGAGCTGACTGGTATAAATAATGTGCTGTCCGCATCACTGGTTTCAATAGAACTGGCTGTATCAATGTCTGTCTCTTGTTCATATAGTTCTACCATTTCTCTGTCATTTTGTTCGTTGGGGTCTGACAAAGCTGTGCCGGGGCCGACACTGTCTTCTCTCATGTCTTGTTCTGTTTCGTCTCCATAAAGATTGCTGGTATATGGTTCAACAATCTGCTTGGGTATAGTTTCTTCGGGATCTGATTGTTCTGAACGACCAATCTTGTTCTTGTGGTATAGCAGTGTTTGGTTTTCACTAGTGTTAAAACTAGAGCTGCCTGAATTGGGGGTGTGATAGGTATCAGCTGACGATTTATCACTGCGGGAGTAAGTTTGAGTGTGGATATAAGTTGTTTGTTGTTGTCATCGTGTGACGTCTGTGGCCTGATTTCTTCGTTTCTAATGCGCAGGTCTCTGTCTTGTAGTCTATTACGCAATTCAAGTGGTGGGATGTCCTCTTCACTTTCTGATGAATTCCTTTGTTGTCTTGCTCGTAGTATTTCATCTGTAGGTGGTCTGGGTATGTGGTCGTCTTGGTAAAATTCAGAGTCTGTCGTCTCTGACTCTGATATGTCAGACGAATCTGTACTGGATGGATTATAATTTAGGGTGGCCTTTCTGACTGGTCTTGTATTTGTCGTCAGAGGCGGAATGGGCCGGTGATTATTAATTTTGAGTTGTTTTACGTGAGCTTTTGTTTGGTGGTGTTTCTCTTCATTCCAGATAATGAAGTTTACAGGCGTAGTTTGTTTCATGATTTTGTAGCCATCCAACCATCGGTCATCGAATTTTGAACTGCGTACATGTTTCTTGTAGTATACTCTGTCTCCTATTTTGTACGTTGGTAGCTTGGCTGATTTATCATGTTGTTTCTGTTTCTTGTGAAATGCCTTCTGCGTATTTCTTTGTGCAATCTGGTGAGTTTTATACTTTTCTTGAAGGATTATTTCGACGGGGTCTTCTCCCATGTATTTTCTTTGTGGGCGAAGTAGGTTGTCTAACGGAAAGTTTGGTTCTCTTCCGTATAGCATGAAAAAGGGTGACATTCCTGTGGTATCGTTCACGTTTACTCGGATGGCTTCAAGAGCTTGGTTAATGTATAGATCCCAGTATTGGTGGTTCCCCTTGATATATTTGCTAATAATATCATGTAGGGTGGCGTGCATGCGTTCATTTCTGCCATTTGCATTTGGGCAATAATAAGTGGTTGTAGTATGCTCAATATTCAGCTGGTGTAAGGTGGCTTTAAATGGGTTACCGATAAACTGTTTACCGTTGTCTGAAATGATTCGTTTTGGACAGCCATGCCTGGGAATGAATTCTTGTAAAAAAATTTGCGTGATGGACTGCGATGTGGCATCACTGAGTGGGTAACTTTCTGGCCAAACAGAGTATTGGTCAACTATGTGCAGGAGGTATTTGTTGCCTGATTGGGTGAGTGGGTAAGGACCTGATAAGTCAATGCTTACTGTTTGCATGGGGTAATGGGAAGGTTGCATTTCTTGAAGGGGAATTAAATGTGGCTTCATGTTCCGCAATTTACATGTTTTGCAGGTGGCCACGTACTCTGTAATGTCTTTGTAGAAGGTTTGCCAATAATACCTTTTCTTTATAACATCAATTGTTTTGTCTCTTCCCATGTGCCCGTTGTTATCATGAAACTGTAGTAGTACTTCTGGGATTAGATGTGCTGGAATGACTTTTCTTAGTGTCCCTTCTTGTTTACTATCAATATAGTATAGAGCTCCATCCGTTGGGTGTACTGTAAAATCTTTACTTTTTGTTGGGTTTTCCTTCACGTATGTGAGCAGCTTAACAATTTCTGCATCTTTCGCTTGTTCTACTCTCATGTCAAACATATCTTGACTTTCTTCTTCTACTTGAGTGGCAGAATCTGAGGTACTTCTTCGACTTGATGAAGTAATTTCATTAATTGCTTTTGCATTATCGTCAATCTCTGAGGATGTGCCATCATTTTTGACTCTATTTGTTTTCACTTCAGTTTCATCATCATATTTAATCCTGGATAAGAGGTCTGCACAGGTGTTCATTTCGCCTGGGATATGTTCGATAGTGGTGTCGTAGGACTGCAAATTCATTGCCCATGTCTGTAACTTCTTTGGCTGTTCTTGTGTTTTGGTGAGCCAGTTAACCAGGGGCTGATGATCCGTTCGTATAATGAGTTTGGTTCCTCTGACATAAAAGTCAAACTTTTGTACTGCATAGTGAATAGCATATGCTTCTTTCTCAGTGGTGGTCCACCGTTTTTGTGACTTTGACAATGCGTGGGATAGGAATGCAATGGGTTTCTCATTTGGAATGTTTGGTAGGATGGGTGTTTCATCTTCTAGTACTGGTTGTACCAAACATGCACCAATTGCGTTATCTGAGGCATCGGCGTATAGTATCATGGGCTGAGAAATGTCTGGATGTCCAAGCAGTGGGATGGTGGTTAGGGCATTTTTTAGATACTCAAAGGATCTTTGGCAGTCTTCTGTCCATTTGAAGCGTGCATACTTGCGGGTAAGGGCTATCAAAGGCTCTGCTGCTCTGGAGAAATTGATGATGTGGCGCCTATAGTAACCCACTGTACCAATAAATGAGCGTCTTTGTCTCACTGTCTTGGGGCTAGGCATTTCTCTTATGGCTTTGACTTTATCTTCATCAGGTCTGATGCCATGTCTATTGATGACAAAGCCTAAATATTTTGTTTCTGTCTTTAGAAACTCGCACTTCGACAGTTTTAACTTTATTTGGTGATGCCTGAGTCTATCAAACACTGTTTCAACCTTGCGGAGGTGGTCTTCCATCGTGCCTGCGGTATGTATCAGGATATCGTCTATGTATGCCAGGGCAAATTGATGTAGACCCTTTAACACTTCGTCCATGAGTGACATATATGTTGCTGGTGATCCTTTTAGACCAAATGGCATCACATTCCAACAAAAGCTTCCTATATGTGAACAGAATGTGGATTTCTGTTTTGCCTCAGGTGTCATGGGGATGCACCAAAAGCCTGACCTTGCATCAAGTGTGGTAAAGTATGTAGACTTTCCTAACGTCGCAAGTAGATCGTCTATCCTGGGGAGGGGGTAGGAAATGACTTTTGTGATTTTGTTAAGGGCACGGTAGTCGCAGCAAAAGCGACTGGAGCCATCTTTCTTTGTTACGATCACTATGGGTGAGGACCATTGGGAGCGGGATCTTTCGATGATTCCTGCCTGTAGCATTTCATTTATAGACCTTTCCACTAGTTCTCTCTGTTTTTCAAGGGTGTATGATAGGGTTTCATATGTATTGGCTCCTCGGTAGTTGTTTGAATGTCCATTGTGACAGTGTTAGTTCTGCCCAATTCCATGTCGTTTAGTGCGAATACATCTTGGTGCTTTTCTACAAACGTTTTTCAAACGTGGCTCATTATCTTCTGTGGCATTCAGGGTTGCAAGTAACTGAGCTATTCTCTCTCTGTGTTTATGATCTGCCACTATATTTCTGGTCTGTCTTGCTGCCTCCGTTTCCTTCCCATAGTATTGGGGCATTTTTCTTGCATCTTGTGAAAATCTCTGCTCCTGGTATGTGACCTTCTTTTGTATATTTCTTTGCCATTCGTTGGGCTGTGCTTGGTATTGTCTCCTCTGCCATCTGCTGTGTGCATTTTCATTTGTCACTGCATTTACTGTATATTCATTTCTTATTATATTTCTGGGGTAGTCGTTGTTGTGCCATTTTTTCTGATTATTTCTGCCGTAACTGCGCTTATCCGCGTACGTTACTGTATTTCTTCCGTTTGTGCTATAGGGCTGTCTTCTTTCCCTGGGCGAAAATTTTTCATTCTTTCTGTTTCCAACTTTGCTGCTATAGTATCCTCCTGTGGTGGAGTCGTATAAGAATTCTTCCTTTTCTTCGGAACATTCAATTGGTTTTGGGACTTTATCATATCCACCTGTTTTTGAGTTATATTGATACTCCATGGGGCATGTATCCCTGTCTTGTCGCTTTGGATATCCTTCTGGCAAGACAATCTCTGTTTCTCTGTTACTCTGTGATATACAGCACTTCATCTTTTCTCGTGGTGTGCTGGGGCGCAAGAATGAGTAATTATAGTCATTTTCATACTGTGGCCTTACTCTTCTTATGTATGGACTGGTTCGCTTCTGCCATCTGGGTAGGGTATGCTGTGGTGTAACATAACTGTGACTGATATTGCTGCCTTTTTCTGCATAAGGCTTATAACTGTTTACTTTCCGTGTACTATGGTTATTTGTACTGCGATTTCGTGCATTATGTCCAGTGGGAGTGGTTGAGACAATTTGTGAATGGTCTCTATTGGTTTTGGTTTGTCTTAACGTTGACGTATCCACTTGTGCTACAGTTGTGCCTCTATTTATAGTGGTAGTTTTTCCTGACATATTCAATATCGTGATGGGGAAATCTCTAGCCTTCGAGACTTCAGCGATTCCCTCTGTAATTTGTAACAATGGGTCATCAATAATGCTTTCTTCTGCTAGGGGCTGTACTTGGATTGATTGCCCTGGTGTTATGTACTCAGAATTTTTACTCTGCCTTTTGCTATGACCAGGGAGTTTGGAGCCACCGTTATGGGAGCTGTAAGCCTTACCAAAGACTCTATGTGGATATCGTCGTGGAGATCTATGTATGTATTGTTGACTTTGATTTTCTGGAGGTCATAGTATATTCGAACTTTGTGTTTGTTAAAAAAATCCCTCCCTAGGATAAGATTTCTAGACATTCCTTTGGTAATGACAAATGGGTGTTCAAAATTTGTTTCGCCTAAGGAAAATTTTAGCCATGCTGTCCCAACTGAATTTGGTCTTTGTCCCGTGACTGAAGCTAGGTGTGTTTTGGACGGTTGAAATCGTACTAAGTGTTGGATCCTCTTGAACAGCTGGAACCTAATAAGGCTGATGGATGCTCCTGTATCTACCAGGGCTCTATATTGTTGGCCCTGCATAGACATGATGCAGGAACTGGGGTCTGGATGTATTTTAGTTCCATCATGCAGCATTTCTTCATATTGTATTTTTCTGGATGGGCCCACTTGACAATTTCTGTTCTGTGTTGCTTCTTTTGTTTTGGACCATTTTCTGTGATTGTTGCCCTCACTAACGGTCCTGTTTAGTGAGTGGCGCGGCCGTTTCCCTGACGCTTGAGGGGTTGAGGTGTGCCTCTGGTATACTGATTTCTGGTGTAATCATGTGGGGGTGGTGCGGGTTGTTGTGGTTGATAACCTCCTCTTCTGAATGGTGCATTATTGTAATTTGCTCTACAGGACTTGTAACCATGTCCGAGCCTACCGCATGTGAAGCATCCGTTTGGATTGACATTATTGACGTCGTTTTGCCTCTGTGTGGGGGGTCTATAATTGCGGGGCCTATCATCTCGTTGTCGTGGGCGAGTCCATTGCCTCCTGGCATGGTCAACTTCCATAGGCTCATGCTCATTATAGTCCCTATATCCTGGTCACGGCACCATATAAGTAATGTGTGGCCGGGTAGGGAATTGGGGGTTGCTGTTTAATTGCAGAGAGTGTTAGATCTAGATATTAGCTTGACCGCTAGAGTTCACAATTTCTTCCTTACAGTTTTACGGGATTTAACCAGGTTCGGAGACTATCCTCTAAGGTGTTGTATTGAGTTAGAGCAGATAATTATGACATGATAAGTTCTCTCAGCAGCCGTTTCCTCCTTTCTTTCAATATTGTGTGTGGTGAGGTATTTAATAGACAATATCCTTTTGCTTCGGTCTCAACGTGATTTTTATTCCAACATAACGTATATATATTATGGCATAAAGATTCATAGTATGCATATTTCGCTCATCCACAAATGCACATTGCTTCCATTAACATAGCATGGGGAAGTTCATATCAAGTGAATTACCCTGATTTCAGCTCTTAGCTACTTGATCCTTCAAAATATTAGCTAGCGGTAATTGCATACTAGCAGTTACTCAGAGGATTAAACCATTCTCTCATTTCCTGAAGAGCTTCATGTTCTACCAAACTGTTAGTGGTTCTACTTAGCAATCCAAAGTCTATATTTTGACTCAAAGTATAACTTGCAGCCATTTTACAGGGTGCTGCGGGAGGCAAAAACTATTTCCTTGCGACATGAAAAATGTTTTAGGTATTTTAACAGCACTCTACTTACTGCCTTTCCTTGTGAGAATAAAATGCACAATTCACACTAAAACTGGGGAAAGACTTCCTTTAGTAAAAGTTTGAAAATCCTCAAAAATCTGCAGCATAAGAAATACACGTCTGTCTCTTCGCTTCAAAATCTGCAACTGACTTTTTAGCCGGGCTTTGACACGCTATCCTTCAGCTCAAAATCTAGGTCAGCGTTGCTTCTACCTTCCTATTCGTCTCGGGATTGGATAAAAAGGGTAATCCACGCTAGCCTTCCTTATGGTCTGTTCCTATTATAACTTTATGATTAAATTTTAACTAACTTCTGTCAACTAAGCTATGGTCTGTATTTGTTATAAAGGAAAGTTCCTAAAATGACGCATTCCCTGTCACACTCGGTCCTTCAGAGATTATCGGATGTTATCCTCCTAGCGAACTTTGGGTCATCGTGGAGGTCTAGAACCTTCGCTCTTTGTTTCCAATGACTGTCGTAGTAGCCGGTCTTCTCTCAATTTATAAGCCGATAGATGAAAAGATGTTCTGAAAGAAGCATATAGCAATGGAATATAATTAAAATATGTACTCCGTGCAGGATTGTATATAGATAACTCCTTACCAAACCGGCTGCTCTAGACTAAAATGTCACAATTTCTACAGTTGGAACAAGATGATGCAGAATATAGAATGCAGTCAGCGACCCATAGCTTGACTGCTTCCGTCAGGGTCAGCGAACCAGAGCTGACCAAGACCCTACTCCACCTCCACGTGGTGGTCCTGGAAACAAGCTGCACCACTGCAGTCTGGCTGAGAGAGTAGGGATCGAAGAGGGAAGGCAAACCCGGTCCCAAAAAATGCCGTGCTGAAGTCGGATGTGCCGGCCGAAAGGCACAGATATCACAGCTTCGCTGTAAAGAGACACAACGCAACCAACGTCCTTTTCAGGGCGAACGAGGAAGCGGAAGAGAAAGAATTTCTACAGTTAAAACTTGGACCAGCAAATACAGATCTTTTGTGGAAAAACAATGTTACCTGAGTTGACATAGTTCACTAATTTTTTTTTTTTTTTTTAATAGAAAATTGCAAGCCAACCAGTTAATAATATTCTCAGCTCGACAGGGATGAGCCTGACGACCGGTGCCCAACAGAGACATGTATTACTCGAGCGTTACATTACTCGAGCGTTACATTACTCATTTCACAGATAACGGTGATAAAGCTACCCGCCAAGAAATTAAAGACAAAAAAGTCTCCAAAAAAATTCCATAAAAGTATTAAAAAACAAATTCAATTTTAGGTTATATACACAGATTCCACATACCCCAGGTCCACGAGTGGATTTATGGAATCTGTGTACATAACCTAAAATTGAAAAGTTTTGTTTCTTGTGCTTTTATGGAAATTTTTTTTCTAAGAGGGGGCCTATACCTTCATCAGACAATCATATCGATCTATAGCTTTCACCAGACAATCAATGGGGCCCGTGCAATAGAAAGGTTAAGAAACCCTGGTCTAGGTTGATCGTGACGTGCCTCGCCACAAGAATGCAAAAACCTAGTGACTAAATCAAAAATAAGTAGCATTAGCAAATGTAATGTCGGCTCAGACGTGCAGCAACAGACCTTACGCGAGGAAATGTATTGTAAGTCATAACTATTCTGCAATAGTCATAAGTAAGTCATAACTATTCTGTTAATGATTCCAGTTAAAAAAAAACTGTGAACTTACAAGGACAAGGGAAGAACGTTTCGTTATGACACTTGAACGGGAGTTGTCCTTCTGCCTGTATGATGCGTTTGATTTTGTAACAAGGCCCCCCCCCCCCCCCCCCCCCCCCCCCCCCCCCCCCCCCCCCCCCCCCCCCCCCCCCCCCCCCCCCCCCCCCCCCCCCCCCCCCCCCCCCTTTCCTTTGCAAGTGAGACTATGATGAAAAAATGGAAATAATTTAGGTGTGCAGTATACGTTAGAATAGGGTTCCCATTCGTCCCGTTTTTCCCGGGACAGTCCCGTTTTTTTTTTATAAAAATGTCCCGGTGTCCCGAATTTATTCCAAATGTCCCGCTTTTTAAGGGTCCTTCCTGAAAAAAAAAAATCTTTGGGTAACGGATTTTATTCCGTGTTTTAGTAGTGTTACTTTATCAATTTCCGGTTACAGTGGAAGTGTTACAGAAGTCAGATCTCATTAAAAAGGTTATTGCTATATCAGCAGATAATACAAATACAAACTTTGGTGGAAAGAAGAGAAAGGGACAGAATAATCTGTACTTCAAAATGCAAGAAAACACTGTGAACAATTTAATTGGTATTGATTGTCCTGCACATGTGATACATAATGCTGTGCAGACTGCTACGGATTGCTTACCTATTGATCTTCAGTTAATAATTAACAAGATTTACCAGCATTTCCACATTTATTGTGTACGAGTTGAGGAACTCAAATCATTTTGCGAATTCACCAATACAGAATATAAAACTGTTTTGGGTAACAGCAAGACAAGATGGCTCCCTGTCTTGCCTGCAGTCCAGAGAGTTTTTGACATTTTCCCTGCATTGAAGTCATATTTCCTTTCCATTCACAAATGTCCTACGCGGCTCAAAAATTTCTTTGAAAATCCACTTTCAATTACACTCCTACATTTCATTGCTAGCCAGTTAAAAACCTTTTCTGATACCATCAAATGTGTTGAAAAGCAAGAGACAACAGTAATTGAAGTGAAGGATGAAGTAAACAAACTGGTGGAAAAATTAAACTACCGGTACAGGAAGGCAGAAAAGTTTCTTACCACTACTGTGAGAAATCAGTTGCAAGAATTGGAAAAAGAAGGACACATAACAGTTGAAAAGTGGAAAATTTTCAAAGCTATGCAGTAGATTTCTATGACACCTGCATTGAATATATTCAGGAGTGGTGTACACCATTTCTTACGCCTCTTCAGTCTATGGATTGGATCAATTTGAAGGGAAAGGAGTCTGTGACTTGGAAGAACATCCAAGAAAGCTACATATTTATGAAGACAGTGTCACCAAATTTTACTGTGAATGAAGAGGACTTATTTGATGAGTTTGCATGTGTGAAAAAATATTGTGAAAGCAAATTTGATGTGTGGAGTGAACTGAAGGATCAAAGTGTCAGTGAAAAATGGTGTGAGATGTTCGCTCATTTTACAAAGCAGGATATAAATGCTGAGAACCTGAAATGCCTAGTTAGTTTTTGTTTGGCACTGCCAGGATCCAATGCAGCTGTTGAACGTGTTTTTTCATTAATAAATGCGCTTTGGACAGACGAAAAAAAACAGACTTAAAATTGAGACAGTGAAAGCTTTAACCATTATAAAGACCCATTTTAAGGATTTCTCTTGTGCTGAGTTCTATGTCCAAATATCAGAAGAAAAAAAACTTCTTGAACAGGCCCATAAATCTGATAAATATTCTGATGAATCTGAAATATAAACTTGACTATTGTGTATTTTTTAAAGGTGCGATTTTTAAGTATGTTTGTAATTTAGAATTCTATTTTAAAGTGGAAGTTGTGTTAGTTAATGTGTGTATTTTTATACCAGTATCTTATTTTAAGTGCAACATATAATATATAATAGATTTATTTGTGCTTTACCTAAATTTTTAACATGTCCCGTTTTTTTTACAAAATGTCCCAGGTTTTTTAGGTAAAAATTTGGAAATGTCCCGGTTTTTAAACAAAACATTATGGGAACCCTACGTTAGAATGAGTATGTAAAATGCTTTGAAGATAAAACTGTGTGATAGCTTGCTGCATGGGCGTGTCTGAAATGAGAAACTTCTTAAAGAAAAAAGTTCGTCAGATGATAGTTTGGAGAAATGTGAAATCTATGGTGTCATTATTTGAGATATCGAAGCTCGAATGTCTCATTACAATTAGATGAGAAAAAGTCAGTGGTCAGGACTGTGCAAAGTAAGTCAGTCTGAGAACTTTTTTATTTTTTTTTTGTTGCAGACGGGGCAGCCGGACAACATGACTGCCAACCCCTGTCATAGGAAAGCAGAATGACAAAGAAAACTCCGAGAAAAACTGATGTGGTTTATAATTGGTTTATAATTGGTATATAATTGGTAGAGTGGTTAGATCCCTTGCCTCTCACGGCAAAGCTACCGGGTGTCCATGTCGAAACCTGTTACCGTCTCGCTCCAAGTTACTCAGCTATAAATAGGTATTTTCCTCTACTCTTGAGTTAGAGAAGACAAAGAAGAAAGCAACTGGTCACCCCACTTCATAAAACTGGACTTAGTATGGTGGTCTCTAGCACGTTACTCCTCTATAGAAGTATCTGCCATCGGACTACGTTTACCTTTTACATGATAGAAATAGATATGATTAAATGAGAGAAATTGACGTGGTTGTATAGTATTAGAGAAATAGGTGTGGCTATATGGGAGAAAAATCAAGTATAATACCCTTAAACGGGCAAGTCCTGAATAGGACTACCCGCACGCCAATGGAAAAGGATAGTTCACCCTGCCAATGATGATTTGTCCATCGTATTCGATGAGGACCATCGATATCTCTCGTAATACAGTTCGTTCTATGGTGTTAAGTTGGTACGCATATGGCTAATCAAGCCAATGCGGGCGAGAAAAGTTCTGTTGCATGACCGACATACAAGGCCCGAAGACATCCACGCTTGACTTTCGGACTGCACGTTTTTTCTGGGCTGCCCTCACACGGTTGGCCTCGCTGACTGCAACACCTGTTTTGATTGCGCCTGTCCAGGCTGTGCGATCCTGTGCCAGATGCTCCTAGGTGGTTATATTGATCTGGCAGCTCTTCAGTGACTCCCTCAGGCTGTCTTTGAAGCGCTTCTTTGGTCGTCCTCTACTACGCTTTACCTCGTTCAACTCGCCATACAGCAGCCTCCTTGGGAGGCGTTCATTTGGCATACGAACCAGATGTCCGGTCCATCGTAACTGCGCTTTCTGAATCTGTGTAGAGACACTGGGCATATTTGCTCTTGATAGAACTTCAGTATCTGGGATCTTATCCTGCCATCGAATGTGTAGCACGCGACGCAGGCAGGTTGTATGAAAGTGATTTAATTTTTGAGCATGTCTAGCAATTAATTTAAATACTGTATATGTTCAGTTAGTCTTTTAATATTTTGATACGGCTTCTAAATTAGGGCTCATGGATTGCGCGTCGTCATGCTGCTCACGGAGGACTTTGAGAAGGCGCTTAAGAGTGGGGTTACTACTCTTTCCGGCACCTTTCTTCGAAGCGACTAACAATGAGGTTGTTCTTGTGGCGGGCAGCCTCATGACGGAACATGAACTGCTACAGAAACACCACTGCTAGAGTATGAATGCTTTGGTGCAAGCAGCCTGCAAGGGGTCAGCTGCTGTGGTAACGCCACGATCCACGGGGAACTAAAATATAAATATTTATATTTAGTTTGTGGGCTTTGCCTTCTCGTTCCTTTCAACCTATTTGGTTATATCAAAGCGCAAATTGCCAGTTAAAAATAAGTTACCTGAAGCGATGTGGATAAATTCTAAGCAATGAAAAGGACTACTAGCATCTATCAGCTAGCACGAAAAAGCCCTGAAAAGGACAGCTAGCCCGATCAGCATTGATAGATACTAAGTCCTAAAAAGGACTAACATTATCCATCTGCTAGCATGAAGCCCTGATAAGGACTTGCCCTAAATAGGACTCACCAGCTACGCCAACACTGCCCGTACTTCCGCAGTGTTCAGCGAACACCGGTTGTAGTGAACTCTTAAACAATCTAAAAATATTGCTAGACCGTCCAGCGTTGATAGATAGTAAGTCCTGAAAAGGACTAACATTATCTATCTGCTAGCCTGAAGCCCTGAAAAGGACTTGTCATAAAAAGGACTCGCCAGTGTGACCATACGGTTGTGCGATCTCAAGTCCACTCCGGCAGGATTGCATTACATTCCCCGTGCGAGTGATATTTTCTTATTTTTCTCTCCCCTGTCATTATTATGTAGCATATTTTATGCACCATTATTTACTCTCTATGCTGAATCTAGTAGGGTGAAGTCTCTAACTCTCTACACCCTTACGGAAGTATCGGCCACGCGACTATCTTTAATTTTCACATGTTTGCTTTGAGCCGATCCCAGACAGGACTGTAATAACGCAATGCAATTTGACCGATCAAGGATGATACGTTTTCGCTTCATTCGTCTAGCCACATTTAAAAGAGACGGTCATCTCTATTGATCACTTTGAACGTGACGGTCCGTCACTTGAATCCAGGTGACGAGCGACTATCCTTTGTTTGCACAAGGCAGGGGATAATGAGGTAATCGCTTCGAGATTACAGATAAATCTGTCTGGAATTTTTTTTTAATACCCCTTCTGGGGCTCAAAGTATGGTCTATTGACTTTATTGAGTAAAATATGTGTGATCTCGGCCCTGGCTACGACATTTGATCTTCGCCAATTTTTATTTTTTTTCCTCGCATGAGGTCGCATTTTTTCCCCCGCATGAGGTTGCATTTACAACGCCCAACCCCCGCCCTGGCCAAGACACATGATCCTAGCCAAGGTCGGTTAGTAGGCGCATGTCCAAACACAAAAAGACCCAATGACACACATGTGTCATTTTAGTGATCCTCTGTGTTCTCACACAAAAGACCTAATGACACATGAATGTCTTCTTTTTTTTTTCCTCGCATGAGGTCGCATTTTTTTCCTCGCATGAGGTTGCATTTACAAACGCCCAACCCCCGCCCTGGCCAAGACACATGATCCTAGCCAAGGCCGGTTAGTAGGCGCATGTCCAAACACAAAAAGACCCAATGACACACAAGTGGCCTTTTAGTGATCCTTTGTGTTAAGACACTTGATCTTCTTTTTTTTTTCCTCGCATGAGGTCGCATTTATTTTCCTCGCATGAGGTCGCATATTTTAAACTCGCATGAGTCGCGGTGGCGCACGCTCCGGCCCTAGCTAAGACACAAGTGTCTTAGCCAATAGCCGGATATCAAGGCGCACGTCTAGCCTCAAAAGATCAAATACATTAACACGTTAATGTCTTCTTCTTTTTTCGCTTGAGGTCGCATTGATCGCACGCCCACCCCGGACCCCGGCCAAGACACATGATCCTAGCCAAAACCGGATAGTAGGCGCAAGTTTAAACACAAACGCATGTCCCAAACACTATAAGACCCAATGACAAACAAGTGTCACTGTAATGATCCTCTGTGTTTTCACACAAAAGATCTAATGACACATACGTGTCACTATACTGATCTTTTGTGCCAGGCACATGGTTATATTAGGGTGCATTGCCAGAGCGTTATTTATGCCAAATTTTTTTTTTTTTTTTTCCCCTCGCTTGAGGTCGCATATTTTTTTCCTCGCATGAGGTCGCATTGTCCCCGCCCAAACCCGGCTCTGGTCAAGACCACATGTCCCAACACACGAAGACCCAATGACACCATGTGTCATTGTAGCGGTCTTCTATGTTCTTACACAAAGGACCTCATGACATAAATGTCACTACTGGTCCCTGCGTCTAGACACATGATCCCAGCCGAAAGCCGGATTCTAGGCATTGGGTTGTACAGTGTAAAATTTTTTTATTTTTTTTCCTCGCTTGAGGTCGCATATTTTTTCCTCGCATGAGGTCGCATTGTCCCCGCCCCAAACCCGACTCTGGTCAAGACCACATGTCCCAACACAAGAAGACCCAATGATAAAATGTGTCACCTAGTGATCTTCTGTGTTCTCACACAAAGGACCTAATGACACATGAATGTCACTGTACCGGTCCCTGTGTGTAGACACATGATCCCTTTTTTTTTTTTTTTTTTTTTTTTGTTTCCTCGCTTGAGGTCGCATATTTTTTCCTCGCATGAGGTCGCATTATCCCCGCCCAAACCCGGTCAAGACCACATGTCCCAACACAAGAAGACCCAATGACAACATGTGTCACCGTAGTGATCTTCTGTGTTCTCACACAAGAGACCTAATGACACATGAATGTCACTGTACCGGTCCCTGTGTGTAGACACATGATCCCTTTTTTTTTTTTTTTTTAATATTCCTCGCACGAGGTTGCATATTTTTTCCTCGCATGAGGTTGCATTGGCCCCTGCCCATACCCGGCTCTGGTCAAGACCACATGTCACAACACACGAAGACCCAATGACACCATGTGTCATTGTAGTGATCTTCTATGTTTTCACACAAAGGACCTCATGACATAAATGTCACTACTGGTCCCTGTGTGTAGACACATGATCCCAGCCATTTTTTTTTCCCTCGCTTGAGGTCGCATATTTTTTCCTCGCATGAGGTCGCATTATCCCCGCCCAAACCCGGCCCTGGTCAAAACCACATGTCCCAACACAAGAAGACCCAATGACAACATGTGTCACCGTAGTGATCTTCTGTGTTCTCACACAAGAGACCTAATGACACATGAATGTCACTGTAACTGGTCCCTGTGTCTAGACACATGATCCCAGCCAAAAGCCGGATACTAGGCATTGGGTTGTACAGCGTAAGATCCGCTGTTTTTTTTTTTTTTTTTTTCCTCGCTTGAGGTCGCATATTTTTTCCTCGCATGAGGTCGCATTATCCCCGCCCAAACCCGGCCCTGGTCAAGACCACGTATCCCAACACAAGAAGACCCAATGACAACATGTGTCACCGTAGTGATCTTCTGTGTTCTCACACAAGAGACCTAATGACACATGAATGTCACTGTACCGGTCCCTGTGTGTAGACACATGATCCCAGCCAAAAGCCGGATACTAGGCATTGGGTTGTACAGCGTAAGATACGCTGTAGGTTAAAGCGATCTTTCCGACGACTCCTCTGAATCAATATCACTTAAACAACATTTGTTTGTGAACATAGCACAAGATGCCGGCGGAAGTCTGAGAAGTAAAATGATTTCATGACGCTTTTCATTTTTAATACAAGCTAACTCACAAATTTTTGCAAGTAACAATTACTTGCGTTATACTTCGAAACGGCTTCTAAAACTTATTATATTTCAAAATAATAAGTAAAAATAAGCATTCGTAACATATCAGATATACATATTTAATTTTCTTGCGGTCTTATTGTTTCCCTTGTACAACGCTGGGAGAAAAATTACATCCCTTAAAAATAAGTCAGTAGAAGTTTAAATTCTTTTCAAAAACTTCACAAATATTTAAAATTACTTCGTTTAGAAACAAGAAAATTAGTTCCAAATAAGATCTACAGTCATATAAATATACTCATCATCATCATCATCATCAGTTGCCATCTCCACAACGAAGGTTGGCTGTAATGGATCTCCAACGTCTTCTGTCTCTTGTCTTGGTGGTGCACTCTGATAGACTCTGTCCTGTCCATCTCTTGATGTTATCTTCCCACTTATAGCGCTGTCTTCCCCTTGCACGTTTGCCTTCAACTCTCCCTTCTGTTATGGTCTTCTGCAAGGTGTTATGCCTTTTTATGTGGCCAAAGTATTTAAGCTGCCGAACTTTGACCTCCCTCATTAGTTCTCTTTTCATACCTAGATTTTCTAGGACCTCCTTATTTGTTTTCATCTCTTTCCATGAGATACGCCCCCTTCTTCTATATATCCACATTTCAAGAGCCTCAATTCTTTCTTCCAAATGCTTATTCGTCGTCCATGTTTCTGCACCATACAGAAATGCAGAATATATATAACACTTTATGATTCTCAGTTTTAATTTGTGAGATAACTGTTTAGATGTCAGTATATGTTTCATGTTGTTGAAAGTAGCTTTGGCCATTCCTATTCTTTTCTTGATTTCTGTTTCACATCTGCCATCTTCTGTTATTATATGACCAAGATATACGTAGCTCTTGACTTGTTCCAGGATCTTCCCATTTACGCTTATCTTTAATGTGGGTTTATCGTCTGTTTTGCTAATTATCATAGTTTTTGTTTTCTCAATATTAATGTCGAGTCCATATTCATGACTTATACTGTTCACTTGCTTCACTAGTTCTTGTAACTCCTGTTCGCTTACATCTGCATATCTAAGGTTGTTTATTGACCTTCCACTGATGTTCAGTCCTGGTATTTCCTGTATCTGTTTGAAAATTTTTTCGGTGTATAAATTTTTTTTTTTTTTTTTTTTTTTTTGCGTACGCCCGCTAATACTCGAGGCGAAATCTCAGGTTATTATTTTATGTCTAACCTGACATTGATTTTACGTGAGTATCCCTTTATTTCTTGTACAGAGACAGGTGTCCCTCGCCATTCAGGCAAATACTCGCCGATTTCGGAGGTACCCATTGCAGCTGGGTCGGCTCAGGAGCCGCCAGTCCCTGGTCGACGACACTCCTTCAAATGTTCTCGCCAGGTCTCGAGTTAATCCAGTCCAAATACCGGTCGACGAAAAATCCTCAAATGCCGTCGCCCGGGTTTGATCCTGTATCACCCGGTCGCCAGAGCGGTGTTGTAACCACTACGCTAGCGCGGCTCCCGGTGTATAAATTAAATAGGCAGGGGGACAGCACACAACCTTGTCTGACACCTCTTTTTATGTCTATGTATGGTGAATAATTCCTTCCAGATCTTACTGTTGCAGTTTGCTCCCAATAAAGGTTACTGAGTATTCTTATATCTTTTCCATCAATACCTATGTCTTAGATGCATTCAATTATTTTCTCATGATGGACTCCGTCAATGAAGCACATATACATACTATTTTGAACCTCTGTATATTTTTCTGCTAATATTCTTAGGCAAAATATTGCCTCTCTTGTTCCACTGTTCCGTCTAAAACCAAACTTTTCTTCTTGAATTTCGCTGTCTACCTTACTTTTTATTCTTTCCTGTATGATTTTGAGCAGTATCTTAATTGCATGACTCATCAGGCTGATTGTTCTGAAGTCAGAACATTCTGTTGCATTTGGTTTTTTGGGTAATGTTATAAAAACTGATGTCTTCATGTCGTGTGGTATATATCCTTTATTGTATATATCGTTGCATAGATCTGTGATTGTATCTATACCAAAGCTCTCCAGAGCTTCTATCATTTCAATTTTTATGTTATCCATGCCTGCTGATTTTCCTTTTTGTATCATATGAATGGCATTCTCTACTTCTGATCTGAGAATGTTTGGGCCTTCATTAGAATCTGGTGATGGTTTTTTACCTCTGTTGTCCTCGAATAGTTCTTTTACGTATTCTGCCCATATGTTTGATATGTCTTTCTCATCAAGTAATATTACACCATTTTTGTTCTTGATACAGCTTCCTCCTTGTGCAAACCGCGACCGATTTGATAATTTCTTTATTTCTTCATGCATATCTCTTGTCATGTGCTTTGCTTCCAAGTCTTCTATTTCTTTGCATTTTGTTTCTATCCACCGTTCTTTTGCTTGTCTACACATATTACGTATGTCATTGTCTATTGTTTTATATTCTGGAGTGTTTTTTTGCTTTCTTTCTTTCTGCCATTTTACTCAAGATGTCATCTGTCATCCAAATTTGATTTTTCTTAGACTCCTTTTTAGGTAAATTTGCATTTGCTGATTGTATGCTTGTTTTTAAGCATTCCGATTTTGCGGTTGCTTTTTCTTCTGGGTTTTCTCATCTATACTGCTCCATGCTTTCTGTCAATAACTGTTGATATTTATTTTTGACATCGATTAAATATTTCTGTTTTATATCTGGTTGTTTCAGTGCTGATATTTCTATCAGGGGTTCCTCCTGTCTTCTGTTTCCTGCTCTTTTCAGCTTTATATTTACTTTGATGACGACTGGATTGTGATCTGAATTTATGTCGGCGTCAGGATGTGTCTTTGCACTTGTGACACTGTTCTTAAATTTATGTTTTATCATGACATAGTCGATTTGATTTCTTGTTACATCTCCTGGGCTTTTCCATGTGTATAATTTCCTTGGGTGGTGTTCAAAAAAGGTGTTACATATGACCAGCTGGTTTTCTTCACAGAACTGGATAAGTCTGTCTCCTCTATCATTTCTTGTCCCTAATCCATACTGTCCTACTATTTTCTTGTATTTTCCTTTTCCTACTTTTGCATTCATATCACCCATTACTATCAACACATCTGTAGATTTGACTGGTTTAAGTGTGTGTTGTAGCTCTTCATAGTATTCTTCAATTTCTTCCTCGCTGTAATCTTTAGTTGGTGCATAAGTTTGTAAGATTGATATGTCGAATGGCTTTGCTCTCATCTTTAGTAACATCATTCTGTCATTGTGTGTCCAGTATCCACATACGTATTTTTCTAACTCCTTCTTTATCAACATTCCTACCCCTCTTTCATGTTTTTCTCCTCCTGAGTGTATTAGCGTGTACTGGTCTCTTGTTATGTAGCCTGTATCCAATAGTCTTGCCTCTGCAACTCCCAGTATATCGAGTTTCATGTCTGTTGCCTCTAATATAAGATTGTCAAGCTTTCCTTCTCCGTTTAGAGTTCTAACATTCCATGTTCCTATTTTCAGACTTCTCCTACTAGTTTTTAGGTGGTCTTTCTCAGAATGCTCCCTTTCAACAGAATTTAAGGAACACTCGTCATTATGTACTTCCTTACTCATTAGAGGAGTTGCCTCTTCCCTGTTAATTTGTACAATAGATTCTTCCCCAGGGGACAGAGAGTTCTCTACATATCGGTTCTTATCTTGTTGTTGTGATCCCATTACGTTCTGTAGGAAGTACGTGGTAAGGCCCCAATCTCTTCCACGGTGGCTAGCCATTGTCTTTTTCTATGTCCGACACGCCTCTAGTGCGCCACACACTTTGCTGTTTCGCTTTGCGAGCCGTTGATCTTCTCAGATTCCTCCGCCTCACTCACCGTCTCAGTCTTTGTGTACTAGGGATGGACATTCCCTTGAGTAAGATTGCTCCTACTCCACCCATGTAGTTTAGCCAGTCAGCCAAGACTGTTGCCCGGGATGTGGCCACCGCCTTACACAAGCGGTATTCGAGGAGCCATACATGAGCTAGATAAAGAGAGGAGAACCAAATAGGATCCTCACTATCCTAAAAAGGACATGGCTGTCTCTCACCGTGCTACAGATGCTTAAATGTTAAAACGTTGACTGTAGGCTTGCTCTCATGTTTATATATATATATATATATATATATATATATATATATATATATATATATATATATATATATATATATATATATATATCTTCTTCTTCTTCCGTCCTTAGCCACCGACCGTCAAAGCAGTCAGTGGCCATTACGCCTAGTGGCGTCTTAGGGCAACAGTAGATAGGTTTTCTTTGCCATTGTTTCCCATCACGCCTATTGGCGTCTTTAGGGCAACGGCAAATCAATCCATTTGCTGTTGTTTCCGTAATCGAAGTGACTGGCAAACGGGTGATCAGCCCGTTGGTATATATATATATATATATATATATATATATATATATATATATATATATATATATATATATATATATATATATATATATATATATATATATATATAATTTTAAATAAATATAATAAATGAATATGGTAGCCCCGGACTTGACAGATCTAACTAAATATCATGGAATGTCCTGATTTAATAAGTTTCCCTCCTCCTGCAGTTTAAACACGAATCCCGCCTTTTTATCTTCCCATAAACACACATTTTTCTCTGGGGCACTTTATTTTGCGGTCAAATCTACATAACAGATTTATCTCCCATTATTTTACAACCTCCGCTTTCCTTCACTTTTTATACTAAGAAAGAAGAGAAAAAAAAAAAAAAAAAAAACCCAGCTGCCATTACGTTCCTCTTTCTTTCAAATATGCATTAAGGATTTATCTGTTATGTTGTGTCCTGCTGCGAGATTTATACACTTTTTTAAGCTATCGTAGCTGGCAATCGTGAAGAGACTGCATTCAATTTACACCGGTCCCGTTCGGGTGCATCACTTTAGTTAACACCGTTTAGCGAAGTTGCAAAGAATGACAACTCAAACGTGAACGGTACAAATAGAAGTCGCGTCGACTGCTAACTCTGTTTGCAAGATGTAAATGGGAAACATTCACCGAAAAGTTCACATCTGGACAGAAGAACTAAGTCTCTTGCTGCTCCAAGATTTCAGGTTAGAAGATTTAATACTGAGATAATCTTTAAAAATAGGGATTTTTCCGTGTGTGTTTTTCAAAGCTACACCGGAAGCGCCGTCTATTAGATCAGATATTTCGTCGTTGAAAAAAAAAAATTGTCTGCTAGTGTTGGACAGCAGAACTAATAGAATCCACCATTGATAAGAAACTCTAGCGTGAAAATAACCGACGCAACCGGTGGTAATCTCATCGTCAGATGTAGTTACTAGTTGGGTAGATGTATTAGTTTTTTTGCTTCTTTATTATCAGCATCATCATCTTTTCTTTTCGGTTGAATCACAGTCAAGGAACACTCGAAGTACTTCACCCAAATCGAGCTGCCGATTCATTACTAACCCCAGATCGAAATGTGACAGTGCCATCACTGGTATTAGTTGGTGGGCACTTGATAAGTTCCTTATTGTTTACTTCTGCTCTTTACTGCAGTTAGACCTCTTCGTGGTACAAGCTAACGCTCGAGATGGTATATTCGAAGGGATAGTTGGTAGGCACGTGATATAGTTGTGTACTCACTCAGCCACAAGTTCTAAGGTAAAGGCTTCTGGGGCGATGGTCGACAATCTGATTCTCTCTTGTTCTAATTAGACGTACGGTCACACCTCCTTGTAGGCATAGCAACATGTGTACTTGGTTAGGAATACAACTAGTTCAAGGCTCTAATTTCACGAACATCACAAAACGTTTATTTTCTGCTTGGTACAGTTCTTCAATTGGTTCAATTACAAGAATTAGCTTGTACAAAGGTAGACATTCACTAGACGTAGAAATACCGGTAACTGTTCTTACGGGATAGGTCAACTTGATCAAATACAGTGGTTAAGTCCATACATAGCATCCTGCTATAGCTAGCAGTCTCAAAAGTCTATTTACTAGATGAAAAGAACCAACACACACACCTCGTCCAAAAACTGGTGACCTATACACTCGTTCGATAGCTACGGGTGTGAAAATCATGAACTCAATAAAAAATAGACCATAGACTGCACTGATAGGAGTTCGGACTTCTCCTTGCTTAAAAACTAGTTCTCTGCACTTAGACAACAGTTCTCGTCTTCAAGATTCTGCTCACTTCTAAAAAATGCACTCAATTCTTGCTATAAAGGTTCCTCACGTGAATCTCTCACGAACTTGTTGAATATCAAACTTCTACTTCCAATTTTACATAATTTCTCTAAAATTCTTCTTGTCACTATACTTTGGCCTGCAGCCTTCACATGCTGCTATACGAAAACTCGTTACGGCCAAAACACGTCTTGTCGGTTCTCGATCTTCTCTCATCTCTTCCCCGTCCAAACTCTAACTTCCTATAACCTCTATGACAGCTACCCAATGCTATTCCCTGATTGGCTTGGCTACCTATCCTAGCCCCAATCAATATTTGCGTTATATAGTTGACCACTTATTTTGTGTCGAACTATAATGAGCTGGCGTCCAAAGTCACACCATTCTATTTATAACTCAGCCTGGAGGTAATAACTACCCGCTATTTCGTGAAAGTTCCAGATGTTTTCTTCTTCCCCTACTCCTAAAATCACCTATAACTTAAACCTGCTTGAACTCTCGGTGTCCACTCACATTCTATTTTACTCGTTTTGTCGTTACAAACTATAAAAGTCTTAAACACGACACTTGTCTTATGCTTGGTTTAAAAGTTACGTTACACCATTACTGCGTCTACTTTGACGGCTCCAATGCTTTACCCTACATTCCCTGCTACAGTAAGTTTTATTTTTCGGGTCAAAATTATCTTTAATAATCGCCGCAAAGAGCACGTGACTGCTTCGTGCATGCTTTCTGCATAGGAACCAGCTAAGGTGGTATAAATAAATTTCCCCATAGTATATTATAATGGACAACTCCTTAGTCATGATCCCGCAGACATTTAATAAATCAACTCATATGTTAATTATGTCAATCATTACTATAAACATTCACCGGGCGTCCTTGCAGCATAAGAATTCCATTTTAGTTACAATTTGCTTACTTACTTACTTACTTAGTCGTTCCCCTTCTACCGTGAGGTGTAGAGGTTTGGAAGAGAGAGCGCCAGACTATTCTATCGGCTGTCTTCCTCCTGGCCTGGTTCCATTCTAGTCCTCGGTCCTTCAAAGATTGTCTAATGTTGTCCTCCCAGCGGACTCTGGGTCGTCCTCGGGGTCTGGATCCTTGGCTCTTTGTTTCCCATGCTTGTCGTGGTAGCCGATCTTCTCCCATTCTGCAGACATGGCCAAACCATCTTAGTTGGGACTGTTCTACTTGGGTCTGTAGGGGGTGGCATTTTAGGCCTTGACGTATCGTCTGGTTGCGTACCATGTCTCTTCTTGTTACTTCAACCACCTTCCTCAGATATCTCATTTCTGAGGTTTGGATCTGGCTTTTATGGGTTGTAGTCATTGCCCATGACTCGCATCCATATGTCAAGACTGGGACATAGGTGGAGCGGTATACAGCCATCTTCGTTTTCTTACCAACCTCTCTCTTGCTGAGGAATCCTCGATTTATGGCCTGAAAAAGTCTCCCAGCTGCTGCTTTTCGAGTGGCCAACTCTTCTTTGATGCCTCCCTTTCGGTCTATAATAGCTCCGAGGTATTTAAAGTGGTCGACCTGCTCCAGGACCTGTTCTCCCAGCTTAATCTGATGTCTTCTTTCTTCTCGTGATATCACCATGGATTTTGTTTTAGAGCTGCTTATGACCATCCCTCTCTTCTCCAGCTCTTCCTTCCATACTTGCAGGTTGGATTGGAGATGTGCCTCTGATTTAGCAATCAGGGCAACATCATCAGCAAATGCCAGCTCTGAAATATAGACCTGTCTCATCTTCCAGTACCCCACTGAATACTTTCTTGTTCTCTCCTTACTTGCCTTGATGACATCGTCCATAAGGAGTATGAAGAGGTAAGGTGATAGGATATCACCTTGTCTTACACCAGTGGTGGTCCTGAACTCTTCTGACTTATGGTTTGCTGTCCTCACATAATTTCTGCAAGACTTGTAGAAGCTCTGTATAGCATGAATCAGAGGTGCTGGAATATTCTTCCTTGCCAAACAGTCCCAAAGTTTTGCTCCAAGGGACCCTGTCAAACGCCTTTTCCAGATCTATGAAACAAAGATGGATCTCACTCTTATACTCAAGGGCCTTTTCACTCAGCTGTCTGAGTGTGAAGATTAGGTCTTGAGTACTTCGGTTTGCTCGGAATCCGCACTGGACCTCATCCAATTGTGGCTCAGCTAGGCGTCGGAGTCTTTGCTCTAGGATTCTAGAGTAGATTTTTCCAGGGACACTGAGAAGGGATATGCCTCTATGGTTTCCACACTGTCGATTGTCACCCTTTTTGAAAATTGGTGTTATTATGGCGATCTCCCAATCCTTTGGTATGGTCTTGTTGCACCATGCTGCCTGTAGGACCCTAAGAGTAACAGGTCGCCTGATGCTCCCATGTACTTAACCATTTCTGGTGTTATACCATCATGCCCTGCTGCTTTGCCCATCTTGATTTTCTCCAGTGCTGCCTTCAGTTCTTCCATCTTTATGTCATCTTCATCACCATTGGTTTCCTCTTCTGTGCTAGTGGTTATCATTTCTGATGTTTGACCTTGCTCACCATCAAGGAGTTCTGAGAAATATTCTTTCCATCTTTCCATTACTTCCTTCGGGGCAGTAAGCAATTTGCCTTGCTTGTCCTTTATAAATTTGAGAGGGCATTGTTTTTCCTTCCTCATGTTCTTTAGGGTCTTATAGAACAATTTCTGGTTTTCTTGTGCATCTTTTTCTAGCTTTTCTCCAAATTCTTCCCAGGACTTCTGTTTTGCTGCTAGCACTTTGTTCTTTACTTCTGTTCTGAGTGTCACATATTCTCTATATTTTTCCATTTGTCCTGTTGTGTTTTTAGCTCCTAAGTATTGTTTCCATGCCATTTTCTTCTCTCTTATTTTCTCTTTGACTTCCTCTGTCCACCAAGGTTACAATTTGCTCGCCCCTAAAAATATAACATTCCACTGAGTCCCCCTAAACTTCAATTTTATATACAGCATTGCGATCCTTTACGTACTGACTATAGTATGGGTCAGCCACTTGATTCGCAAATTTAACATCCTCATTTCTTGCACAGACCCAAAGATGCAGCAATAGAGAATGCAGTCAGCGACCCATAGCTTGACTGCTTGCATCAGGATAGCGAACCAGAGCTGGTCAAGACCCTACTCCACCTCCACGTGGTGGTCCTGGAAACAGATTGCATCACTGCAGTCTGGTAGGGCGAGTAGGGTTCGCAGTGAGAAGGCAAACCCGGTCCTAAAAAATGCCGTGCAGAAGTCGGATGTGTCGACCGTAAGGTGCAGATATCACAGCTTAGGCGTAAACAGACACAACGCAACCACCGTCCTTTTCAGGACGAACGAGGAAGAAGAAGATTTCTTGCACACTCCTGATACACCCCCCTTACTCTGATGTTTCCAATAAATGTGATTAAACGTTAATGTTATTAGTCTGTTTACACCCACTGTTGCGAGTGTAGTGGTTTGGTCTATATCATCGCCACACAGGCTAATTCAATATATGTGTGCTGCTGTCCTGTCACTGTGTCTGGAATGTTGACCTGGGTGTGTGTTGATATGTTCGCACACCACAGTGCGTACGTAAGAGTACATACAGGAGTCAAAAAGGGTTGCAAACGACTGGAACAGTTCGCTACTGTTTATTCCGTTACAACACAGACACGATAACATAAATGACACACATTCGACAGCAAAACACGAATCATATAATATAATACTGCATTGAATATATATAATACGGCCTGTCCACATCCTGGCCTATAATAATCTTCATATGGCCTAAACAGTACTTCATTACTCCATAAAGCCTGCAACACACGGCAGCTATAATAATCTTCATATGGCCTAAACAGTACTCCATTACTCCATAAAGCCTGCAACACACGGCAGCTATAATAATCTTCATATGGCCTAAACAGTACTTCATTACTCCATAAAGCCTGCAACACACGGCAGCTATAATAATCTTCATATGGCCTAAACAGTACTGCATTACTCAATAAAGCCTGCAACACACGGCAGCTATAATAATCTTCATATGGCCTAAACAGTACTTCATTACTCCATAAAGCCTGCAACACACGGCAGCTATAATAATCTTCATATGGCCTAAACAGTACTGCATTACTCAATAAAGCCTGCCACACACGGCAGCTATAATAATCTTCATATGGCCTAAACAGTACTGCATTACTCAATAAAGCCTGCAACACACGGCAGCTATAATAATCTTCATATGGCCTAAACAGTACTTCATTACTCCATAAAGCCTGCAACACACGGCAGCTATAATAATCTTCATATGGCCTAATCAGCCTTCACTGCAGTTTATCAAATAGGCTGTACACACAAGAATATATATATATGTCGACATTTTCTTAAGTCCTACGTAGGCATACATTATCCATAAAACACTGGGACTCGACCTACACGGTCCACGCCCAAAACACAACTCCCAAATCACACACTAGTCCCGCCAAAAAACCCGTCACGAGATTCGGTTGTCTTGAACACCGCTCTCGATAACACATGCAGACTAGCTGCGGGCTATTCACATGACTCAAAAACAGTACAGAATAAACACATCTCAACACATGAGATTAAACAGCGCTCACACGCTTATCTGTACCCTGTCACCCGAAAAATAGGAAAAGATAATTCTATCCTAAAGTCAAACAAGTATCCGCTTAATCAAGCGTTGCAACTCGAAATTTAATTTGTTCAAAACATTCTAAAGATTACTTCCCCTTCCATAAGTTCCACTTGCAACAGTTACCACCCGCTCCGGGAAAAAAAATGATTCTATCATTTTTTTGAAAAAAATTAACTCCCCAAAACAAAAAATTTAGAAGAAAATGAAGCTCTAACATATGCCTACAAAAAACACCTTATTTTAAATCAAAATTATATCTACAACAAATATCAGCATTAAAGTGTAAAGTAGCAATTAAAGCATACAGCATAATCAGCTAAGTATAAAAAGTAATTAGCTAAATATACCAATATGATGAGTTCCAAAATTAAGTTACGTATATTTAGTACAAACCAAACTGACAACAATCGATCGAAAGAGAAAACACAAGATCAATCAAAAGAAGAATGATCTGTAAAAAAAAAAGTAAGAACTCAACAATACTATATACTCATAATTAAGTTGGACAATTACATGTAAAATAAATACAACTATCATAAGTAGATATGTTATATCAAGTCATATAACCACTCCAACAATACAAAGAATAGAGGTATAAGTGTTGAAAGAAGACAAAGTATACAAATAGAATCAAGTAAAACAAAGATGAGGTACGAAAGTATAAACAAGATATGAAATCCATACCGAAAAGACAACAGAAAAGAAGGAATGAAATGAAGAATAGTTACCAAAGACAGATAGAAAGCAAAGGCACGAACGCAGAGAAAGTCAATAACAATACATACTAATAAATGTTTAGATTAGACAACGTATTCAAAAATAAATATATAAACATGATCGAAAGGCACAACACAAAATATCAAAGTATATCTATACCAACACCACCAAAAATAATTTACAACTAAACAAAACCTAATAAGTAATTTAACCAAGTTACAAGAGTTATACAAAACGAAAATAAATAAATTATAGGCATCGAACAAACAAGTAATAGCATTGCTATAACTAATACTACCAACGCACAATGAAGCGCTAACAATAAAAAATACATCATAATAAAAAACAACTTTTTACAAGAACTAATCAAACTACATATCAATGATATCACGAAGTCAAATGCTGGGCACACCCAACAAAAAATTACAATGCCAAAAAAAAAAATCATTTTTTTCAACAGTACTGTACACACATATTTTTTTTTAACGATAAATTACATAAAAACATTATTTAATCTTTAAGTAATTCAGTAATTCTTTAAGTAATGCCTAATAATGAAATCAATATTTTAACAAAATGAGTGAAATATAAAACAAAAATCCTATCTCGAAGAAACCTTTAAATCAACACATGTAAATTTAATTTATTCTTTAAGTTCTTTCTGCTGACAATTACGTTCAGCTCAGTAAAATGCTATTTAGCTATAACTTTATCTCTTACTCAAATCGATAAGATATACATTATAAATAAATCTACCCTTTGATGCTAATATGAAATATAAAAAAGGTTCTATAAAAATATCTACAAAAAAAAAATAAGTTTTTTTAAAAAATAATCTGCTAGGAAAATAATCTGCATACCTGACTGGCAAGAAATCAAGTTTTGGAAAAATCGAAGTTTCACAAAAAGTTAACAAATCCAAATACAAGATCATGTATGATACATGCAAGCTATTTTCAAAATTACATTTCACAACATACCAGATAATACACATCTTCTCTGTATGTTCTATATATTAATTAATCATGACATCAAAACATGAGAAAAATATAAATTAAGTGAATAACGAACACTCAGGACTATCTAAAAGTAACCACTACATCAACACAATAAATGAGTTTGTGCAATCTCATCATGTACAAAACTATCCTAAACAACACAGTTGCAAAAATTCTAAGTTGAACAGAGTAGTATAAAGGATAATAATTACATACTACACATTATCAACACAATAATATATAAATAGCATAAAAATGTATTAATACATCATCAAACTACCGACATAAAAATAACAACAATAAAAAATTATGGCAATCAAAAGATGCAAAGAAATAATCATTACAACAAAATTATATGTTATTTCAAAACAACCACATGTCATGTACTAATATAGAATACAAAAATATTTACTATCTAAGGACCAAAAATACGCCGCAAAATTTCCCACTCTCTTGTAAACATGCTTGACCTTCAGTAAGCAACACCTCAGATTTAGTTTGACGCTGACAGGTTTCGGTTGACTACTCGAGCGGAAAGTTGACTCACATTTCTGACCGTCAATATGTCACAGAAGCCTTGACCCTTATCGCAACGTAGCTTCTGTCAACAAATACAAATGAAAATTTCCATTTTACTCAATAGTGAAATTTAATGAAAAAAAACGTAGAAATCACGTTTACAATTACCCAGTACCGGCTTGTGTAAAACCCCGGTCTCTTCACGATGTCACTAGCTCTCTCTATCACATGTAGATATCATAGAATTCTTGGGGACAACATGACCGACCTTGAATGTCGCCGCTGCCTTACGCTGAAACAAAGTGTTATATTCACAACAACAACCAGAGCAGGCAATAGTATTCAAGCATCCACTGTTATTTTTACTCTGTTTACTTTGATTATAAATGACTCTGGGCTCATGTTGAACAAAATTAGCACAATTGCGCTTATTATTTGTTCTATGATCACAATACTTATTATTACCGTTGTCTTGTTTACAAAAAATGACTTTAGTCTTTTGTTTAGGAACATTACTCTGGTGATGTAAAGCAACATTTGAAAAGCTATTATCTCTATCATACTTTCCAACATTCTTACAATCAAAACTTGTCTTTACCATGAATGACATCTCTCTGAGCAAAAAGTATATGGGGCTGACTTTTCGCAACTTTCTGTCTATCATTGTGAACATTGACAGAAGAGCACCTTTTGTTTTTCAAAACCATATCTAGTAAGCCAAATATTCTTTCCCTTGCTTCCGCAATTTCATTATCTTTAAGTGAAATCGTTTCACTTAACCTTTTATTTAACTCCTTAACAGCCAAAACTTTGTCGCTTTCTTCTGCTAGCAAATTTTCAATTTTAGCGACCTTCTCTTTCTCATCCGTCAACTCCACTAAAGTCTCTTTCTCGTACTGTTCTTTATTTGCCCTCAACTGAGTCAACTCTATCTGAAGTGTTTCAGTCTGGACATCATCATTGTTTTTCATAATCTCATTACTCTTCTTGGGGGGTACAATATTCATCTCCCCAATTTGATCACTGAGCATCGCATTATCATTCATCACCTCATGAAGCATTTCTATGTAAGTCTTCTCACAGACATTTCTCTCAACCTTCAATTTCTCATACATCTCTTTCTGTTCTTGAAGTTCCCGCGTGAGATTACCTATCTGAGTTTCCAAGTCTTAGACTTTGCTTAAAGCTGAATTTAATGTAGCTTGTGCACTAGAAAGTTCTGAGTTTGATTCAAGTATCTCACTTTTAAGCCTATACACAGTTGCCTGTAGTTCGTTCTCTTTAGCAACACCTTCTAGGAAATTCTCTCTTTGCTGTAGAGCACTTTGTTTGTTTACTTTTGCTTGTTTCTCAATTCTCAATTCCCTTTCCTGCTCATCAGATGTATGGTTGTGGATTATTTTGAACATGCTTTGCATTATATGTCCGTGTTCAAGTTCAATATACTGTTGTAAAAACACACGAAGGTGCCGTAGCAAATTCACCAAATCCTTGGCCATTACCAAATTGCAAACAAACTTAAAGTTATGTTTCGCAAATAACTCAAGGGATGTTGACACATTAATCAAAAAAGCATCCATTATCCATTCTCCAAGTCGTGCACCTCTCAATCCCTTACCATCTCTACCTACCACCAATGCAGACTCCAACATAGGCCTTATATCTGTAGGGTACATATCACGATCCATGGTGATTCACTTACTTAATCAACTATATATAGTAATCACTTATAGTTATGACAAATTACTGTCGCAAAAGGTTTGACAATTACCCTTCCAGCTCACAAAGTTAACTATTTGTCAAGAAATGAGCTTATTCCTCAATTCTGTATCACCAATTCCTTTTTATAGCACCTTTTTCAAGTCACATCATTATCAGGAAAATCGACATATGTCAACAGCCATTAACACCTATGCATAAAATCTTAATCATATGTCAAATTAGACATAAACAACAACAACAACAGAATGAGCAATTAGGGAGGCCCAGTGACATATATGAAGTGACACAATTTACACAAGAAAAAATCACTTATCTGTCAATGATCCCGCTTCTTTTCCGCCACGACACTGGATATCACATAGACTGCTAAAACCTCCACTGCGGGAAAGCACTGCAACTTGATTCGTTTCTCTTCAGGTAATTTCGTCAATATGATATGTGCTTAACAATGCACAAGTTGACAGGAACCATAATACAGCACACACTGCAACTCTTGACTCTTCTGTAGTCTGAAATGTACACGGCAACTCCGTGTATCATAACGTCTTGAACTTGTGATGGTGACAACTGGCACAGGTAACCCGAATATTGCAGGAATCCGTCACAACCCGTACAAATGCTGCTACAAATACTGTCCAAATCTAATTGAACTTCCTTGACCACTGCAGACGTTGTTGTCGTCTATAGGCATGAAATAGGACGTCAATTGCTACTGGTGTAAAGTTGCCTTCTACCACGAATAAAGCGTGCGTTGTTTCTCAAATGCGCCACCCAGGCAGATAATATTTAGGTCACAGTTCTGAAGTACACCAGATTCAAGCCACGCCCACATAAGGCTAATTATAACAAAGTCATGTGTTCTACACTCTTGTCACGTGAAAGTCATATGTATTATTTTCAACTTGTAGTGACTGATCCTCTAGATATGTTATGGTCTGGTGGACAAAATTTGATTCACTTTATCCTCTTGCTTCAAGTACATATCACTGTAGAGGTAACAATTTCTTAATCGTATACGCCACTCAGGCACATCTTAAATGATATCCAATGATACGAAAACTACGCCACTTAGGCTATCGACGCGAATAGTCGTAGATGTCAGATCCTGTTAACTGAAAACCACCACTGATACACCCCCCTTACTCTGATGTTTCCAATAAATGTGATTAAACGTTAATGTTATTAGTCTGTTTACACCCACTGTTGCGAGTGTAGTGGTTTGGTCTATATCATCGCCACACAGGCTAATTCAATATATGTGTGCTGCTGTCCTGTCACTGTGTCTGGAATGTTGACCTGGGTGTGTGTTGATATGTTCGCACACCACAGTGGGTACGTAAGAGTACATACAGGAGTCAAAAAGGGTTGCAAACGACTGGAACAGTTCGCTACTGTTTATTCCGTTACTGTCGTGGAATATTCTAATCCACATATATAAATTATCAAGTAAATATAAAGCCTAATAAATACATATAATAAATAAAGGAAGAAGAATGGTAAAGAACAGTGCTGTCACAATGACAGTACTCGAAATCCCCCTTCTTTTCTACTTCGTCGGCAAATTGTAACGCTTTCACGTTGATATTAAAGGCCTTCTGCAACATACACGCGTTTCCCAAACACACAATAAAATGTGCTGCCTTTCTAAGAAAAACCTTGAAATATGCAAGTTGACCTAAATTTTAAATTCCATTCATGTCTTTTTCTACACTATGTTACCAAAAACAAAAGACAGATGGACTAAAGGATAGCGAGAAGGGAGAGGCAGAAAGCCGAACACTAAACACGCGTCGCGCGATACACAAATGCTGCCATCACGCGTGTAAGACTACATGCACTAACTTTTTTTCAGACGGACAGTGATAAATTCACTACCCTTCCCAGAGTTAGGTTTTAAAATCACAAAAAACGCTTATTAGGAAAGATAACATTATATGGGTTTACGTTTGAAAACATTACAGTACCCAGACAGCACATCTTCGAAACAGGAGGTAGAAGGAATTGCATATTTTGAACGCAGCCACGTAGCTCTTTTAAATTTGGATATTTGGGTTCCTTAGGGCTTGCTGACAAAGAATATGTAAAACGTTACGCAAATAGTCCAGGAATTAATAAATTATAACCAAAATAAAATAGTGGGGATGCCTGACAACATGGAATCATTTCTGCTCATAAAATTTTTTTATAACGTGTTTGAAAAAACCTTACGTTACAGAAATAGCCTACCATGTAAACTCCAAATTGATTGGAGCGCAACAAATGAAAGACTAACCACGATTGGTCGGGCTATAAATACTATCTTGGTTGTTAGGGAGACGTAGGAAGGTAACATTTTTTCAAACACTTGTCGAAACGTGGCTCGATTGGCCAGACTCGCTGATATAATCACTTAGGAGCGTTAGTTCGAAACCACTTGTTTAAATAAGCTTGATAAAGCAACAGTGCGTTGAAGCCAGCTCATATTTTGCTAAATAAAAGCCTGGAACATAAGCAGATGGGAATTTGTGCCAGTAAATGTGCCAGAATTCATTGCTAATCAACGTATCTGTGTTTATTCTATGAATTGTGGGACCGTGGTCTTGATGGTACTGAGCAGCACCTGGTCAGAGCTTTGCTGAATCCAGAGTCGGACAGCATACTCCTTGGTCTTTTTAGCTATCAGTGAGGTGTCTCCAGAGCCCAGGGGGAGAATTCGAGCAGAGGAGTCCTTTCCTGCCGCCATCACGCAAGATAAGCTGATTTGGCCAGCTGAGCTCAACATTATGTCCCCTCATCTTGAAATGACTTTGTAAAAATAACATTCAGAGGGGAATTTAATTGTCTTAATATCAGGAACTGAGAACATCTCCAATACTAGTCCCAAAAGACAAACTATTGAAGTCATGATGACAAATACCAACAGAGCTTGAACAAAACAAAACCAGTATTACCTCATATTACTACTACACAACTGACACACATAGGATATTTTTTAATAATATATGTCACTACAATATTCATATTGATAAAGTCTGTACATATACTTGTAATTAAAATTGATTGTGATCCCTGGTTCCTTTGTATTTGAATCAGGACACATATACCTTTATAACAACAATGAATACATATTGTTATTTGAAAAGTTATCAGTGACTCCTTAAGATATTCTCATAGAGTGTTATATGTATGTGAGTGTCACAGTGTTGTCAAGAGTAGTGGATTAAATTAAATTGTTTATCTGTCTGTTGTTGTGACTTACACTTCATCATACACATACCCTAGACACATAACGTAGTCATCACACTATTCCAGAATAATTCTGACTGAGATATATAGATATGTGGTAGCAAGTAAGGTTATCTATAATACACTACTCTTAATAGATATAGATACCTTCACAGCTGATCTCAGTCAGTACACTAAGTCCCCTATAAATATTTATAACATCCCACTTCACCACATATATTGGGGGCTCGCTCTTGGGATTTTGAATCTTTCCCTATTAAAAATATTGGGGGTAATTTACTTCAGGGAATATAAGAATTAAAAGGTATCCTTGGGTGGAATTAAATAAGGTTGAGCTCACGGTGCCTGTGTTGTCCATTAGATATATATTTAGAAATTGAATTGTTGGTTAGACATTGTATAAACTTACCTGATAGACAATGGCGGACCTGGCCAAGTTTCGATCTGCTGCTGTTCAGACTGCAAAAGAGTTAGGATTAGATGGGCAAGTTATGGTTGCCTATGTCACTACGGAATGTGACAAATTTATTGAACGCGAAGAAAGAAGGTTTGAAGCCGAAAGAAAGTTAGAGGCTGAAAGGGAAATTAAGAAGTTACAATTTGAGGCTGAGGCTGAGACTAAGAGGTTGCAGATTGAGGCTGAGGCTAAGAAATTGGAAGCAGAAGAAAGAAATTGACTGAAGAAGAGAATAGCTGCAGAAAGGGAAGAAGAAATTAGCTGCAGAAAGGGAAGAGAAGAACTTAGCTGCAGAAAGGGAAGAGAAGAAATCAGCTGCAGAAAGGGAAGAGAAGAAATTAGCTGCAGAAAGGGAAGAGAAGAAATTAGCTGCAGAAAGAAGGAAAAGCAGAAGAAAGAGAAAATTAGCTGCAGAAATTAGCTGCAGGGGAAAGCTGGAAGGGAAGAAGATAAGAGATTACAAAGGGAACATGAGTTACGACTCAGGGAATTTGAGTTTCAAGGCCATGCTCCTGAAAATGGTGCCAGTCCCTTTGCCTCTGATGCCACTGCTAGCCAAGGAGCCTCAACCTCAGCTATGAATTTTCATTTAGATCATTTTGTTGAGAAAGACGATGATATAGAGAGCTACCTAAATAGGTATGAACTATTAGCTACCACGTATGGGTTAGAGAGAGAAAGGTGGAGCTTAAAGTTATCTCAGGGACTTCGTGGGGCAGCTTATGAAGTTTTTGCAAAAATGAGTAGAGGTGATCAGGAAAATTATGACATGCTAAAGCAGGCTCTTTTGTTAAGATATGAAAAGAATGCAGAATTCTATAGGAAAAAAAATTTAGGAATGCTAAACTACTGTCAGGTGAAACCTATCACCAGTTCTCTGCACGAATAGAGACATACTTGGAGAAATGGACTTCTCTGGGGAAAACCCAAGATCTTAAGGAAATGGTCCTTATAGAGCAATTAGGAGAGTCCATGGCTCCAGACCTGAGAAAGTTTCTCATGGAACAAGGTGCAGAGAGGCTGGGTGAGTTGCTAAATGTTGCTGAAAGGTATCAAGCAGCTCAAGCAGAGGTAACAGGTAATAAAAAGAAACAGGTGGACAACTTTAGGGCACCACAGAACTTTAATAAATTTGATCCTAAGGATCAAAATAAAGGTAAGCACCAATTTGATAGGCCACGGTATGAAAATAAAAATAAATTCCCACAATTCGATGAAAGGAAATATGATGAAAGAAAATCTTTCAACCAAGGAAAAAGGTGGTGTAAAAATTGTAAGATGAACAATCATGACACTGACCATTGTAGAAGGAAACCTCCTCATTTTGCTGCTATGACATCGGGGAAAAAGGAAAAGAAGGGCAAACCTGAAGAATTACAGGAACCATACCACCCCCCAGTGTGTGAAGATGTCATCTGTAATGGTGTCACTATAAGATGTTTATATGATACCGGTTTAGATTACGATTCCGTTGTGAGTTCTCACCTGGTGCAGGCCGATCAATACACCACAGAAACAGTGGAGATTCAAACTGCAACCAAGGATGTAGCTACCATGACACTTCCCGTCGCCCGAATAAAAGTGAAAACGCGATATGTGGAAGGAATCATAAAAGCAGCAGTGATAAATGAGCCAATCTACCCTCTAATATTGGGGTGTAGATATGTCTTCTTGGGGAATCCCAAGAGACCTGTGATATTGGCAACAGTACAGACCAGATCACAGTCAAAAAAGGAGGAGGATAATCCCATAAATACTCACCCAGATGAGATGAGGAAGGCACAGGCTGAGGACAAAACACTCAAGCCATGTTTCAAGAAGTTGCCCAAATCTCATACACCTCCAGGCAAGGGAGAGTTTTATATGAAGAACAAACTAATATATAGGAAGGCTGGATCTGAATCCAATGGTCACGGACAGCTGGTCCTTCCCACTTCATATAGGACTAAAGTGTTGGAACTAGGGCATGCGATTCCCTTCAGTGGTCATATGGGAATCAGCGCAACAGGACAGCGAATAGCTTGTCACTATTTCTGGCCAGGAATAACTGAAGATATCAAACGATATGTAAAATCCTGTCCAGAGTGCCAACGAGTAGCACCTAAACATTGGACTGCACCAGCAACTCTGGGGGAAATGCCCATAGTGGGAACACCCTTTGAGAGAGTTGCCGTGGATCTTGTGGGACCTCTCACCCGAACCAAGAGAAGGAACAGCTACATTCTGACTCTGGTGGACACTTGTTCTATGTGGGGAGAGGCAGTAGCCCTGTCATCGATTGATTCTAAACATGTGGCAGAGGCATTGCTCACAATTTTCACAAGGTTAGGCTTTCCCAATCAAATCTTGACTGATAATGGCTCTCAGTTCAAGGGGAAACTAACTGAAGAAGTTTTCAGGATCTTCCAGGCCAAACACTTCCATTGTAGTGTGTATCATCCCCAAGGGAACGGCCAAGTGGAAAGATTTAACGGCACATTGATGTCGATCCTGAGAAAGTTGGCACACGAAAAACCAGATACATGGGACCAGTACCTGCACGCCGCCCTCTTTGCTTATCGGGAGGTACCCCATAGTTCAACCGGTATGGCCCCGGCAACATTATTGTTTGGAAGGCCAATAAAAGGTCCACTCGAAGCTTTGCTAAGAACGTGGACTGATGAAAAGGCAGAGGAAAACATTACATCTTCATACCAATATGTGAATGAGCTGACCACTCGTTTAAAAACTGGTTGGAAACTTGCCAATGAAAATTTGAAACAAGCCAGGAAGAAACATGCTGCCTATTATAACAGGAAAGCGAAAGACAGAAATTTGGCTGTGGGAGAGAAAGTACTGCTTCTTTTGCCCGGGAGTCAGAATAAGTTACAAATTGGATGGCAGGGTCCATATACAGTTTTAGAGAAGGTGTCTAGAACAAATTATAAGATAGATAAGAAGGGGAAAGAAAAAATCTATCATGTGAATCTCCTGAAGAAATATTTGGAAAGAGAACATCAGGAAGAGACACACTTGTTGACCTTGTCCATCGCCATGGAGATGAAAAAGGAACCACTTTCATCATTTGAATATCCATTACACCCCTGTGAGACAGCAGCACAGGTAAAAATCAGTACACATTTAACGAAAACTCAGAAAGAGAGAGTGCAACAGGTTCTAAATAATCATGCAGAGGTGTTAACAGACCGACCAGGGCATACAAACCTATTGGAATATGATATGAAACTGATAGACCCCACACCTGTCTGTATGAAACCATATTCGATTCCGTTTGCTAAGGAGAAAGCTTTGAAGGAAGAGATAGACTATCTGTTGAAGGAAGGAATTATTTCGCACAGTGAATCTTCATATAGTTCCGGTGTGGTACTCTTAAGGAAGCCCTCTGGAGAACATAGACTCTGTATAGATTACAGGAGACTGAATGCTATTACAGAAGGACAGGTGGATCCATTGCCGGATACAACTCAGCTGTTTGCCAGACTAAATAAAGCTAAATATTTCTCAAAAGTGGATTTGAGTAAAGGATACTATCAGATTCCAGTAAAGCCTGAGGTTAGACCATACCTAGCTTTTAGTACCTCAGAAGGACACTATGAGTTTAATAGATTGCCATTTGGATTGAAGAATGCGCCTAGTGTCTTCTCTAGAATGATGAGAAAATTATTGGATCCTCTGAATAATCCCTGTATAACAAATTTTATGGATGATATCCTTATAGCAACAGAAACATTTGAGGAACACATTGACTCTCTGAACATGCTGTTTAATCGACTTAGGGAGGCAAATTTAACAGCCCGACCAACCAAATGTTGCGTTGGATGTAAAGAATTGGAATTTTTGGGACACACAGTTTATCAGGGAAACATGACCCCTGACCCAAAGAATTTAGAGAAACTACAGAAAGCCCCGAGACCACAAACCAAGAAGGACGTGAGATCCTTTGTCTCATTATGTGGTTTCTACCAGAAGTATATCAGGAACTTTAATTCCATATGTGCACCGTTAACTGAATTGACACGTAAAGGACATCCAGATCGCATTACATGGACACCACAATGTGAAATGACTTACCAAGAATTGAAGGAAAAGCTCACAAGTAAACCCATTTTGAAATTACCTGACTTAAGTCAAGAATTCATAGTAAGGACGGATGCAAGTAATATTGGGTTAGGTGCAACTCTACTACAGAAATCAGATGCATTGGATGGGGAATTAAGCCCAGTGGCATATGCTAGCAGAAAATTGAATAAAGCCGAAATCAATTACTCAACTAGCGAAAAAGAATGTCTTGCAGTAATATGGGCAATAAAGAAATTCAATATTTATCTGTATGGGAAGGCCTTTAAGTTGCAAACAGACCACAAACCTTTATCGTTTCTAGCACAGGCTAAGCATGAGAACTCCAGGTTACTCCGATGGTCTTTACTTTTGGCTCCATATAATTTTAGCATTGAGTATATATCTGGAAAAACAAATTTGGGAGCGGATTTTTTTAAGCCGCCATCCGTGTGATGAGAATCACCGTAAACCCCAGAACTAATAATAAATTTCTCTATGTGTATATAGAATAAAGGACTGACATATAATGTCTGTTTTAAGAGGGGAGATGTCGTGGAATATTCTAATCCACATATATAAATTATCAAGTAAATATAAAGCCTAAAAAATACATATAATAAATAAAGGAAGAAGAATGGTAAAGAACAGTGCTGTCACAATGACAGTACTCGAAATCCCCCTTCTTTTCTACTTCGTCGGCAAATTGTAACGCTTTCACGTTGATATTAAAGGCCTTCTGCAACATACACGCGTTTCCCAAACACACAATAAAATGTGCTGCCTTTCTAAGAAAAACCTTGAAATATGCAAGTTGACCTAAATTTTAAATTCCATTCATGTCTTTTTCTACACTATGTTACCAAAAACAAAAGACAGATGGACTAAAGGATAGCGAGAAGGGAGAGGCAGAAAGCCGAACACTAAACACGCGTCGCGCGATACACAAATGCTGCCATCACGCGTGTAAGACTACATGCACTAACTTTTTTTCAGACGGACAGTGATAAATTCACTACCCTTCCCAGAGTTAGGTTTTAAAATCACAAAAAACGCTTATTAGGAAAGATAACATTATATGGGTTTACGTTTGAAAACATTACAGTACCCAGACAGCACATCTTCGAAACAGGAGGTAGAAGGAATTGCATATTTTGAACGCAGCCACGTAGCTCTTTTAAATTTGGATATTTGGGTTCCTTAGGGCTTGCTGACAAAGAATATGTAAAACGTTACGCAAATAGTCCAGGAATTAATAAATTATAACCAAAATAAAATAGTGGGGATGCCTGACAACATGGAATCATTTCTGCTCATAAAATTTTTTTATAACGTGTTTGAAAAAACCTTACGTTACAGAAATAGCCTACCATGTAAACTCCAAATTGATTGGAGCGCAACAAATGAAAGACTAACCACGATTGGTCGGGCTATAAATACTATCTTGGTTGTTAGGGAGACGTAGGAAGGTAACATTTTTTCAAACACTTGTCGAAACGTGGCTCGATTGGCCAGACTCGCTGATATAATCACTTAGGAGCGTTAGTTCGAAACCACTTGTTTAAATAAGCTTGATAAAGCAACAGTGCGTTGAAGCCAGCTCATATTTTGCTAAATAAAAGCCTGGAACATAAGCAGATGGGAATTTGTGCCAGTAAATGTGCCAGAATTCATTGCTAATCAACGTATCTGTGTTTATTCTATGAATTGTGGGACCGTGGTCTTGATGGTACTGAGCAGCACCTGGTCAGAGCTTTGCTGAATCCAGAGTCGGACAGCATACTCCTTGGTCTTTTTAGCTATCAGTGAGGTGTCTCCAGAGCCCAGGGGAGAATTCGAGCAGAGGAGTCCTTTCCTGCCGCCATCACGCAAGATAAGCTGATTTGGCCAGCTGAGCTCAACATTATGTCCCCTCATCTTGAAATGACTTTGTAAAAATAACATTCAGAGGGGAATTTAATTGTCTTAATATCAGGAACTGAGAACATCTCCAATACTAGTCCCAAAAGACAAACTATTGAAGTCATGATGACAAATACCAACAGAGCTTGAACAAAACAAAACCAGTATTACCTCATATTACTACTACACAACTGACACACATAGGATATTTTTAATAATATATGTCACTACAATATTCATATTGATAAAGTCTGTACATATACTTGTAATTAAAATTGATTGTGATCCCTGGTTCCTTTGTATTTGAATCAGGACACATATACCTTTATAACAACAATGAATACATATTGTTATTTGAAAAGTTATCAGTGACTCCTTAAGATATTCTCATAGAGTGTTATGTGTATGTGAGTGTCACAGTGTTGTCAAGAGTAGTGGATTAAATTAAATTGTTTATCTGTCTGTTGTTGTGACTTACACTTCATCATACACATACCCTAGACACATAACGTAGTCATCACACTATTCCAGAATAATTCTGACTGAGATATATAGATATGTGGTAGCAAGTAAGGTTATCTATAATACACTACTCTTAATAGATATAGATACCTTCACAGCTGATCTCAGTCAGTACACTAAGTCCCCTATAAATGTTTATAACATCCCCCTTCACCACAGTTACAACACAGACACGATGACATAAATGACACACATTCGACAGCAAAACACGAATCATATAATATAATACTGCATTGAATATATATAATACGGCCTGTCCACATCCTGGCCTATAATAATCTTCATATGGCCTAAACAGTACTTCATTACTCCATAAAGCCTGCAACACACGGCAGCTATAATAATCTTCATATGGCCTAAACAGTACTCCATTACTCCATAAAGCCTGCAACACACGGCAGCTATAATAATCTTCATATGGCCTAAACAGTACTTCATTACTCCATAAAGCCTGCAACACACGGCAGCTATAATAATCTTCATATGGCCTAAACAGTACTGCATTACTCAATAAAGCCTGCAACACACGGCAGCTATAATAATCTTCATATGGCCTAAACAGTACTTCATTACTCCATAAAGCCTGCAACACACGGCAGCTATAATAATCTTCATATGGCCTAATCAGCCTTCACTGCAGTTTATCAAATAGGCTGTACACACAAGAATATATATATATATGTCGACATTTTCTTAAGTCCTACGTAGGCATACATTATCCATAAAACACTGGGACTCGACCTACACGGTCCACGCCCAAAACACAACTCCCAAATCACACACTAGTCCCGCCAAAAACCCGTCACGAGATTCGGTTGTCTTGAACACCGCTCTCGATAACACATGCAGACTAGCTGCGGGCTATTCACATGACTCAAAAACAGTACAGAATAAACACATCTCAACACATGAGATTAAACAGCGCTCACACGCTTATCTGTACTCTGTCACCCGAAAAATAGGAAAAGATAATTCTATCCTAAAGTCAAACAAGTATCCGCTTAATCAAGCGTTGCAACTCGAAATTTAATTTGTTCAAAACATTCTAAAGATTACTTCCCCTTCCATAAGTTCCACTTGCAACAACTCCGTAAGGAATAACACTCCACATCGAAAAAAACACCGTCGTATCATTGAGACACTACACACAGACTGATCTCGTATCCACACAAAACAAAGGGACGTTATCACAACTCACGTACATGCGTATGGGTGCCTTTCTGTGCGACCAATGTTTCTCACATACAATGTCCTATTTGCCGCGCAAAACACATCATGGCAGTATGTAATACGTTTTTGGCTTCTAATTGACATGTGTTATAGTGTAATGTATGTGTTGAATATGTTTAAAACAGGAGTTCTTAACTTGTTGTTTGTGGACCCCTTTAGGGTCCATGAATGGATTCTAGGGTGTCGTGTTCATAACTTCAAATCTAAAAAAAAACTTTTGGTGCTTTTATGTATGTATTTTTCCTAGAAGAGGCCCATAACCTTCATTGAACAATCCGAGGGGTCTATAGCCTTCGTAGGACAATCAAAGGAGTCCATGTTTCACAAAAGGTTAAGCAACTTCTTCATTCGTTCTGTGTCGTAAATTTTGAGAAGATAGGACTGAGATATTTATGGTCCCGTACAAGCAGAGGTAATAGTGACAGCTATGTGAAAGGAAGGTGTAAGAAATAGTTTTGTTTCACGAGGAGGGGTGATAGTGTAGGGAAAAAGTGATAGTGTAGAGAAAAAAAGCAGTCTTGGATTGAGTAATTGCTCTAATCCAGCCTATCTTTTACGACTCTATTTAACTTTCAGACGCCCTTACTCTCCTTGTACAACATACAAGCTACTCCACACTTAGTACACACAATTCTGTGACATATAAAACTACGTACAGACGTGAAAACAAACTATGAATAACATATAAAAGGACCGGGGTTTGACCAACACTATAGCTTAAGGTTTACTATGTTTATTTTCGCTAGAAATATCACAACATCAAGAAAAACATTATCATTACATCAACGAATTATAGTTTACAGACAAGAAAATAAAAATATAATCTAATAGGCCCTCCCTCTTGTATAGGAAAACTAGGAAAGATCCCAACAGAGGTAATTAACCCAAAAAGATCAAAATAATTAACAATGGGAGTAGGGAATGGTCAGGACGGGTAAGACTGTCCTCAATTAAACCTATCCCGAGAACACTCAGATTAGTGAGAGATAAATAAGGAAGGTTGGTAGGTTAGTAGTAACATAAGAAATTAGTATCGTTCTATCCGTTCACTCACACAAACAATACAGGAGCCCACTTTCAGATATGCTTACCAAATGTTGACGCTTACCAGTTAAAATTTATCTATTATTGTTTCTTTTCTTGATTTGGCTTCTCGTCATAATTAGAGAAGGTGGACCGCGCAGGGGTCACAACATGAAGATTGTCGTAACAATAATTATTTGGATGATGATAGGAACATCAGATCATAAAAAACGCTGGATCGCAAGGTTTGATCAGCCTGGATTATATAGGAAGAAAATATAAACGCTTTAACAATATTATCAATATCCTAATCTAACACACATTTAGGTATGACTTGTTAAGCACTCCGTTATTAAATTAAATTTAAACCCCACAAATGTCTAGCTAATCTCATCGCTCCTAATATGAGATATGAACACTAGTCACTTAAAAATTTACACAAGATGAAAATAGAAAAAAATCGCGTTCTCTAAATTATCCACCGCCTAGCGTCTTTTAATTAATTTAAAGCATGTCTTACTTAAGAAATAGCGGGTAATCAATTTTTCGTTTATAGCTGGTAAACTTTGCTACACGTTATTTAATTAACACAGACCAAAAACCCAGTGAAATATAATGGAAACACTTTAACAATTAAATCACTCAGAACTCTAATATATTATTACCGCAGCACAGAAAATGAATTAATCTCCACGTATATAAGTAATCCAAAATTGTAGTAAGGCTCTCATATGCGAGCTAGGTACTTTCTTCAAAATCTCTGGCGCTACTGATAACTGAATTTTTAAGAGATGGGTATATATATTAAATTGGCTCAATCTCGCCAATGTCTGGCAAAAATCGCACCTCGAGCGAATTCTTCGGCCAATTCCTGAATGAAGGCTATTTTTCACAACTTTGCCGACCGTACTGCTGCTTCAGCAAGAAATTTATTCTCCGCGTAAACGTTTCTTCGTCCGTTCTATTACCAGGTGTTAATCAGAAGTTTCAGATCTCGGCTCTCTCTCTGGAACTTCAAAGACGTCGTAACCTGACAGCCGGTGGCCGCCCCTGGCCCGCCTCTTTGAAGGAATGACAGTAAGAGATTCAGAGATAGCTATTTTTAATGGCTCGTGAGAGAAGACCGTAGGCGTGGCTAAACCAAAAATAAGACAGATGGCGAGAGCCTTGGCTTTTAGCGCGATCACCTGGACATGCTAATTAAGGAAGCACGTGGGAACCCACGTTGATCGATTTGATTGCAAAAGAATGAGGGGTGCCAGTGAGAATAAAGTGGATCGATCAGGGTGCTCGATTTTCATGTCACATTCTGAAATAATCACATCTATGTCTTTTAAAGCCGGCAGTCCATCACAGGCTTCTCTCGTCATCATACAGTTTCTCCCTCAACGAGGTTGAAGGAGGCCATGCTGCCACCCGGGTCCACTCGTGGAGCCGTTAGTTTTGGAGTACGTGTTCTACCGTTTGGTTGTCCTCCCCACATGGGCACATGCTTATCTGTCCGATTTTCAGTTTGTTGTACAGATGGTGTTTGACTCTGCAATGGCTGATTCTTAATCTGAAAATCTTAACTTGATCTCTTCTTGGCAATGTATAGTATGATTCTGCAGTATGGGAGTCTGGGTGTTCCTTATACCATTTTTACTGTATTGTTATTTCTAATTATTGCTGTTATCTCTTCATATGTAGCCATGTCTTCTGTTTAGGTTTTCCTTCCCCGTTCTTTGGCAAGTTGTTCTGCCTTCTCATGTCCATATGTCTTTTAATGGGCAAGGATCCACTGTACTTTTACTTTTTTGAATTCATAATTTGGTTTGGATTTAAGGACTGTCTTCACTGCACACGGACAACTCCATCAGTGCTCCGATCTCCTCCTGTAGATCACACAAGGAGGCTCTTAGTACAGTGCACGAACTCCGTAGCACCGGCGAGAATCACAATATTTCAATATCAGAATCACACATTGTATAAATATGTTTGGGGTGGGTAGGTTTCTCATTTTTTAAATTTTGCCAAGGCATCGGCCTACTCTTTACGATTTCCAACTGCCGTTGGATGTTTTAACGTACGCAACTTGCACACGTGACCTCCTATTTTTCGCCCTTATCCGAGAAGGTACCTCTAGAATTCGAGGCGGGCGCCATACCTCTTAGCCACTCTTACCTCATACCCCCAAAATCATAGTTGGTTTCCATTAGTACTTCTGCTAGGCTGTCTAATCATGTGTGCACTTTGAATGTGCGTATAAGTACTTATGTGTTGATTGTGAATGTGTGTAGAAGTACTTTTCTATGAATGTTAATTGTGTGCAAGAGTATATTTGAGTGGATGAGGGGTGTGCGTGGAAGCACTTCAAGTGTGGGCGTCGTTTGATGAGTATAGAAGTGGATATGGGTGTATAAATAAATATATTACGAAGTTTGTATATGGAGGTTTGAATGAATGGTTGTGAAAGCATTAACATGTGGATGTGTTCTTGAATTTAGAAAATTGTTTATGTGTGTTTGAGAGTTTGTTTACTAATGAGTATGAGTGAACAGATATAAGCCTGCATAAGTGGGTTTCTATGAATTGTTTTGGCTGAGTAGTTTTGTGTGTGTGTGTGTGTGTGTGCGTGCGTGCGTGTGTGTGTGTGTGTGTGTGTGTGTGTGTGCGCGCGCACGCACGCGGAGTGCTGAATACCATCTATTGAATACATTAAAAATCTGCCAAAAAAGACATGTGTTTATGTGTTGAAGACAATCAAACTGTAGAACATTCATGTTCTTCAAGATTGTTAGCTCCATGAGAGGAGCTAATTGACAGCGTAGTCACAAGCCCCACTGACGCAGAAACTTTATGGCGCGAGAGAGGTCTGAGACGCCCACCGACTTTGTAAAATGAAATAGGTGAGGTTAAATGAGAGCGAAGAAGAAGAAGAAAATAGACGAAGTAGTTAGTGCGTGATGTAGTGTTATCCGATAATGATGGCGCAGCGTTAGAGCACTAAATTTTATGAAGATGCGCTTCAAATTTGTCCGAATATTAAATGTGGCCGGATATCCTATTTGCTGGACTATCATAAACATGAACCGAATGTCACGACAAAAGTCCAAGTGTCTTTGTTTCAGCCCTAACGAGGGCCAGCTATGAAAACAAACGAACATGAAGATAATCCCAGACTCTTAAAGCAATATCCATTCTGCCTTTTACTGCACACACGGAGAGAGGCTCGGCCTTGTAGTGCCAAGTTACGAAAATGCGTGCTTCATTAGATTTTATTTTCTTGTGCTTCCTCATCAAGGAGGGGTGGAGGATTTTTCCACCACGTTTTATGGTCCTCCGGAGAATTAGCAGGACACCTCGTATGACAGGAAGATGGCCGGGATGGTTTAGCATCCCTTCGTTGTCCCAGTAATACTTGTACACAGTATCCGGGATTGGGTCGCTGTGAGAACCTACCAACTGCTTCACATCTGTCGGTTTTAATAGTCTTTGAAATAACCTGGTTGTGCCAGCTAGAAGCAATGACTGTGTTGTGGATTCTTTGATCTATACAGACTTACGTGGTCTAGATTTAGAATTAGCAAATAACCAGGCCCCCCTGTGGTTCCCGGGGGTCCCTGATGAGACAGAGAAAAAAAAGACTACTGCTCCCTCAGGCATGTCGTACAAGGCCACTAAAATTGGGGTTGGCAACCTCATCATGTATAAAGTACAGTATATTCCTACAGATACCACCACTACAAGGGCACGCCATTGTTTGGTGCAGGCTTCCTGCGAGGGGACCAGCTGCAACAGTGTACCCATGCTCCATGTGGAGTGAAAATGAAAATGTTGATGAAATGAGGGAGTTGTTAGCTGTTACATACTAGTAGTTCTTTTCCTGGCTTAGTGTTTAACAACGCTGTGAGTGCTATCAGTCCTTATCAGGACTCTCCCTTTTCAGGGCTTCGCAATGCAAGCTAATAGAAAAGTGTAGTCCTTTTCTTCCTCTTCTTCGATCCTTAGCCGTTGGCTGTTAAAGCAGTCAGTGGCCATCACGCCTGATGGCGTCTTGTATGGCAGCAACAAACTGCTTCCACTTTGTTCGGTCGGCGGCCATCCTTCATACAGTGCCCCAGCTCTGGTTCATTCTTTGCATCTCGGCCTCCACAGTTCTCCGCCAAGTTGTTTTTGGTCGGCCTCTCTTTCGCTTTCCTTCAGGGGCCCACAGCACCGCTATTCTTGTGATGACATCGGGGTCTCTTCTGAGGTAGTCCTTTTCAGGATTTAGTACTTACCAGTACTTAACTTGATTTGACAGAGATCTTTTCCAGTATTTGGGAATGACAGTTGCGCTCTGATATAAGGGGAGGTTTAACCCCCAAAAATGAAGAATTTCATTGAAAATATCAAATTTTAGATACATATTGCACTGGAAAGTACATTCATTTGCCCACATTTCTGTATGTTTATTTTCACTAAAACCTTTGTGGATGATTTTATATAAATTTTTAAAGTATGTCAGGTAAGTGTATTTTTACCTAATTATATATGTAAAATATACAAATTGGTATATTTGTGATGCTATATTGCTTCTAATGCATGGATTTTAATTTTCGGTACTGTATTCATTTCCCTGAAGCAAACAGAATTCAAGTTTTTCAAACATAGTTTCATGTGTAAAAATAATTTTGACTGGCTAATTTTTATTAACCATGGGGTCCTTTGATGGGTCATCGAAATAATAACGTAGCTGGAGGTATTCCAGTAGAGTGGTAGGGTACCTCCTTACACACTAATAAAGCTGCAGGTAAGAACGAATCACAGGATTCTGGTTTCTCCTGTGCGAGCTTACATAAATTTGTAAGTAGAGTCCCGTTATATCTTTCCACTTGTCTAATCGATTGTGGATGATAAAATGTGCTGACGAGAATATTTTGAAAAATCCTAAAAACTTCCTCCATCAGTTTCCCTCTGAACTGTGAACCATTGTCAGTTAATATCTGATAAGGGTATCCTAATCTTGTGAATATTGAGAGCAAAGCCTCTCCTACATGTACTGAGTCTGCTGAGGGTAGAGCAATCGCTTCCCCCCACATAGTACATGTCTACCAGATAAAGGATGCATTTTTTCGGAAACTGACGAAAAGCGCATATAGTCTGCTGAAATGAAGAATTTAATGAAAAGTAAGCTGTAAAGTATGACACAGAACATGGAATCAATAAAGGAAAATACCAGAGATGATTCCTACATAGCAGGGGGATACTGAGGTGAGTAAATTTTGTGTAAAAGTGTAATTCCTCCCTTTTTTCTTAATTTTCTCAGAACCTCATTTTTCACACAAATGTGGGCACGTTGCCCATGATTTTTCAAAAACTATTAGTGATACAGCAGTAAATTTTAGGCCACATGCTGTACACATAGTGGTCATTAAAATAACTAAAATAAAGGATATATGTTAACAAACTACAAAACTGTTGAGAAATAGCTAATATACCCCCCTTAAAAATTTCAACTTTTTTTCGATTGGTATGTTAAAATCCAAAAAAAACTCAGATATTAAACCAATCAAAATTATTTTAGTATACAATCATTATCATATATTAACAAATGAAACAGCCAAATTTCATAACTCAGGTTGTACTCACATTTGAGATATCTTGGGCAACAAAATACCCAAAAAAAAGCTAAAATTTGCCTTTTTTTCACTGTTTTTCCGCCATAGATTGCAAGTTTTTAGTATATACCTCAATGTTTTGTATTTTTTTCAGTCATTTTGCTTGTATAAACAACCAGATATAGATATTAACTTATAATTCTGTGTTTTTCATTTTGGGGGTTTAACTTAAACGGATGCATTTCCATCTAGGTTGAAAGGATTATGCACTAGAAAGAGACTGATATCTCAACGAAGTCCAGAACAAGGTTCATATGGTCGTAAATGGATTTGTCCAGAACGGGTCTAAAATTATGTGGTATGATCACCAATTCAAAATTATATGAAAAACAAAAACAGGCAAAAGCCAGTGAAACAAAAAGGTAAAGAAAATTAGCAAGAAAACCACCATGACTTCTTACTCGGAGATATTGGAGCAGCCATTTTGTTCATACCGCTTTTCACGAGAGCATCACCAGCTACGTCCGTTTACGGGTCGTATCTTTTTTTGTTGTTTTATTTATGTATTTTGATTAGTTCTCGCTTCCTTTCTCTTCTGATTTCGTGTATTTTGTCTCTGACGAAGAGCCTTTGGTCGTAACGTAGGCAATTCTCGTTATCATTTGTTCTTGTAAAACACATGACATATTTTCGTGTACACCGCCGTGAATCTAAAGCAGAGGTGGCTAAACTACAGCCCGCGGGCCAGATCCGGCCCGCCAACCAGTTTTGACCGGCCCGCCAACCTGTTTTGGCCGTCCTCGTATTGTTGATTGAAGCCACACTCTTCACAATGAAATAGCACACAGATGTGTGTGTTAAAGTTTATTTTCTCTTTAACACCTTCAACAGAATGTTTATGGTGGTGGGTGTGTGTTGGGTCACTGACGATGACAAGTCAGTATGGTCGGGCTTACGGGTGGCCGACAGGTGTGTAAATATGTATACATCAAGATACGCGAATGTCATAAGTTCTTAGATTAAGTATCCATAGCACACACACTCACCCATAGCAACATTGGATCAGGAAGCAGGAACTAGTATAACGTTCTACACAGTTTATTAACGTCACAGTCACGAAGACATCATGGAAACACAGTTTACAGCAAAATATGAAGCATCAAGTAAGTAAATCCATGGAAACTCAGTTACAGGTACTAAATCCCAAATACATAGGCTGCCGAACAAAGCAGCTCACATTCCATAGTAATCACAGCAAAATATCCATCGAAGGGACTGCATATATCGCAGTTTACAGTAATATAGTCGGAGCCAACATACTCCATGGCTTTGAATCAATATGAATATAATACATCAACGAGCCAACGTGGCTTTAAATAATAAATCCCCTGGGAGAAACAACATTCCCTTCAATTGCAAAAATCCATCACAGGAATATGAATATGAAATAATGGCCTGTACAACTCATGGCCTCAAAAAATCAATCTTGGAAGGGAACTCTTCCCTTCACTTTCAAAAATATATTCCCCTCGATAATAACTTCTGGACACACTAACGAGATGGAACGACCATCTCGAAGCCCTGCCAGGAACGCCCTGTCACGAGATTACAGCTTCTCCGAACAGCTCAGTAAAAATTACTCATGCGCGAACTAACCGCGTGAGAACTCAGCTCAGCTCAACCGTCTCTTTCCCCAAACTATCACTAAGAACATTCGAAAACTTTCTTTATCTTATTTTTAAAAACAAACTAACAACTACTCAGTTGAGCTATGTTCAAAAATTACCGAGCATAAAGCCCCCAACTAAAAAATCATCTCATCACCAAAGCGTGCTAACTAACGTGTGCACAAAAATCCGACCCATACATACAAATCTTTAACACCTAACTCCCATTAACAAATTATGACTTAACAGATTACACCGACCCCCGGGGGTAAAAAAATGATATCATTATTTTTTTTTTAAAGTACATCAAAAAAAAAAAATATGAGGTCGATGCAATTCCAATATCTACACACAAGGATTACACTATGTTAAGTCATATTACTAAATCAACAATGGAGGGATGGAAATATGTGTAAAGTAAGAAAATGAAATATAGAAAGATAATCAAATTGAAACAAAGATGAGGTATATCAAGTATAGTCTAAGTATGAAATAATAAGTGAAAAGAAAAGATGATGTACACGAAGAATGACCAGCAATGAAAAAAAGCAATGAAATGAAAATAAAAAAAAGCAATGATATATCATGTTAACCATTAAGTTAAACAATGCATATCTATACCAAGGAACAAACAACTAGTTACCATCTAAAAAGCATAATATGCATGATAACCAAGTTAATAAACTTATAAAGTACCAATGATGAACTTGTTATAGACATCAACATTAATAATATCGCTATACCTAGTTACCCCCTAGCACACAATCAAGCGCTGGGTAAAGAAAAAATACATTACAATGTCAGAAAAAAACACCTTTTCAATGTACAATACCGAAATGTATCATAATGATAATTTAAGTTTAAATAGTATTATCACTATAATTGTTACATATTCAACGATTATCCAAAACACAGTCATATAATAATAACATGGTGATGACATGGTGCATGAGAAGGAAATAATACAATGTCTTAAATTAAACATACACTATAAATTTCAACAGCTCCAGAGATCTTGAAAACTCTTGTGAGCATGAGGACACATAATCATCTAGTGTGGTGTCAAAATTCTGACTGTCTTCACTGGAACAGGAAAAGTGGCGCAAGGCGACATATAGAACATGTTGAAAAGAAACAGCTTAATGACGCAACATAGCAACTCTGATTCTGATGGGAAGGCTGTTGCTGTGAAAAAAAAAAATGAATGAAAATTTCTATTTTAGTAACAGTAAGATTTTGTAAAAGGCAACAATTAACTTTAAATTTAACCTATCAAATGTGGCTGTGTAAACTTCCGACCACTGTGGTATGTCAATCAAACCTTCCTCCGTTACACGAGAAAGGGTAACAGAGAAAGTAGGACAGACTCAACCAGAATCATTAATTATATAGCGTAAGAGACCCTCTTCCGTCATTTGTAGACAAGGCAGGAAGAGTAGGTAGAGGATGACCGCAACTCAAGGTAGTCACCGCTGTAGGCTGGAACAAAGTTGTGCACTCAGGGCACTGAGATGCCCTCTCGAAATCAAAAGCAGAGCAAGCAATAGCATTTGAGACTCTCTTATTGTTGTTACCTTGATTACTAATAACCTGGGGCTCTTGTTGAGCAGCGTTAGCATGGCGATGCGATCTATCATTTGGAGATCTACCGTCATATCGAGATCTATCACAAGTATTATCTGTATTGGGACGATTGCTATTTCCTCTATTGAAACCATTGTTCTGATTTGAACCGCAGTTAGCATAGTTGCGATTACTATTTCCCCTTTTGTCAAAATACCTATTAGATGGATTTTGTTGTCTCCGCAAAAAATTATTGTAAGGCTGATAATCTCTAGTGTAGTTACCTCTTCCAAAATTTACAGAATTGTTGGAAACAAAATGTTGAGGTCCGTTAAATTGTCTCCAGTTTCTTGGAGAAGGAAAATTACTGCCTGATGGACCCCCTTGGTACTGTCTAAAATCACGATTATCTCTCCTACCAAAATTGCTTGTATTTTTGCATGTGGGAATGTGCTTAACAGGTGCATCATACTGACTGGGCTGAGTATGATGAGTAACAGCATCAGCGAAACCACTGTGCACAGGAATGATAGAATCCTTATTGTTACAAACATAATGGGTGTTATTTTGGGAACGAGTACTAATAGTTATGTCCCCTGTTACGAATTTATCAGAAATTTGAACAGTCGAAGCACGGTTTGTCTGTGGGGCCTTGACATGACATTTATCAAAGTTTTTACCGTGATCTAAAGGACTGACTGTTACAATAGGAGTACTTTTGTTGGCCTGACGCCAAGAATCACTACTGTTAGAGATAGTATCGTTATTTCGTGGGAAATTATATTTGCCACGAAAAGATTTGTTTACACCATGTTTAATGTTATAGTTAGCATTGAGTGCATATGACAATACTGCATGACGTCTACTTGAAAACCGGCATACAAACAGAAGAACTGGAAACACTGCAAATATGTACCTGAACTCCCTGTAGTTGTAGAGGTACAATGTCAAACACACCGTATTACTGGCTCCGTACTTGACGTTAGTGGAGGAAGCCAAATGTTAATATATTTCGCTGATATACTCCGCTGATCTGGGGAATACTGTTTCTTCTGTGGATAATATAGCGCCCCATAAAACTGGCTCACCACTTTCTGTTAAAGTTCATTTTCTCTTTAACACCTTCAGCAGAATGTTTATGGTGGTGGGTGTGTGTTGGGTCACTGACGATGACAAGTCAGTATGGTCAGGCTTACGGGTGGCCAACAGGTGTGTAAATATGTATACATCAAGATACGCGAATGTCATAAGTTCTTAGATTAAGTATCCATAGCACACACACTCACCCATAGCAACATTGGATCAGGAAGCAGGAACTAGTATAACGTTCTACACAGTCTATTAACGTCACAGTCACGAATACATCATGGAAACACAGTTTACAGCAAAATATGAAGCATCAAGTAAGTAAATCCCCGGAAACTCAGTTACAGGTACTAAATCCCAAATACATAGGCTGCCGAACAAAGCAGCTCACATTCCATAGTAATCACAGCAAAATATCCATCGAAGGGACTGCATATATCGCAGTTTACAGTAATATAGTCGGAGCCAACATACTCCATGGCTTTGAATCAATATGAATATAATACATCAACGAGCCAACGTGATCCATGGCTTTATATAATAAATCCCCTGGGAGAAACAACATTCCCTTCAATTGCAAAAATCCATCACAGGAATATGAATATGAAATAATGGCCTGTACAACTCATGGTCTCAAAAAATCAATCTTGGAAGGGAACTCTTCCCTTCACTTTCAAAAATATATTCCCCTTGATAATAACACACTAACGAGATGGAACGACCATCTCGAAGCCCTGCCAGGAACGCCCTGTCACGAGATTACAGCTTCTCCGAACAGCTCAGTAAAAATTACTCATGCGCGAACTAACCGCGTGAGAACTCAGCTCAGCTCAACCGTCTCTTTCCCCAAACTATCACTAAGAACATTCGAAAACTTTCTTTATCTTATTTTTAAAAACAAACTAACAACTACTCAGTTGAGCTATGTTCAAAAATTACCGAGCATAAAGCCCCCAACTAAAAAATCATCTCATCACCAAAGCGTGCTAACTAACGTGTGCACAAAAATCCGACCCATACATACAAATCTTTAACACCTAACTCCCATTAACAGATTATGACTTAACAGTATGTTTGAAATAAATAATTACATGTCATATTACAAATTACAAAACAAATTAAAACAACAGATTCATTATATTTTTTTTTTACATTAATTTCAGTCCGAAGACTGGTATACATGTCTTGGCAGATGTGCAGTACAGTAGTTTGCCGTTGCTTTCTGTACGTGGTTCATTATATATGTAAAACTAAATCTCAGAACGTTATTTTTTAAGGATTTTATAGGTCTGGGCCCTCTGGTGTTATCCTTTACCATAATCTGGCCCTCGGCCAACCTTAGCTTGGCCACCACTGATCTGAAGTATTATAATTGGGAACGGAACTCATCGACAACGCCACGGGATGGTAATGATTTTCTGTTTCCTTTTACATGATAGAAACGAGCGAGTAACCCTTCAAAACGTGACGGGGGTAAATTAATTACGATGTGCTCTGTCTGCTGCATGCCCTGATGACAGCACTAATTCTTCTATGATCACATCATTTCTTTCCATTCTATTTGAACTTCATTGGATCTTTGTAGCCAGACCTATCATGACTTATGGTCAATGGTCAATGCCTTTTGAACACCCCCCCCCCCCTTTTTGCTCTTTTAACGGGTGTTCAATTTTAGCTTTCACGGTGCAATGTACGCATTTGCCAAAGTTTCAAGAATAGCTGGCTGGATTGTTTACATTGTTCGTTACAGGACGTTTTACTTAGACAGTTAGTAATATGGGAACGAGGACGTCACCCGCCCAAACAATTCGGGAAATAGCTAAGTTGGGCTATTTCAGCTGCATGTTCTCATGGCGGTACTAATTCTCCTGTGCTCATTTAGCTGGATGCATTGGTTATAAAGCTTTGGAGCAATACGACAAAAATGTCAAGGGGAAAAGTTTTTAAAAAGCCAATGGACTGTAGTTTGACTGCTTAATTCAATCAATACCCTTTAGCTCCCCAAGGAGCATAGGCCTTCAACAAACACATGCCAAATCTTCCTGTCCTGTGCCATCCGCTCAAGTTCTTTCCATGTTTTCCTCATCATTTTCACCTCTGTATCCAGTTCTCTTCTTCATGTGTTTTTTGGTCTACCTCTGCCTCTCTTTCCTTGTGGATTCCAGAACAAGGACTGCCTTGTAATGCTATCAACAGGTTTCCTCAATGTGTGTCCTATCCATCGCCAGCGTCTTCTTCTCAACTCTTAGTTCCATTGGCTCTTGTCTGGTTCTTGTCATCAATTCCATATTTGTGACTTTGTCATACCATTTCAGTCCTTCTATTCTACACAAGTACCCGTTTACAAAAGTCTGTAGCTTTTTGGTTGTTGTTTTTGTTGTTCTCCATGTCTCAGAGCCATACAATAGGACTGACGACATTTGAGTTGAAGATTCTTATTTTCGTGTTTGACTTGATTTCTCTTGTTCTCTATATGTTTCCAAATGCAATGAAAGCTCTTCTTGCTTTTTGTATTCTTATTTTGATATCACTGTCTGTCCCTCCAACTTTGTCTATATTACTTCCAAGATATGTGTACGATTCTACATCTTTTAGTGGTGTTTCTTCAAGTTCAACCTTGTTATCATTTCTTGCATTTATTCTCATAATCGTTGTCTTTTCCCTGTGTATTTTCAGGCCCACTTGTTGTGAGACTACTTAATTAACAGGAGCTTTATCACAACATGTTTTGTAAATGTATGGACATTTTGCCTTGGTAAATATGTTAAAAAAAACAACAACAAACATTCACAATAAACTTTCTATTACTCCGTCATCGAATAATTATTTTATGGATCATCAACTTGAGCGACTAATTCGGCCGAGTAACTTCAAATTAAGCGAGCTCCATTCTTTATTCTTACTCACCGAAATTACAAATGGGGAAAATTCAAGAAATTGTCTCAAAATTCAAACACCCGCCATTGTTGAGCATGGGAAGGTAATGCGCGTTGTTTCAACAGGCGCGTAATTTAGTTATCATCCCGCAAAATGCGCCATGAAAAATATTGCAGCTGTGGCGAGAAAAGATGGGACTAAGGAGATAGTTAGATAAGAAAATTAGTATTGTTAATTCTTCGAGGCTGTTCTCTTGGTCTTGCGTTTAACATTTATTGCACTTATTTTAGTATCTTATGGGATACGACTTAGGAGTGTACCGTACTTGTCTGTGCTGCGACAAGGAAACTACAAGAATAAGGTCAAGTTAACAAACAGTCAAGTTAACAAAGAGGCTTTGTCGGAGTTTATAAATATTTCTATAGCTGGCATATGTCATTTCTAACTATCACGGAGCGGAAGGGCATAATGGGCAGATATGGCCGGGGTCACATGACAACGTTTCATGTAAACGTGTTGATAGAGAAGTGAATAGGATTCTCTGTTATCTCGCGATAACAACGTCAAGTGACGGTAGCTGTTCGTGGTTATCTGGGAATGTTAAAGTACCCCCCATTCCACAATCCCCGCCCACTGCTGCACAGTAGACGTCTCACCTATAATGAGAAAGCGAGCAACAGACCTGCAACTTGTTAATAGACAAAATAAATGTCTTTTCTCTCGCTGCTGTCTTGTTTATCAAATATTTTCACGACGGAACTGTCTGGTTTATCATTAAGTGTTTGAAACTGAAAAGAGTATAGCCAGGGCTTTGAGGCGGAGCCTAGAGCTGCAGGTTTTTGCCTGGAGCTGGAGAACTTGACTGCTTCACTGCTCCAGTTTCTGTTTCTCAGTTTAAAAAAAAAAACCGCAATTAGTGATATTATACTAAATGTATAGAAACGAAATAAAATATTTGAAAGGTGTTTGATTCGGAACTCAGTATAGTTTTTAGTTTTTATGTTTTACCGTACATGTTCAGGGTTATTTAGACTCAGCGAATTAAAAGTTAAAATAGAGCGAATTTATAATTAATTATAAATGATCTGCAGCAGGAAATGTGAAACTATTTCATTGCAGCAACATTTTTTTTTTTGTACAAAGTGGGATACGAATATCAGTAGGGCTTAAATGATTCTAGTTTCTTCTTCTTTGGTTCTTGGCCGCTAACTTGACCAAGAAATCAATGACCATCACTCCTGGTAGCGTCTTGTAGGGCAGCAACAAACTGTCTCCACTTTGCTCGGTCTGCAGCCAAACTTCATGTGGTGCCCCAGCTCTGGTTCATGCTTTGCATGTCTGCCTCTACAGTTCTCCGCCAGGTAGTTTTTGGCCGGTCTTGTTTCTCTTTCCTTCTGGAGTCTACAGCATGGTAGTTCTGGTGAAGATGTCAGGGTCTCTTCTAAGGATGTGGCCAACCCAATCTATACGTCTATACAATATGATGATGCGCATGCCTTCCTGGTGACTCCGAGTTAGCAGTTCTTGGTTGGTGATGGTGTTCTGGTTAAGTTACATTTAAAGTGTTTTAAAACTTCTTGAATAAATACAGTTTCTTTGTTAGAGTCCCGGTGTTCATTTTCTGTAACTTAAAATTTAAACAAAACAGTAGTTAGAGTCCCAGTATTCTTTTTCTGTATCTTAAAATTTAAACAAAACAGTAGTTAGAGTCCCAGTGTTCATTTTCTGTAACTTAAAATTTAAACAAAACAGTAGTTAGAGTCCCGGTGTTCATTTTCTGTAACTTAAAATTTAAACAAAACAGTAGAGTCCCAGTGTTCATTTTCTGTAACTTAAAATTTAAACAAAACAGTAGTTAGAGTCCCAGTGTTCATTTTCTGTAACTTAAAATTTAAACAAAACAGTAGTTAGGGTCCCAGTGTTGATTTTCTGTAACTTAAAATTTAAACAAAACAGTAGTTAGAGTCCAAGTGTTCATTTTCTGTAACTTAAAATTTAAACAAAACACTAGTTAGAGTCCCAGTGTTCATTTTCTGTAACTTAAAATTTAAACAAAACAGTAGTTAGAGTCCCAGTGTTCATTTTCTGTAACTTAAAATTTAAACAAAACAGTAGTTAGAGTCCCAGTGTTCATTTTCTGTAACTTAAAATTTAAACAAAACAGTAGTTAGAGTCCCAGTGTTCATTTTCTGTAACTTAAAATTTAAACAAAACAGTAGTTAGAGTCCAAGTGTTCATTTTCTGTAACAATGTTCATTAAAATTTAAACAAAACTAGTTTAGAAACACTTAAATTTAAACAAAAAGAGTCCCAGTGTTCATTTTCTGTAACTTAAAATTTAAACAAAACAGTAGTTTAGAGTCCAGTCAGAACATCCCTTCGACGTTCTGATTTGCATAGTCTATAGTATTTGATTTCCCTTGTGGGAGAGTTATCGTGCTGACAAAGGTAAACACCAACAGTTGTAGAACCGAACCCGAAACGTAAATAAAGGATCAAGCCTTCTGCTTAGAGTCCACATGTATTAAGATTCTGTAACAAAACGATAATTTAAACAAAACAGTAGGTTTAGAGTCCCAGTGTTCATTTTCGTAACTTAAAATTCCAAACAATATCAGCAAGTATCCGTCCGTGTCCAATGTGTCAGAAGAACATTCGTTCTATATACTTATTTAGTCAAACAGCCAGTTATGAGCCCAGTGATTTTCTGTGACACTTACAAATTAATCAAACAGTAGATTTTAGAGTCCCCATTATTAGTGTTTAATTTCTTAATCTCATGTTTAAAATTTTTCCGAACTGACCCAGAAGTCTACATCGATTCCTAGTGTTATAGGCTTTCTGTAAGCCTTAAAATCCTTGGAAGAAATACAAGACACGACCTTCTTGCTTAACGGATAGCGTAACAAAGGCCCTGTACCCAAGTCACCCGTGTTGATTCCCAACGCGAATGCGTCATAAAATTTAAACAAAACATTTCGCGTTCACTATAGTGTTCATTTTCTGTAACTTAAATTATAAAAAAATAGTTAGCGTGACCCCTAAACGTTGCGCATGGGTAAACCCCAGCAGACGCCATCATTTAAAAATAACACCGTAACAGAGTCCCAGTGTTCATTTTCTGTAACTTAAAATTTAAACAAAACAGTAGTTAGAGTCGGTGGAGTACAAGGAGGACTAATAAAAGGTTGTGCATGGGACTGCACCAAAGTCATTGCTGGAAGAGTATAGGAGGCTGCACCAAAGTCACTGCTGGAAGAGTATAGGAGGCTGCACCAAAGTCACTGCTGGAAGAGTATGTGAGGCTGCACCAAAGTCACTGCTGGAAGAGTATGTGAGGCTGCACAAAAGCCACTGCTGGAAGAGTATGTGAGGCTGCACCAAAGTCACTGCTGGAAGAGTATGTGAGGCTGCACCAAAGTCACTGCTGGAAGAGTATGGGAGGCTGCACCAAAGTCACTGCTGGAAGAGTATGGGAGGCTGCACCAAAGTCATTGCTGGAAGAGTATGTGAGGCTGCACCAAAGTCACTGCTGGAAGAGTATGTGAGGCTGCACCAAAGTCACTGCTGGAAGAGTATGTGAGGCTGCACCAAAGTCACTGCTGGAAGAGTATGTGAGGCTGCACCAAAGTCACTGCTGGAAGAGTATGTGAGGCTGCACCAAAGTCACTGCTGGAAGAGTATGTGAGGCTGCACCAAAGCCACTGCTGGAAGAGTATGTGAGGCTGCACAAAAGCCACTGCTGGAAGAGTATGTGAGGCTGCACAAAAGCCACTGCTGGAAGAGTATGTGAGGCTGCACAAAAGCCACTGCTGGAAGAGTATGTGAATGCTTGGTGCAGGCTTCCTATTAGGGGGGGAGGGGGGCAGCTGCAGTGGTGGTTCTGTATTCCGTCAGGAGCGTAAAAGAAAATGAAATTGATGACTGAGTAGAATGCGGAACGGAGTTGGAACAGTCACAATTGATTCTGGAGCGGAGTTGGAACAGTCACTTTTTATTTTGGAGCGGAGTTGGAACAGTCACTATTGATTCTGGAGCGGAGTTGGAACAGTCACTATTGATTCTGGAGAGGAGTTGGAACAGTCACTATTGATTCTGGAGCTGAGTTGGAACAGTCATTATTGATTCTGGAGCGGCGTTGGAATAACCACTATTGATTCTGCAGCGGAGTTGGAACAGTCACTTTTGATTCTGGAGCTGAGCAATTCAAAAATGTGATTCCTGAATATAACGAGACATCCCAGATATGCGTGTTTTGTTCTATATTATGCCCACCACCATCTAGGAGGAGTATTAAGTTGTCTTGGAAACATTTAGTGTCTGGTTTGTGTGACTGTGAAATAATTTATATCACTGCTTAATGATATGAATGCACTATCGAAGTAAAAGGAACAGTTTTAACGCAAGGCAATAGATTCAAATACATAGGCACATTAGTAACATCGAATGGAAGATGCATCTCAAAGTGACGAGTAGAATAGCACAAGCAAAAGCAGCATTCTATAAAACGGTAAGTATATTATGCAAGAACACGTGTCAATGGAAGTAAGAAAGAGATTTCTTCGATGTTATATAGAACCAATCCAAACACACGGAAGTGATTCATGGACGATTAGTAAATAAGTGGGAAAAACACAAGAGGTTTTATAGAAGAATATTAAAAATATCAGGATAGCTAAAAATAGTGACGACGATGTCCTTAAATAGACCAAAAGCTCAAAGGAACCTTATTACTCACGTTAGAAGGAAGCCATACACTGTATTTGACATGTTATGAGAAGAAGAAAGCTGGAATATATTGTGATAACAGGAAAGATTGAAGGGACAAAAAGAGATAAAGGACAACAAAAAGAGAGAAGATACCCAACAATTTGACATCATGGCTGGAAAGTACTCAACATCAGAACTGATAAAAACAATACTGGAGACAAAGTTGCGGAGAGGTATGATTGCATTCACCATAAGGACAAGGAAGGTTACGATACATTGTAGATGCAGATACAAATGATGTAAAAAAAAAAAGATATTGAGGATGAGAAAGAGAGAAAATACTGCTCATTGCTTGAGAATTTTTTAATTAAAAGAAAAAATAAAGTTTTGCCTCGTTTTAGCGAGGCACGTCCCGTTCAACCTAGTCGGTTATATTAGGTCGCATGTCCAAATAGAAAAGACCCTTAGGTCTGAACGTTAGTTATTGTTAATAATTATTGTTTGAGAAGAAGTTATTAACAAAATAAACAACGTTAAGGACGGCAAACGACATGATCGACGGCGCCAGTTGGCACAGATCTTGCAGAATAAGGTACTAACTGCGATCTTTTTATATTTCTATTTTCTTTTGCTTTGGTCTTTAACTTCTTGTTCACATCTTCCTTTAACATACTTAATATTTTTTTTTGATTTGCGTTTGTCAAAGTGGGAGTGTGAATAGAGAGTTTGGGTCTCCAAGATAAGGAACTGGGTTCGATGCCAGGTCTCGTCACACTTGAGCTTGCCCAGTGTATACCTAATTCGGTTCATGAATTACGAAAGGCAAAAGCAGCGAGGGTGAGAATAATCACACCACCTTCCACTATGAAGTATAGATTGGAGTCACTAACACTTTACTACCCTACGGCAGCATTTTTAAAAATTCAGATGTTTACTTTTCTTTGTAACACGCCTCTTTCAACCATCTACCATATACATGGAGCTGTTGTTTATATCAGGACTCCGTCAGCATCTGCTATGGAACAACCTTTATCTTGTCCCACCCCGACAAAACAAATGGGTTGCTCTACAGGGTAGGACGGGTCAGAGTTGGTGTCATGAACGAGAATAATGACCCACCATTCTTATCGCAGCAGGAGCTGGTCACGAAATGCCTGAGGGTGCGAGAGATACGTTTAAAACAGTGACAGCATGGTGAAGATCATATAGCCCAGCATTGTCTATCTCGTGACATCATGTAGACGAGGAAAATGGCTGGGAAATCACTGGCGTCCCATCTCAGTTTTCTGAAATCTGACGCTAACTATCGGCTGTCAACAAAAGGATTAATTCTGTCTATTCAGTTGTTGTACCCGTATAATTCCCATGGGTCGTTGGGAAGGCTAAGAAAAAAATAGGGGTACTGCTACCTTGTCGTAAGAGACGATTAAAATGAGGTTGGTTATGAGGGCTGCCAACCTCATCATCTAAAACTAAATGCTACAGAATGTGTAAATAAGTTAGTAAATAAATAAATGAAGGTAATTAAGAGGTACTGGTTGGACATAAAGGATGATACTAGACAATGGTACATCGTGAAAGGACGCTCAGCCAACTTTGCACACCAAAAATGTGCAAGAATGCAAGAACGCTTTCTTGCTGGCTTCTTGCAAGGGAATCGGCTGCAACGATGGTTCACTGCTACATCTGGAGCACAAACGGAAACAAATAAAACGTTGATGACTCGGTTCTTGGACCACCACTGCTGTGCTTGTTGTCTTATTGCATTCTCAGCTTCGGGGGTTCGGAGTGGCTAAGAGGTTTGGCGTCCACCTCGCATTCTAGAGGTACCGGGTTCGATTCCCAGTAGAGGGAATATAATTTATGGAAATGTTTGTCTTCAGAACTAGTGGTCCTAATGATGTCATACTCCCCCTGGTCTCATGGGTAGTCAGATCGGATACCTAGCCTTCTCGGAAAAGGGCGAAAAAAATAGGAGGTCCCGTTTGCAAGTTGCGCACGTTGAAAATCACACGGCAGTTGGAAATCGTAAAGAGTAGGCCACAAGGCATCTGCCCTGGCAAAATTTTAAAAAAATTAGAAACCTACCCACCGCAAAAATACTTATAGAATGTGTGATTCCTGAATACACACATTGGGATTCTCGCCGGTGCTACAGACTTCGGGCACTGTGCTGAGATCCTACTTGTGTGATCTAAGGGAGGAGATCGGAGCACTGATGGAGTTGTCCGTGTGCAATGAAGATAGTCCTTAAAGTCAAACCAAACCAATTCTCAGCTTCAGAGCTTCACATTCTCATAACGTGCTCAGTAAAAGTTGACTGCTTTCATATGTGCGTAGTGATCTCAGCTCAGCAAAAGTGAACAAGTGATAATATTTAGACTTCGTACAGGACACAACAGATTGGGATACCACCTAGTCAACAAGCTCGAGATAAGAACTACTGGTGAGTGTAACTGTAGCACCGATAAAATGACTGCTGAACATTTACTTCACAGGTGCCCAACATATGAGAAGCAGAGAAAGCGCAAATGACCATCACCTGTATCATTCCTGGGAAAAGACTGTACGAAAAGATACAAGCAGCTTCAGGCTGGAGTCACTTTCTTACGTACGCTCTGAAAGTGTACGAAGAAGAAGATGTGCGTAATAAGCGTCTTTTCCACGTTGACCTCCTAACGATGTCTTCGTTAGTCTTTTTTTTTTTTTTTAGCGTGGCCTCTTTTGCAACGCGCTCATTAGCCTTTTAAGGTAACTATCAGCTATGAGTTACTGCTACAGTACCTGCAGCCCCAGGTCTTGTACTTTACATACTGAAGTATTCTTCGTGACTGACATTCTGGACTCAACTCCATTTAGCTTATAATTTGAGTGTATCGTGCTCTCGGCTTTACGAGGTGGGATGACCGATTCCCTTTCTCGCTGACTCAAGAGCAGAGTCATGTACCCATTAAGAGCTGGGTAGATTGAAGCGTGCCCCGTGTAGTTCCCGGGGATCGGTATTTCCGTATTGTCGGCGTCTGTGGCCTAATGGATATGAACGCAGTTTCATAATCAAGATATACCCGGTTCGAAACCTGCTGCAGGCGGTTTGGTAGCAGATCGCTTTGTGTGGATTTTTAACAATGGTATAAGCGCCGTACCGTTCAGAAAGCAATGGCAAACTACTGAATGAAAAAAATTGCCTAGAAAAATCACAGCCAATAAAAGATGGGGTTGATTGCCACGTCCTGTAAAAGGATAAGCAACTAACTTTAATGGCGCATTACAGAAACTACTGAAGAGACAACGAAATAATAGGACTGCTACATCCATAAGCATGTCGTACAAGGCGAATAATATCAGGTTGTGCATGGGGTTGGCAACCTCGTGTGAAACAAATTGCCATAGACATCATTGCTGCAGGAACATGTGAATGCTTAGTGCAAGCTCCCAACAAAGTCACCAGCGACTCCATGCTCCGTAAGGAGTGCAAAATGAAGAAGAAGAAGAAGAATGTAGCATGGCGCTATCAGGTTTTGAACCCGGTATTTTTGCCTCGGGAAGGAAGCGCACTAACCACTCTGCCATGTATGGAGTAGGTACAAAATGAAGTCAAAAGAAAGATCACTAACCACTCTGCCATGTATGGAGTAGGTACAAAATGAAGTCAAAAGAGACATTACTAACCACTCTGCCATGTATGGAGTAGGTACAAAATGAAGTCAAAAAAATAAATCTAAACTGTTCAGGGGACACACTCCACTTGAATCTCCTCCTGACACTTAAATGTCAACAGTGATCACGAGAAGAAAGATAATACAAAGACAGCAAACAATGAAGTCTTGACATGGGAACCAGACAGAGGTTTCTGCTATTTGATACTGAAGGACACTACCAAAGGGAAACAGGACACCATCGTCAAATATCTCACAGGACCATGATAACATTAATCCTTCTTTCTCTCACTGTCAAAACGCCGATTTTTTCCGGCGGATATCCATGTCGCGGGCTAGGAGGGGAACGTGGCTGATTTGTTTAGTAGGTGTATCCGCTGCTGTCAGCGTCCGCGGGCGTCAAGAAATATTAACAGCAAAGATGTACACGTTTTCTTTATTCAGTTGTACATCCAGTGGCGTAGATAAGGCTCTTGCAGATAAGGAGGTATTTAAGGGATCCCTCAGGGCCGGCCTTAACTGCGGAGGCCGATTTTGACCATTTTAGTGAGGCCCTCTGCACTTAAGATTATTTCAAATTAAATATCAGGAGAAAATGATAATACGTTGTATTAAAAATAAAACAATATTAGGATATATTAGATATATTTTGACGTAAAACATCTTACAACAAAATATACTTATAAAGAAATATTTCTTTGGAGAAGGTTGATAATTTTGAAGACCCTCATTTCTATAAAAGTTTGACCATTGTTGGGCCACTATTGCAGAGGCATGCGAGGCACGTGCCCTTCATCGTAGACAAAAAGCCCTTCAGTTATATCAGAGCGCTGTTGCCATTTAAAAAATTAGGGAACTCTGCCAATTAAAGTAAACTTTTCATAAATACTAAGCCCTGATAAGGACCAAAAAGGTGTAAGTTAAGGTAGTGAAATAGCAGAAATGGCCGTAGGAGAATGAAGTGTTAGATGCTTCAATACATGGTATACTGAGACCTAATGGTCTTTTACATTTGGACATGCGCCCTAATATAACCGACTAGGTTGAATGGGATGCACCTCGTCAAAACGAGACAAAATTGTATTAAAACAAAAACAAAAGGCTTCACCACACTAGGCCCATTTTTATGAGGTTGAGTGACCAGTTCCCTTCTTCGCTGCCTTTGTTTTTCCTAACTCAAGAGCAGAGACGGGTATCCATTTACAGCTAGGTAGACTGGAGCGTGATGTTACCAGGTTTCAATCTCGGAACCCGGGTAACTTTTCCGCGAGGGGAAAGCACTCTAGTTAGCTTCAAAGCAGCTAGCATGTTAAAGCCCTGAAAAGGACCGTAAGCAAAAATAAAAATGATGATGATGATGATGATACATACCACGTGACAGACAACGTTTCTGCACGAAGACAAATGACCAAAGAGAAATGGAGGAACAAAAAACAGCACAAAACACAACAAACACTGCTAAAGGATCTAACTTTTGAAGTCAATTATCTGCTTGACTGAATATCCGTCAGTCATCCATTTGTGACTGCACTTGGTCAGGCTAATCGAGTAGAAAATTCTACCTGTACGCCACCGCACTATTAGGCGGTCAAAAGGTACCTTCATTTCGCGCTTCCCCGAACTCTGTCGCATCAAATCACTGCTCATCTGATCTTAGGGAAGTTCGAGAATGTTCATGGCTTGACTTCGGCGTTTCACCCGCTTGTGGTGAATTTCTGAAAGTGAAAAGGGCTTAGCCCCTTTAGTTCATCGGGGGTCTATGAGGAGATAAACGAGAGAATATACATACTGCTCCCTCAAGCGTGCCGTAAGAGGCTACACATACTCGTATAAGGTTGTGCATAATGACTTCTGTAATGTTCATGGCTTGACTTCGGCGCTTTACCCGCTCGTGGTGAATTTCTGAAAGTGATTAGGGCTCTGCCCCTTTAGTTCCTCAGAGGTCTGTGGTGAGATAATGATACAATAGATTGTCTGCTCCTTTAAGCATGTCGTAACCGGCTACAAATATAAGACTGTGTATGGAGTTGGCAGCGTCATCGTGTAAAATAAATTGCTACAGAGGCCACCAATGACATCGTTGTAACCGCTTGTGGTGAATAGGCCTATCCCTTTTATGAATAGGGGTGCCCCTTTTATGAATAGATGTGCCCCTTTTTTGAATAGGTGTGCCTATTGAGTTCCTCATGGATCTCTAATGAGATGAAGAAAAAGGCTAATGCTGCCTCAAGCGTGGCGTGAGAGGCTACGTATATGAGGTTGTGCAAGGAACTGGCAGCGTCAACGTTTAAAATAAATAGCTACAAAAGCCACCATTGACCGTTCAACATCTGCTGCAAAGGTGCCCAACGTTTCAAGCACCTATGACCATCAGAAGTAATCTTCCTTGGCAGTGAAAGATAGGAACTACTGATGAGTGTGACTGTGGCACCGATAAAATGACTGCTGAACATCTACTTCAAAAGTGCCCAACATTATGAGGAACAGAGAAAGCGCATATTGCCACCACCAGTACCATTCCTGGAGAAAATCTACGGAGATATCAACAGCCTCAGGCTGACCACTGCTTTCTTTGAACTTATTCAAGTTGACGTCTGAGGGTGAACGAAGCAAAAGAAGAAGATATTCCTTGGCAACCACGGAGACACCAACAACCTCAGGCCAGCCATTGCTTCCTTTAGACATATTCAAGTTGTCGTTTGACAGTGACAGAAGAAGAAGAATGAAGTGATGCAGGCTTTCAGCCAGGTGACCAGCAACAGTCACGGCTCCACGCCCTATAAGGAGCCACCAGAGACATGATGAATAAAGATGATGACCAGGGTTGTGGAGTCGGCCAAACAATTTTCCGACCCCGACTTCTTTACCATGGGCAGTTCAGCCTATTAATGACGCAATCACTTCTGTTGTTCCCCTATTATACAGTATAGGCCAGTCCACACAAGACAAAGACCTTAATACTGTGTCTAGTAAATGATAGTAGACTTAGAACAGTAAGAACAGGACAGAGGGTAGGTTTGGTATTGTATAAACATTTATAACTGCCCATGTTAAACTTCCGGTGTTATGTCTTGCGGTTCGCACTAATGACCCGTCATCGAAGCATCATTATTGGTGATGCATAGATGGCAGGGAGGATAGTCTGATTCGCTTGCATAGCTAGGCGGGGGGGGGGGGGGGGAGGGGGGGGGGGTGTCGCACGGAAGGTCCAGGGTTCGAATCCTGGGTAAGCCACTCATGTCTGTTGTTTTTCTGTTGTCTAGTGTTCTACTTTATTTCTTACGAGTGCTTTAAAACATACCTTTATGTTTGTCTCATATTAATTTACTGTTTACAGGCCTCGGGTTTCCCTTCCTTATGTGGTGGTTATAAATGTTTATACAATTCGAAGTCGGAGTCTGGATATTATTTTACCGACTCCACTAAAAAAACTACCGACTACACAACTCCGATTTCCACTGTCATGGTGATGACATTAGGTGTATGCGCACGCCCAATGTAACTATAGCGTGACCTGCACCAGACTGACATCATTGTTTACAAATGAAAAAAATTGTACTCAAATAAGTTGACATCAGCGTCTTCATCCACAGACTTTCATCATCATCAGCTTCTTCATCATTTTCCCTTTCGCTCCTTACCGAGCTTGGAGTCACCACTGCAGTGGCTTGCCTTGCAGGGCGCCTTCGCCAAAGCCTTCATTGCTCTTGTCGTGGTTGTGTCTGTAGCAATATGTGTTACACGACAAGGTTGCCAGCACCATGCACAACCTTATATTAGTCGCCTGTTACGACATGCGTGAGGAAGCAGTCAACATATTCTTTCTTTGTCTCATCAGAGCCCCCCCCCCCCCCCCCCCGGCTCTTCATGGGGGCCTAAAGATCATGGTAATTGTGAAAATAAAGAACGTCAATACACTGAGGAATTCTATAGAATCTCATAAACAAAATCCCGATGTTGCGACTAATTCTTTGTCGGGATGTGGCCTACTCTGGTGAGTAGGCCAGACGGCCGCTGCCCTGGCAAAATGTTTAAAAGTTAGGAAACCTACCCACCACATATTTATAGAATATGTGATTTCTGCATACACGCATTGGGATCCTCGTCGATGCTACGGAGTTCATGGACTCTGCTGGGATTCTCCTTGTGTGATCTACCGGAGAAGATTGGAGCACTTATGGTGTTGTCCGTATGTAATGAAGATGGTCCTTGAAATCCAAACAAAAAATAAAATAACACATGTGCTTAAACAATCGATAAAGTGAATTGAAAAGAAGGAACACATATAGGAAGGACATAATGAACAAACGAAACAGAATGATTTTGTGGGCCGCTGTAGAAGTGTTCCATAGTTTGACACCATCCTTTTGACGTGTCCCTCTATAATCATGGCACGTTTGAGAGCTGGTCATTATTCGCCTTTAAGATTTATTAGAATAATATTGTCTTTACTGGGCTGTCGCATTGTTCGATCTATTGTTTTCGCCTCGAGTTCTCTTGTCCTGCTTTCTCTCCCACCTCTAATGACTGGCACGGTCGATAGCTAACTATAATTACACAACATCGTTACATTAAGAAACCAAATTTGGCGCCAGGTCGTGGTAACCCCTGAAACGTGGGAGGGGAAACAAAAAACACAACAGGGCTATAATAAATGTGTCATATTTAAACTTTCTAATCTCTCTTCGCCTCAGATCTCGAAAATTTCTTTCTCTTTTCTCTGTTTTCTATTTTTACCTCTCCTTTCTCGTTTTGTTAGGAAAGTTATATTAGTGATTGAGTCTACAAATGTCTGGGTCGTTCACTATGTGTCAGGAGGAGATTCAAGTAGAGTGTATCCCCAGAAAAGTTTTGATCTTTCTTTTGACTTCATGTTGTACCTACTCCATACATGGCAGAGTGGTTAGTGATCTTCCTTCTCGAGGCAAAGTAACCGGGTTCGAAATCTGGTAGCGTCATGCTACAGCTTACGGAGCATTGAGTCATCATCACCATCATCGCCTTCGTGATCGTCATCGTCATCATCATCACATCATCATCATCACATCATCATCATCGTCATCATAATCACCATCGTCATCGTCATCATCAACATCCTCATCATCAACATCGTCATCATCGTCACATCATCCTCATCATAATCACCAACATCATCATGATCATCATCAACATCACCATAAGTACCCGTCACCAACCCAAAACCTTCAACACATTTATGCCAGATCCTCCTGTCATGTCCTACCCGCTCCATGTATCTTTATTCTGCAGTGATGGTTTCTGAACCCATGTCGTGAAATTCTAAATCCACATATCTAAATTAAAAAGTAAATGTAAAGCCTAACGAATTAATTCAATAAAAGGAAAGAAGAATGGTAAAAGAACAGTGCGGTCACAATAGCGTACGCCTGTGTTATAGAACGTCATACTAGCTAAAAAAGAAAACCTCTTTTTCTACTTCGTCTGCATAATTGTAACGCTTTCACGTTTGCTAGTAAAGCCTACTGCATCAAATACACGCGTTTCTAAAAAATAAAACTGGTACTGTGTTTCTTAGAAAACCTTGAGATACACACTCTGCGTAATGACCTAGATTTAATATTACATTAATGTCATTATATACACTGCGTAACTAAAAGACAGACGGGCTTAGAAGAGAGAGAGAGAGAGAGAGAGAGAGAGAGAGAGATGTACGGAGGAACGCATGCAATACTACCACGTCGTCTCGCGATTGAAAATTAATGCCACCCCACGCGAAAGGCATGCAGGCTTGCTTTTTTTCAAATAAACAGTGACAAAAAACACTACCAATACGAGGTAAGGTTTTAAAAAACATGTTTAATGCTTATTAGGAAACATGACACAATACTGTTTTACGTCTGAAATCCTGACATTAGCCTGACAGTACAGAAGACACCCCATCGTATAGAAGTGAACGGGTGGTAGAAGAAAATACATATTTTGAACGAAGCCACTTAGCTCCATTAAACTTATATATTTGGGTGCCTTAGGACTTGCTGACAAAGAATATGTTAGGTGTTAAGCAAATAGTCTAATAATTAACAAATTATAGCCAAAATACTATAGTGGTGTTGTCTGACAACACAGGATCATATTTGCTCATAATGGCGTGTTTGGACACTGCTTTAGGGGAAATGAGGCCACCACGTTAGATCCGATTTGATTGGCTAGAATAATATGTAAGGCGAAACATGATTAGTCGACTGCTAATACTATTTTTGGTTGTTAATGGAAACGATAGGAAGGGTACATTTTTTCAAATGCTTTTGTAAACATGGTCTCATTGGCTAGACCATTTGATATAGTCAATTAGGAGCGTCAGTTCATGGCCACTTTTTGAAAATAAACTTTGTAGAAGCAAGTGCGTTGAGAACCAGCTCATATTTTTCTAATAAAAGCCTGGGACAGAGGCAGATCGGAATTGTGCCATAACTCATCGCCAGTCAACGTACTTGTTTAATATTTCCTTGAATTGTGGTAAGCTAGACATATTTGATATCTTTTTGATGAAAATTGAATGTGAATTGATAATTTATGTCTGTATGTGTGTGGTTCAGTAACAAACATGAGGCAAAGCCTAGATATTGCTCCACCATGAACAAAACTTGTCGGAGAGGAGTATAACTGCATGGGATTGCCAAATAGTACTATGACACCTATCTTATTGAATAGAAGGAAATAATGCTGGTAACAAAAGGCAGGAGATGTACCTTCTACGTCATAACTAACTTATACTCTCTTTTTTCCACTGAGCATGAAATTGCAGAGGCGTTTGTAACCATTAGGGAGAGGAATACTGGTGTATATTGTTACATGAGAAGCTAGCAGTTGGCCTACCGCGCTGAACTCGGTGTTTGTTATGTATTGTGCTTCAGTGTGGAAATAGATTATAAATTAGTTCTGAAGTAGGAGGTACAACCTTCTTGTTTCAGGGACCGTGGTACTAAAGTATTAAAGCAGCACCTGGTCTGAGTTTTGCTGAATCCAGAGGCTGGTAGCATACTCCTTGGTCAAGATATCGACCAGTGTTGTTTCTCAAGAAAACGGTGAAGCAAGCGAGCAGAGGAGACAGTTTTCCTGCCGCCCACACAGAAGTTAAGATTTCGTTGGCCAGAGCAGCTCAATCTTGTGTATACCCCCCTCTAAAATTGACTGTACATTAAATCAAGAGGGACAGTTATTTGTTTCAAATAAAAAGAAACTGTGAACCTTTCCAATATTATTTCCACCAGAAACAAACACTTGAAGAAATGACAAACAACAACCTAGCTTGAAAAGCCAGTATTACCACATAGTACTACATCACAAATTACACACATATTGTAATAATAATATATGTTAATACAAAGATCCTATCTATAAATTGTGTACATACAACTTGTGATTACATTTGATTGTGATTCCTGGTTCACTTTGTAGTTGAATCAGGATATCTATTATTGAAAGGAATTAATACATATTTTAAAAGTTAACACTTGACTTATTAAGATAGTCTTATAGAGTGTTCTATGTATGTGAGTGTCACAGTGTTGTAAAGTATTGTGGATTAAATTAAATTGTTTATCTGTCTGTTGGTTGTTGTGAACATACACTTCATCACTATCATAACCCTAGACATTCAACGTAGTCATCACAATATTCCAGAATAAGTCTGACTGAGGTCTAAATGTGGTAGCAAAGTAAGGTCATCTGTAATACACCACACTTATTAGATACAGATACCTTCACAGCTGATCTCAGTCAGTACACTAAGTCCCCTATAAATATTTATAACATCCCACTTTACCACAACCCACTCGTTTTATATGATGATGGTGTTTGTTTCATGGATACGCATCATCAGTTTGGCTGGGAAGAGCTCTGAGATTTGCTTGTTTATTTTGTTTGTGTCTGTTCTCCCGCCGTGTCTGATAATATTTATTCATTTGGGAGCTGAAAGGTGCTGATGATGGTGACGACGACAACGGCGCGATGATGATGATGGTGACGACGACAATGACGCGATGATGATGATGATGATGACGATGGTGACGACGACAACGACGCGAAGATTATGACGATGACGATGGTGATGACGATGATGGTTTTGATGATGACAATGATGGTGATAATGATGACGATGATGATGATAATGACGATGATGGTTTTGATTATGATGATAATTATTAAGATAATGATGATGACGATGATAATGATGACAATGATGATGATAATGATGGTGATGATGACTTCGACGATGATGATGATGGTGGTCATGATGATGATGGTGGTCATGATGATGATGGTGATGGTGATGATAACGATGATAATGATGACGATGATGATGATAATTATTATAACGTTACGGCCACTAGATCTGTGTTCAAAAACTGGGACATGCTGTGACGTATACCACAGGAAAAGAAGAAATAAAAAAAAACATTATAAGGGTCCCTTTCGACCACTACTTACCGTTACTCACTAGTTGCTGGGGGCCCCAGTGACATGCCCTGTCCACCATGGCAGCAGCCACGCCACTGCTCCTCATATCCACACTAACCGAGCGCAGTCACTGCAGCCTTTCTGTGTTAAACAAAACAAAACAAAAATAACTTCCACGTCTTGTGCCGCCATGAATAGACTTGAACGCTTCCTTCTCTGGCGCGCTCACACGCGCGCGTGGCGCATGGTTACTCCGCTTGGCGTCGTCCCTGAAAGAAAATTCATCATCATCATCATCACTTGCCATCTCCACAACGAAGGTTGGCTGTAATGGATCTCCAACGTCTTCTGTCTCTTGTCTTGGTGGTACACTCTGATAGACTCTTTCCCGTCCATCTCTTGATGTTATCTTCCCACTTATAGCGCTGTCTTCCCCTTGCACGTTTGCCTTCAACTCTCCCTTCTGTTATGGTCTTCTGCAAGGTGTTATGCCTTTTTATGTGGCCAAAGTATTTTAGCTGCCGAACTTTGACCTCTCTCATTAGTTCTCTTTTCATACCTAGATTTTCTAGGACCTCCTTATTTGTTTTCATCTCTTTCCATGAGATACGCCCCATTCTTCTATATATCCACATTTCAAGAGCCTCAATTCTTTCTTCCAAATGCTTATTCATCGTCCATGTTTCTGCACCATACAGAAATGCAGTATATGTATAACACTTAATGATTCTCAGTTTTAATTTATGAGATAACTGTTTGGATGTCAGTATATGTTTCATGTTGTTGAATGTAGCTTTGGCCATTCCTATTCTCTTCTTGATTTCTGTTTCACATCTGCCATCTTCTGTTATTATATGACCAAGATATACGTAGCTCTTGACTTGTTCCAGGATTTTCCCATTTACGCTTATCTTTAATGTGGGTTTATCGTCTGTTTTGCTAATTATCATAGTTTTAGTTTTCTCAATATTAATGTCGAGTCCATATTCATGACTTATACTGTTCACTTGCTTCACTAGTTCTTGTAACTCCTGTTCGCTTTCAGCTAACAACACGGTATCATCTGCATATCTAAGGTTGTTTATTGATCTTCCACTGATGTTCAGTCCTGGTATTTCCTGTATCTGTTTGAAAATTTTTTCGGTGTATAAATTAAATAGGCAGGGGGACAGCACACAACCTTGTCTGACACCTCTTTTTATGTCTATGTATGGTGAATAATTCCTTCCCGATCTTACTGGGGCAGTTTGCTCCCAATAAAGGTTATTGAGTATTCTTATATCTTTTCCATCAATACCTATGTCTTTGAGGCATTCAATTATTTTCTCATGATGGATTCTGTCAAAAGCCTTCTTATAGTCAATGAAGCACATATACATACTTTTTTGGACCTCTGTATATTTTTCTGCTAATCTTCTTAGGCAAAATATTGCCTCTCTTGTTCCACTGTTCCGTCTAAAACCAAACTGTTCTTCTTGGATTTCGCTGTCTACTTTACTTTTTATTCTTTCCTGTATGATTTTGAGCAGTATCTTAATTGCATGACTCATCAGGCTGATTGTTCTGAAGTCTGAACATTATGTTGCATTTGGTTTTTTGGGCAATGTTATAAAAACTGATGTCTTCATGTCGTGTGGTAAATATCCTGTATTGTATATATCATTGCATATTTCTGTGATTGTATCTATACCAAAGTTCTCCAGATCTTCTATCATTTCAATGTTTATGTTATCCATGCCTGCTGATCTTCCTTTTTGTATCATATGAATGGCATTCTCTACTTCTGATCTGAGAATGTTTGGGCCTTCATTAGAATCTGGTGATGGTTTTTTACCTCTGTTGTCCTCGAATAGTTCTTTTACGTATTCTGCCCATCTGTTTGATAAAGAAAATTCACGGTTCCTTGAACACGGAATTGCAAGGTTAACCGCTTTTAAAAATCGAAAACGTTGCCTATAATCCGTTCTTAGGTCTGTTTACCGACAGGGTGTCCACAATGTGCTACCTATTATAAAATTGCTCATTTAATATGGTTTAGTGTTATTTCGGACAGTCGCTGGACACACGGTCTGACTCTCTCTCTCTCCGTTCCTCTCTCCCCTCTTCTCTCTTCCTCTCTCTGTTCTTTAATTCAGTATACCTCAATGCTCATATTTAAATCTAGTTGTTTTCATCAGTTGTTGATATTTGAATTTGTGAATTGTTTTGGTGAAAGAGACAGTTTTCAAATAACTAAACAGAATTTGATAGGACTTCATTTTCCTCTGCCTAGATAACTTATATTGAATTTCATTCAAGAAAGAAAAAATAAATGAGCATTCACTTTTGACAAATTATGGTCCGTGCCATCCCCTAAAGGTCTTTCCATGTCTCCTTTATACCTTTCATGTCTATTTCTTGATCTCTTCTCCGTGTATCTTTCGGTCATCCTCTGTCTCTCTTTCACTGTGTATTCCAGAACAAGGACTGCCGTGTAATGTTATCAATATTTGCAGATAATCAGACTTACAGATAATTGTCATCATCATTTCCCATCAGCTCCTCAAGTGTCTTAAAGTACGGGTCACTTGTCTTCAACGCTGTTATCATCACATAGCATCGCTATATCTCACCGTCATTTTACGACACCTATCATCCTTTTATTTACAACCGTTTATTATGGTTTGGTCACACACATAACCCAGCGCTTGACCTGCCAAAATATGACGAGCGGGACACATCGTGTGCGACACGGAAAAATCTCGAGCATCCGAAAACTGGACAAAGTAATGCTAAGTCTGCGCCACTCGAAAAAATCCTTCAAAGAAACAATTGGACATTAGGACAATCTTCAGTCCATTACGTGGAGTCCGAACCCCAACCAGAGTTCAAACCGGACACTATAGTTTATCCTAATGAACACTTGACCATCAAGTTAATTTAGTCTTGTGGATAGTACTTCTTTAATTAATATTTCACCTTGCTCATACCTTCATTATGATTTGTTAATATGCTATGTTCTTTGAATCATTATTTGTATACTTATTTTTGGTTTTATACTCACTGCTGTACAATTAAAATGAGAATTTAGTGTCGTACGCTTACTGCAATCGTGGTCAAGTTGTTGACCTCGTGATTTTCTTCTTTGTACGTGTATTGTCACTTCTTATCTATTTAGGGATTGGGGGCTATCTTTTATAACCTTTATCAAGATACAGTGTCCGATTGGCATAGTAGTTAAAGCGCTTGTCATTCGAACCTGGCAAAGGTACCGGGTTCGAACCACGGTACCGACAAGCTCCAGCCTACCCAGCTGTAAATGGGTACCTGACTTTGAGTTAGGGCAGGAAAATGCAGCGAGGAAGGGACCTAGTCATCCCACCTCTCGATGATGGACCTAGTATGGTGAAGTCTCTAACTCTTCACGTCCCTACGTTAGTTTCTGTTATGGGACTACCTAAAATCAAGATACAGTGAGAGAGACTGTCGCTAGTTAACCCAGGTTCATTCTCAGAATTTCTTCCAGTGTGTCCCTCGTTCTATGGGTGCTCAGAATCCCTTACTCATCTCACTATCTTAAGTGGGTTCTCATTGTACGAGCCACTGTCTTAGACAGCCTAAGTCTTTATTATCACATAACATTACCTTATACCACTCAACCTCACAGAGCTGTGACACCGAGGAGCATAGGCCATCAACAAACTTATGCCAAGTTTTCCTGTCACGTGCCATCAACAAACTTATGCCAAGTCTTCTTGTCACGTGCCATCAACAAACTTATGCCAAGTCTTCCTGTCACATGCCATCAACAAACTTATGCCAAGTCTTCCTGTCACGTGCCATCAACAAACTTATGCCAAGCCTTCCTGTCCCGTGCCATCAACAAACTTATGCCAAGTCTTCCTGTCACGTGCCATCAACAAACTTATGCCAAGTCTTCCTGTCCCGTGCCATCAACAAACTTATGCCAAGTCTTCCTGTCACGTGCCATCAACAAACTTATGCCAAGTCTTCCTGTCACGTGCCATCCGCTCAAGGCCTTCTTTACCCCTTTCTTTTCTATCTCCAATTCTCTTCTCCGTTTATTTTTTTCAGCCTCCGTCTATATCTCTTTCCCTGGGGATTCAAGAATAAAGACAGTCTCGTGCTGCAATCGTCATGTTTCCTCTTTGTGAGTCCCACCCATCGCTAGCATCTTCTTCACGGATAAAAATATATGTCTATTCTTGACTTTGTGGATGTCACAGAGAGTTTATGATCTATAAATTTTCTATATTCTCTTCTTTTTTTTCTACCCGTGTCCTCTATTTTATTATCACTCTTTATCCTTTTCCTGTGTTTTTCGCATTCGTACGTTTGCGACTATAAACATTACTATTTTCCCATTCAAATTTTCGCCTGGTTTCGTTTTCTCATTCAGAAACGCAGTAGATTACCTAACGTGTCAGTCCCTTGCACGAGATAATTTTAGGCGGGATTTCAGTCTATCAGACATGATTAGCAGACAAACTGTCTACATTTGCAGCTGTCACGAGAGGTTTCGTCAGGCTAGCTCCCGGCGAAGTGTGAAATTGCCCTCTGCGCTCACTGTCCGATAGTTAGGTGAGGTGTGAATCGCGCCAGACATGCTCGCTCAGAGCAGACAGAGTGTCTAGCATTTCTCAGCTGACACGCGCGCTCTCGGTCAGTTTGTTAACGTAGGTTTGAAGACGCACTGGTGGCCGTTACAGCATGCGTCTAAGCTAACGTAGGTGTTAGGAGAGGGGAGAGATCGGGTTTTGGGAAATAGTAGGAGCCTTTGTCTGGTTTAAGATATTAACCAGAGGTTGAAACTTGATTTCACTTATTCTCCATTTGCAGTATACGTGGTCACTTCGTTCTAGATACTTAAACTTATAAGTGAACCTCTTAGTTTCGTTGTGATACCGTAGTTCTGTGTTGAGGTAAATATTATATTTAATATATCTAGATTTTGCGAGTGATTAAGTGTTAAATCGCCTATTTCATTTTAACTAGTTAGATTTTGTGCAGAGTGCTTAATTTATATAGTCTGTATTATTTTATAGTGACGAGTTACAGTGGAAGACAGAAAATTATATTTCTAGCTTAAAACCACGCAGTTATAAATGAATTTGATTTTACTGCTAAATAATCAGACGGGAATATATTTTAAAATTAACTTATAACTGAAATGCTAGATGCCTCATGAGTGTTGACGGAATACGTATGTATTCCTAATTCATGTTGATTGATTTTTATATATAACTTACTTCACGGGAAAGTTTAAACGTCAAGTCAAGCTCTACGCTTGCCGTTCTAAATGTAAGTTATATCGAGTACATAATATGTAAAACATTTCATATGTGTTTTTTTTCTTTATTCAGTGAATACTGGGGTAACCCAACCTTGCCAGCGTTTAGTACAGAGACAAACCTGTGAGAAACATAAACATTTCATACCTTTAACCACGTGGGTTTTCAAGTAACACCTGTCTGACAGCGCGTGTGCCTTCAGAGATAGACAGAATACCAATCCCACTAACGGGTTTTTTTAAAGAATAAATGCTTATACTGGGCCTTTGAGCCAGATGATTTTTCTTCACAGACTCTAAGGTACATGCTGCCTTGTGGCGAGAATAATTACAGAACAAAAACATTAACTTTTCCGACATTATTTGACCAAGAGTGTGGTGAACCAAGATTATTTGTCGAGAGAAGTCGACCACCGGTTATTTTCCTAATTAAGGGAAACCTCGTGTTTCTGACACTGTGTGCCCGTTTAACTTTCTTGCCCAAACTGATTCAAGTGACCTTAACAGCAATCTTAAAATTAAACTGGTGAAGTGAATGCTCCCCGGATGCAGTGGAAGAAACCTGTATCTGCAGAGCTGGGATTCTCTTTATCCAAAGAATACAGATTCACTGTAGAGAAGTGTCCTAAAGTTTGCGCCAGACCGCGAACTACAGCACGATTTGTAGGTAAGGTTGTGTGAGTCAGGGCCCTGATGAAAGAACCGAGTGAAAGTAGACGGAGGGATGTTCTTTGTTGATTCACCCACTTTGTAATTTTCCTTATGCAAGATTTGTTGCTAACTATATTTTCCTTAGGATAGACCATACTACTATCAAAGTCTGTTCATATTTTTTAACAGGGGAAATATTAGACCCAGTCATATGTATATGTGTCTCTTTGGGGCTATCACTGTCTTCTTACGGGACTGTGAGCTATACATCGAGGGGAAGGATCATACCAACGGGTCTATCATTCTTGTAGCATTCCTTGATTTTTTATGATTTTCTGTATATGCTTTGATGTAATTTTATATGTTGTGAGAGGTTTGTTATGATAATTAAACTACTCAATAATTATTAAAGCGTGTCGGTCAGTTTCGTTCCAAATATCTATATAATCATTGTTATAGTTTTCCCCCGTCTGTGTGTCTCACTGTCGTCAATTGTGGGTGTGCACGTGAGTGGTAATATATATTAATATATGTATAGGTGTTAGATTGTCTGACTACTCTAAATCTGTCGTAGAAGATAGGTGAGAAAGAGAGAGAAGATTTCTCGATCTCAGAGACAGCATCTATCACATTCTACCATTTCACTCGTGGAAATCTATTTCTACCATCATCTCTCACTGTGGCTATCACTCATTCAAATCTATTCAGAAGGGACCAACCCAAGTCTTAATTCTCCTAACGCTTGCCGTTCTAAATGTAAGTTATATCGAGTACATAATATGTAAAACATTTCATATGTTTTTTTTTTCTTTATTCAGTGAATACTGGGGTAACCCAACCTTGCCAGCGTTTAGTACAGAGACAAACCTGTGAGAAACATAAACATTTCATACCTTTAACCACGTGGGTTTTCAAGTAACACCTGTCTGACAGGGCGTTTGCCTTCAGAGATAGACAGAATACCAATCCCACTAACGGTTTTTTTTAAAGAATAAATGCTTATACTGGGCCTTTGAGCCAGATGATCTTTCTTCACAAACTCTAATGTACATGCTGCCTTGTGGCGAGAATAATTACAGAACAAAAACATTAACTTTTCCGACATTATTTGACCAAGTGTGTGGTGAACCAAGATTATTTGTTGAGAGAAGTCGTCCACCGGTTATTTTCCTAATTAAGGGAAACCTCGTGTTTCTGACACTGTGTGCCCGTTTAACTTTCTTACCCAAACTGATTCAAGTGACCTTAACAGCAATCTTAAAAATTAAACTGGTGAAGTGAATGCTCCCCGGATGCAGTGGAAGAAACCTGTATCTGCAGAGCTGGGATTCTCTTTATCCAAAGAATACAGATTCACTGTAGAGAAGTGTCCTAAAGTTTGCGCCAGACCGCGAACTACAGCACGATTTGTAGGTAAGGTTGTGTGAGTCAGGGCCCTGATGAAAGAACCGAGTGAAAGTAGACGGAGGGATGTTCTTTGTTGATTCACACACTTTGTAATTTTCCTTATGCAAGATTTGTTGCTAACTATATTTTCCTTAGGATAGACCATACTACTATCAAAGTCTGTTCATATTTTTTTAACAGGGGAAATATTAGCCCCAATCATATGTATCTGTGTCTCTTTGGGGCTATCACTGTCTTCTTACGGGACTGTGAGCTATACATCGAGGGGAAGGATCATACCAACGGGTCTATCATTCTTGTAGCATTCCTTGATTTTTTATGATTTTCTGTATATGCTTTGATGTAATTTTATATGTTGTGAGAGAAGTTTGTTATGATAATTAAACTACTCAATAATTATTCCAGCGTGTCGGTCAGTTTCGTACCAAATATCTGTATAATCATTGTTATAGTTTTCCCCCGTCTGTGTGTCTCACTGTCGTCAATTGTGGGTGTGCACGTGAGTGGTAATATATATTAATATATGTATAGGTGTTAGACTGTCTGACTACTCTAAATCTGTCGTAGAAGATAGGTGAGAGAGAGAGAAGATTTCTCGATCTCAGAGACAGCATCTATCACATTCTACCATTTCACTCGTGGAAATCTATTTCTACCATCATCTCTCACTGTGGCTATCACTCATTCAAATCTATTCAGAAGGGACCAACCCAAGTCTTAATTCTCCTATCGATAATCTACGACAGTGGACACCTAGATTTGTTTTCTTCTTTTTTTTTTCAATCGGCGTTATTTAGCTGGAGCAGGTCGACCACTTTAAATACCTTGGAGCTGTCATAGACCGGAAGGGAGGCATCAAAGAAGAGTTGGCTACCCGAAGAGCAGCAGCTGGGAGACTTTTTCAAGCCATAAATCGAGCATTCCTCAGCAAAAACCCTTATCGACACCTGGTGTTAAAGTGTAAGATGTAGGTGTCTTCTCTGATTTAGGATGTTGCTGTGTATGTGGTAGTGGAACAGTTCAATGGGTTATCACACAGGCAACATGACGTGTAGAGTCATAGAAAGGGTAACTTCGTTGTATAAGTTTCTTTCATTTATTGCACGCCACAAAACAGTCATGATACTTATGACATCAACATGGTTAACGAGTTCAGCAAGATGATATGGCACATTGAAAACAATTTCTGTAGTCAGCAATGATAGCTGTTGTATATATGCGTCATAAGACATCACAGTTCAATAGATTCAGAAATTCATCAATCATCGAGTGCTAGTTCGTGAAGCTGTATAAATAATAATAATTTCTATAACTTCTGCAACAGTGTCAGCTACAGATCTTCAATGTTCATAAACAATAATAAATGCTCCCATTCTGATGCTAGCAGATCAGTTGTATACAATAAGTCCGTTCACTGTCTGCACGTGAATAGCATACATGGGCTACAGGTCAGCTCGACCTTTATAATGTTCCTAAGTCTAACCATCTGACTTGGACGTGATCTCTGATATAACGAATCCTGGAACACAGACAACAGTCTTGTTGGTCTAGAGCGACCCATATATATTTAACTAGTTCAGGTATACAGATACCGGTGACTTAATCCTAGTCAAAGTACCTCTCCATTTTGCATCACACAGGCGAGCAAATAGGCGACAAAATGACGAACCTCTAGACGATAGCATAAAGTTCGATACAAGAGGAATTACCTTATTTCGGAAAAATCAACCATGAACATATGCCTCCAGGCAGGCTGCATAATACTGGGAAATAGTCTAGTTAGCTAACTAACTCACTAAGACACTGTATTTCCCTCAGAGAATCACAAGACGCAGTTGCGTCTGCTCGCTTCTTAAACCATTTCTAAACTGCCCCAACTGGGCGGAACACACAGAACGAACTCCCGGTTTGACATGCGCAGAACGACAATCTCTGAGTTGCCGTTCACAATAAGACGATTCGAAGAACATTCGAGATAAAAGTCTTACACAGTCGCGCCTTTTATGGTCATGAAAAGAAGCGTTAAGAAAGGTTTCAGACATCTACCATAGTTGACTGATACTACCAAATAAGGAGATGTGGTCACGCTTCGTTCAAGAAATTATAGACCGAACGTGTCTCTATACAAGAGAAGGCAACTCCTAACAAATTGTAGTCTCGATAACTCGGATTATGTCCCTTTGACCATAGAAAACATAATACACACTTCAGTCAAAAAAATGATCATACATATGAAAAAATGTTTATACAAACGAAAAATAATAATGATCCGTGCGTAACACCCTCAAACAAATGTAATTATCTGATTAACCGTCTAACGTATTAATGCCATTTTTTGCATACGATGTTATATTGGGTTAGACCCAACAAATATATACTTTATATCTGTGCATCTTGTCCAGTTCCCATAAACGGATGAAATCCTTTGATCTTTGTCGGCATACTAACTATTGTGTATCGAGAAAAGAAATTTTACCACTTCATGCACAGATTCTGTGAATTGATTAGGCATAGGCGTGTCTACTTAATATGTGGCCATCACGTTTGCATATGAATACCTGTTGAAGATGATTTCTTAAATTATCTGCATGCGAGATACTCGTGACATTGTTTGTCATTGACATTTAATGCGCTACCAAACTGGACCTTCCTTGATCTAATTATTTCACGGGGTATCACCTCTTTGCGGTTCATAAATATCATAATGGAATGTTGCTCCTCTAATGTGCTTGTAAATAACGGTAAGGTCATCTTTAAAGAAATTAAACTTCATCCGAATCATAATCAGATGTCTCCGAGAAATTGATAATCAATCTCGGCTGAATGAAGGACACACCATCATTCTTCCAATATTCCTCTTCCTCTTGTAACACATGGTTCTCACTTTTCTTCCAATAATCCCTGGCTATATTGGAGATGGCGGCTTTTATAAGTATTTCAACATCTTTTAATTTGAACGTTCTATTTTCTGTTGCTACTTGTTCCTTAATTTTATCCCATACTAATTCTATTGGGTTTAAGTGAGAATGGTAAGGAGGCAATCTTAAACATTTGTGACCATGTTCATGGATTGCCTTGTCTATGTGAAATATATTTGTATGCTGTGTCTTTGTTTACAATTCCAAGTAATTCAGGCTTCAGGGACATTTCGTTGAATGGAATGTTGTTTATGGTCAGCCAAATCTTTATTACATCTTTAGTACTTGATGAATTAGGAACTTTATCTTCTGGTGCCACAACGTTGTGATATGAAGCATTGTCCATTATCAAACACGACGGTCTATCCAAGGAAGGAAGTACATGATTCACAATCCAATCTTGAAATATCTTGCCATTCATCTCTGCATGGTAATCCCTATTTTCTGTGGATTTTGAAACAAATATGAGTTCAGTATTATTTAGAAGCCCATGATGGCTGCTTCCTGGATGTGCAATTATTAGGCGCTGTCCTTTGCTGCTTGGTACTAGTCTCTTAGTTGTCCCATCAGATGATTGCCATTCTCGTTCATTACTGTGGTGCGCATTGATCCAAGTTTCATCTAAATACACAAAATCATAACAATCTCTTCTCATTTCTCTGACCTCGCTTAAATATTTGCTTCTCATTGCAACTATATGAGGCTTCTCACAAACAAGGTTTCTACCACCAACATATTTTCTAAAAGTGAATCCCAAACTCATAATAGTCCCCCATAGCGTAGATTTAGAAATATCAATGTCATTATTCTTTCTTAACCAAATTTTCAATTTCCTTAAAGTCACTGCCTCATTATTGTGAAACATATTGCAAATTTCTCTCCGGATCAAATCTCTGTCAAAATATCCACCACTTTTGGCCTAATTTTCGTGTGTATAACACTAGAATTAGAAATTTCAGATGTCGCTATCCAGCGGTGCAATGATCGTTTGATTCTCATTTTCCTACTTAACCACACAATACTTTTTGTAGACACGCCACTGATTGATAATGTGTGAGTAGCACCGGATATAAACTGTTTTGTGTTCAAGAAGTGTAATTTCACGCAATTTCACGCTAAAATCATGCCAATTGTTTGATAAACCAATTATGTGCAAATGATGACGTATAATTTACTGTAGACATTTCAAAATGTGTGATGTGTGTTGGCAAGTAGACTTTTGATATTATATCTCAAAGAAACGAAAATTGAAACCAATGGCTGCATTTTAATAAAAAATTTAATTCATAGGGTCTGTACCATTTCAAATTCACACACAAAATTTCACTTATATGCGTTATATATTCGCTGAGATATAGCATTTTGAAGTTGGGCAAAGCTAGTTAAACGTGCTATAAGTAAGTAAGTAAGTAAGGTATTTAGCTCATTCTCGCAATGAGATGTAATCTATTATGGTTTCGGTAATTCCCACAGCAGTGATTCTATTTTTAACACAGCGTGCATTGTGCATCTCGAAAAACGGCGGCATTTGGTTTGGTTTTGGTTTTAATGACTATCTTCATTGCACACGGACAACTCCATCAGTGCTGCGATCTCCTCCCTTAGATCACACAAGGATGATCTCAGCACAGTGCACGAATTCCGTAGCACCGGCGAGAATCCCAATGTGTGTATATAGGAATCACATATTCTATAAATATTTTTGTTGTGGGTAAGTTTCTAATTTTTTAATGTTTTCCAGGGCAGGCTGCTCTCTACAATTTCCAACTGTCGTGGAATTTTTAACGTACGCAACTTGCACACGTGATGTCCTATTTTTTCGGTCTTATCCGAGAAGACTAGGCATCCGATCTCACTAACCAGGAGACCAGAGGGGAGTATAAAATCATTTGGACCACTGGTTCTGAAAAAAAAATTGTCCATAAAATATATTCCCACAACTGAGAAACGAACCGGTACCTCTAGAGCTCGAGGCGGACGCCATACCTCTTATCCACTCAAGGCGGCATTTTTATGCAGCAGAGTTGTACTTGATTGTTACGTGTTGTTTTATACACCACTATTGGTCTTCAGTAACAACGACGAAAAGTTCTGCTACATCAAGATATACAGCAGCAGTTGTACGTCTGCATCAAAATGGTTGTGCTTCTTGCAGGATGTCAAAACGTTGACATACTTGCAATATGCCAGTTTGTCCTCGCAGAATGTTCTAGGTACGTTTCACTGTAGGCTCAAATGTCGGTTGCAATACGAATCTTCTCACTTGAGTACTGAAGAACTTCGTTGTCTGGTGAGAGTCAATCGTAATAGTGTGCCAGAAAATCCAATGCTTCTGACATCAGAATATATGTTGCGGACTTTTATAAATATATCATTATCATTTCTGGATTTATTATGGCTTCGATTGTATCTATTTAACTTTGCCGCAACCGTGGGTTCGTTATCGTTTTCATATATTCTGTTTAAACGAATGTTTCTACTATCTTCTTTTATATTCAATCGTTTGTGACGTTTTAATTCATTTTGTGTTCATATTGATGTATTGGTGATTAGTTCATTCAATATGTTGAATAATAACAACTTGACTGTCGAACTGACAGGACTTTGAAAACTTCTTGAAGCAAATTTCATCAAACTTGTGAACTAACACAAAGTCTTCTGGTGACGACTTTTCCATTTTAATTATCCGAAGAACACATCACGGTATGGAAACATCCATCTATTCAACAAATTAAAGAAAGGAACTACTGATGAGTGTGACTGTGGCAGTGAGAAAATGACTGCCGAACATCTGCTTCAAAGGTGCCCAACATATGAGGAACAAAGAAAACGTCTATGGCCATCACCAGTACCATTCCTGGAGAAAATCTACGGAGATATCAACAGCCTCAGGCTGACCACTGCGACCTTTGAACTTGTTCCAGTTGACATCTGAGGGTGAACGAAGAAGAAGAACGAAATACGTGGGTACTTGATATTCTTACGCAAATATCGATAATATTATTGGTATACCAACCGATGATTCTGATTTCTGAGTATCGAATACCTAACAAAGTCAGCGGCGTGATACCATATGTAATAAAATAACTCCGTGTGACACCCCGCTCAAATTTCCACGATTCAAAAATCTTGTAACGTAAATTTCCAACCTATAACTCTACTACTATATTTGAATAATTGCCAAGGACACGGTCAAACGTACTGCTTGAAAATTAACTAACGCACTCCTAATATCTATTAATAGCTACAGTATTTGAAAACGTCTCAAGGACAGCGGAAAATCAAACCTCAAACCGCCAACATTTAAATAAAGGTTTGAATTTGCTAACGCCAAGAGTAAAAAATAACCCCCCCCCCCCTTTCCCCCAAACACACATGCACACGCTCGACCCTTCCCAATATTTATGACGAAAGCCGTAAGCTTGGCAGCGAACCAACGCGTTGCCGCGTGGTAATAGGGGAGAGAAAAGGTGGTTTGTACAATGGAAATAAAACCTAACTTTTGCGTTGGAAAAGAAGCTTAGATAATTTATTTCTTTATAAAATAACATGGATGTCTTGAAGGGTAGCAATACTATTGGATAATATATATGATACAATTTTCCCTTATAATAAATTATCTGGCCTTAGACGATTATTTTATTAATATTTAGTTCAGTGAACAGAACACTAAAATTGGAAAAAAATATTACCAAGATGAAAACGAGGATAAATGGGTAAAGGAAACCTATATAGGAAGATAGAGGACAATGGTCCCTTTAATAATCACCTTTTATATTAGAAATCGACCCATTAATAACAAAGATATGGTAGAAATAAAAATTGAGACAGACTAACAAACACACTTGTGAAACTGCTCAATTTGATTGCGTGAGAAAGTTGGAAATTTCTTAACACGCGTTTTGATTGGTCAAGACGTAGAGTAGCTTGGGGAAATAAAATTAACATTTCGTTGGCAAAAACCGCCACTTGAATTGAAAAACTATCAAGAGCTGACATCAGCGGGAGAGCTAGTGTGACCAAATGCTTTCGCCGTCTGGACATTTCAGGCAGTAGAAGAACCCATTAACTGCCAAAGTCAAGCTTATGATATGTGATATTTTTGTTTGAGGGTAAGGCACAATAAATATTTGTATTGCTTTAATTAACATGTAGGCCACAAAGTGTGTTACGATAGCCAAAATAGGAATGCAGTCTTCCGGAGTGAAAGAAAGGCATAAAATATTTGCTAGTGGCTTACAGATTTTGCGCATGCCAATGCAGTAACTCAGAAGGGATATTGGCTTTTGCAGTGCCATAAATGTTTGAATATTATGTAAAATCATGTAGAGAATGTTAGAAAGAATTTATCCACAGGATTAGGTGCTAGAGTAAGCACACCCTATCTATTGTATGAACGAAAAGCCCTGTATAAGATGTTGTAAGAGATATTAAGGGATCACAAGCCATGTATTGTACACCCCTATCTATTGTATGGAAGAGACTTCTTGGAGGAGGAAACAAGAGCTTTGTACTATCACTGTAGAAGAATGTTTACACAGCAGTAGTGTTAAACAATGAAAAATAAAGACTGGTGTAATGATCAGCACACATGGCTGATCAAGGTGAGTTGTTACAGTGATTATGTGTGGAAGTATTATAGATGAGAGTTTTATGGGAGGAATGTTCCTCTCCTTTCAGGTTATATGTCAGAATACTTATTTAACAGTGATCAGTACAAGCCGGTAAACAGAACAGTGGGTGGATTTCTTCAGTGTTTTTCTTTTGTATAAACAAGAGACATGGACAGAGTTCCAATTTATTTATTTTAAATAGTGTAAATAAAAATACAATTGAGTTTGACAATCCCTGTCCAAAAGAAATTGAGGTACAGGGAGAATAAATTGTAAAAAATAATTACCTAAATTTTACAAAAGTCTTACTCACTTTAATATTATTGAGTTACAGTTCTGTTTACATGTTGGTTCATTTTTTCTTAAATACATTACCCTAGACACATTCAGCCACACAACATCGCAGAGCCTATTTACACAGATTGAGATCTGAGAGGTGGTGTTGCGCACATTCTTTTGTATGGAATTGTGTGACGCACGAATTACTTCAGTGAGGCATACAATTCATCCTGTATGTCTATTTAATATGAAAAAATATATATTTGTATTTATTGAGTGTACGAAAATGCTTTCCTTTGTAAAGCTAGATAATCCATGATTGGTTTATACTTTTGATTATGTGGATGATCTCCCTTGAATATTGATTTAGCGTATGAATACGTTATATGTTATTTCTCATTTGTTAGGGCCAGAAAATAGATTGATTTTGCTTAGAATGTTTAAGGCCTTGGAATTTATCATTATCCTTCTTCTGGGTGAGTGAGCAAAACTCAGGAAGGTAGCCATCTTGTATTCTTGTCATCGTTATGGATCACTGTCAAGAGAACAGTATATCAAACCTATTATCGGACAGTGATATGGAGATCTTATTAATATGAAAACCCCTATCGTGGTTTAACATTGTTACATAAACATTTGATATATGCCGCTGGAGAACTTAGCCAAAGAAAAGGTTCGTCCAGTGAACTCTTTATATGTTTACACACCCACACCCACTGATGCGTTCAGTCAGTTAGGGGATATGGCAATAGTCTGCCAGAACATTGAATGATTACCTTATATCGCCCATCATATTTGAATGCTGCATGAAATATGATCTACTATTCAAATGCCTAATGATGTACATGTCAACATGTTCCTATGACTATGTTCCGTGCTGTCCAGATGTGTGCGTCCTTATTAAACTGTGAAATGTCAGCTGTAGTTCCAGTCATCATTGACTTGCATAAGAGTGTGTGAGTGTAATATTATCAAGTGGTCAACTACACAGAACCATTCCACCATTCGCGTTACCTGACACTCCCACTCTGTGTCAACATGACCGGTTGATTCAATTATGCAGTGGTAACCCGAAGAAGACCTTCTTCACTGATGACCAGTACACGACACCGAAGATATCGACACCTTTTCAGTGACAGCTCTTTTCAGTGGTGACCTTTACAGGTGGCAGATAGGGACTCTGAGAATCATCACCAACAATTATACTCAGGGAACTTACATAGCTTGACCTCAATCTGTTTACACGTAATTAATAACACCATGAACCTCATTCACCACAGCATGTAACAAATAATCGGTTGCCTCCATCTATTATATCGAGTGTTCTGTTTGTTCGTTTGTTGTTAATCTGGTGGGCCCACGCATCTGTCGTGCGTATAAAATTGTACATGAAGAAAACATGGAAAGAACTTGAGCGGATAGCACGTGACAGGAGGACTTGTCATGTCTCTGTTGAATGCCTATGCTCCCTGAGGAGCTAAAGGGTATTGATTGATTGATTGATTAATTTGCACTTCATTTAAAAAAAATCAATGGTGTTTTCTCTTTCTGTCGCAATTAGAACTCTGTATTTTCTTCATATCATTTCTTCAATTCTTTTTTTTTCATGTTATATATCAATAAATAAATCAGTCAGTCAATCGATCAATCAACACCAGTCAGCCTACAACATACACATGCCAAGGCCTCCGGTCACGTGACATTAGGGGAGTGAAATGTTAGAGACTTCTCGAAACCCTGCTTGTTATTCTCTCACTTGTCTGTCTATGATCTAATGTAATCGCTCAAAGATGATCCTGTTTAATATTTTCACTGCACTGATAATAACATTATTCCGCTGTCATTTGCACACTTATGCTAATCTTCTTCGATGCCAACTTGACCAGTTATCTGTGAGTATGTGAGTAAGGATTTAAAAAAAAAAAAAAAGTTTTGGCGAGGCGCGTCCCGTTCAACCTAATCGGTTATATTAGGGCGCATGTCCAAACATAAAAGACGCTTAGGTCTGGGGTATAGTGAGTACCAGTTATCTATTCTTCCGGTCAGCTGGTATTTCTTCTTTGAAAGGGTATGGTATGCAACATAAATGAGAGCACACTAGAGGTGATGTGGTCAGCATCACGCCGGCCGCCTTAACCTTCCCAGTGTTGTTCTGGTACCCAATTCATGACGTCTAAAAAATCCCACCTTACCTGAGGATCGAACCATGGACTACCGAGCTAGGAAGCCAGTGCACTAACCACAGCGCTACCGCGGCACAAGGGACCTCCTATTTTTCGCTCTTATCTAAGAATGCTAGGCATCCTATCACTACCAAGGAGATCAGGGGCAGTATAACCGTGACAGGGTGAAGAAAAGCGGGACAGTACTTTTTGTTAATTATCTTCTGTTGTGTGACTGGCTACCGCCAGAGATGGTGGTTACACAAGTGACTTGTAAAACCCAGGTAGTTTTTGGGAGACTCGTATATGTTGATGTTTTGGCTGTATGATCGTAGAAAATAAAATACTCTATTTCAGATAACCTGACGTCAAACAAAAACTTCCAACTGGAGTTCAAGTAATGTCCAATCTCGTCTTATTAAAATACCTTTATTTAGTGGTTGTATTCTCTGGCAATTCCATGCTGGTTCATAGATTACTTATCATCAGGCGTGTACAAAACCAGCAATACAAAAATCAAGAAGAATGGTGTCCTACGTAAAAAAAATGGTGTAACTGCCACTGCTAGTCTCGTGGTAAAAATAAAAAATAAAAAGGCTTCCGTTCTAACTTGTATGGATTCTACACCAGGTTTGATGACGTCATTTCATGTACACCATGATTGAATGACGTCATAGGTTTGTGACTAGTGTTTATTTTACTAACTAGTCGCGCTCAAATACCCAGTGTTTAAATCTTGCTTAAGTATTCTTACCCTAACTCTAATAAGTGGCAGCACCCTAGAGCTAAAACGACGTAGTAGGCCATACGGTCACATAACATCATAAGGACACACTGGTTCTGAAAAATTTCAATAAAATACATCCCAGTACCTTGAGAACATTTAGGCGGACGCAATATAATTTAGCCACTCCGGTCCCCATCTCTATCAGTGTAACATGACCTGAGGAAAAAACGCTGACGCTGCATAGAAAACACACGTTGAGGAAAGCAACTGATAGCATTACAGTGAGTACTGGTTCTGGACAGTGGCGTCACTAGGGTTGGTGTCACCCCCATGGACCTCCTCCCGTACCAGACCATACAGAATCCTTAGTAATGTTTTTTGTACTAATGTTACTCGTAAATCGTAACCACGTAAATTATAACTACAAATTGTGGTTTAAAACTAACTACACGGAAATTTTTATAAAAAATAATAAATTTCTGCTTAAACACTGCACACATATTTTATAGACATTCATTTTGGTGTCACTCCCTCTGATGGTGTCACCCGGTGCGGTCCGCACCCCCCTCAAGTGACGCCACTGGTTCTGGAATCGCCAGGATAAAATTGAGACAGAGGGAGACCTTAAACACATGGTGGAGAATAGAATTGGAGACTTTAAACACGTGGTGGAGAATAGAATTGGAGACATTAAACACATGGTGGAGAATAGAATTGGAGACATTAAACACATGGTGGAGAATAGAATTGGAGACAGACAAAAAAAAAGTAGAACTGGGAATGAAAGCGTGTCCAACCGTGAACAAAGAAAACGGAAACTCGGCTGGCCTTTTGCCTTCTCTAAAAGATTCAGAACCACTCTGTCAGCTGGTTGTGACTGACCAGCGTGAAGGGAAAAAGCTCCCAGCCCATCGCTGCATCGTTGCAATTAGAGAACAAAACATAGAACAGGGGCAGGTACAGACAGCTTATGCTTGACACCGTTTCCTTCCTCGGGCTAAGCTTCGTTGCCCCCTAACTCAGGAAATCAGAGGACAGGTACCCATTTACAGCATGTCTGGTTGTGTTTGTTCTACCTATTCGCGCGTGCATACATTATCATAATGAGATTTAACATTTTCATTAAGGGGAATAAAGAAAAGAAGGAAAAAAAAAGGTGGGGACAACGCAATAATAACCTCACCCTGTGGTTATAAATTAGCCCAAAGTACAGATATAACGTTGTATGGGAAGAATCGGTAACATTATTACTGCAGTGGCGTAGTGCAAGGGGTTGAGTACGAGAGGGGAACTCCGCCCCGGGTGACGGCCCTAAGAGGTGTGCCATCCGGACACCATTATACTAGTACTTTAAAAAAATGTACGCGCAAGCGTGTTTATTTATGGGGGTGGGTGATGGCAAAGATAGGATTCGCTCCGGGTGCCAAATACTTTTAGTACGCCCCTGAGTAGGCCTATTAGTGTAGCGCCAACCGAATGTGACTAAGCTACTTGACTGTGATTGAACCAAGTTATCATTTGATTGATGTGAATGAAGGGTCCTCGAATAAATGAGTTTGGTAGAAAACTGACTTTGTCCCAGTGTGTGTGGAATGTGGATCACTTTTAACGGCTTTCATGTACAATTTTTTTTAAGAGTCTTAGAGAGCACAGGAATAGGAAAAAAAATGTAAACATTTTTCCCATTGAGTTCCCAATAGCGTGGTATCAACTTTGCTGTCAGTGAAAACTTTTGACCAATTGCAACTAGGCGCAACGCTGAAAGGCGTGGTTAAAATTGAATGGCCCAACTGGCGTACGGCGCCGATAAAGCGTCTTTGGTAACAAGATGGCGGCAGGAACGTTGACTGTGTGAGCAAGCAATGAGTTGGACGGCGCGTCAGGCCCGCCACGTTATCGAGAAACTGGGTTGAATGTATGCCCGCTCTGGGTTTTGGAGTTTGTTGATAGTTCGAATGGCGGCATGAAAGGAGTGGAAAACTTTTTGTTAGCTGTTAGGCAAAATAACACTGTGTAAAGTGATATTTGTAATGGATTCTTGCAGGTGGATGTACTAGATCTGCCGGCCTGATGAACATAAGACAGTTCGGGAATACAAGTGGATGAATGCGTGGATTTTACTTGGATTTGTGTATTCTTACAGACTTGGAACATACCACACAGCGTAGGCTATCTTCAACACCAGCGAAAGTATGGTAGGCCTATCTCTCATTGTCATTTCTCAAACTGACCGATGGTCACTTCGAGGACACAGATGTTCGTAAACAATCGGACCAATGTATTTTTTTCATGATTTAGTTTGTTAAACTGGCCGATGCCGACAACTGGATTGATAACTACATCGATAACAAAACCGACGGACAGCATTTGTGAACAACACAGCTCGTAGCATGGAAGATCTTATGTGAGTACAGTTTACCTGTGGCAGCGCGATGTGGAACAAAGTCGATACTATTCAGATTTGTGACTTGTGTGTAGAATTAATTATACACAGTAGTACGTAATTCATTCGTTTAAGTTTGTATGATTTTAGGCTTAATCACAAGACTTCAGATAGTTGTTAGGATTAATTAAAAACATAAACAGCTAGATGACAAAAAGAGAAAAGAAAAAAACCAAAGAGCCCAGTATAACTGGGATATTACTCATTTGGCTTTACGCTTATAGCGGTTTTAGATTTTTCGATACAAAATCGAAATAGTGTGAAAGCAGGGCTTTATGTGAAAAATATTCTTTTGGTTGAATTCTTCTTCTGGATTGATAGATATCCTTCACGACGTGATGAATGTGTGTTTTCTTGACATCTACTTTGGATTATTTACCTGTGATTTTCTGAAGTGAACACCCTAGCTTTTTACACAATGAGGAGTCTGTGGGATATGTACATCAGTGCTCTTGTGCTCATCTCTTTGCTCGCCTGCGATAGCAGAGGTAAGTGCAGTCTGTGCATGTTTTGTCTCAATTTCTTTCTTATGCCTTATTTTGTTAACGTATCATCATTATATGGCCTACATTTAAAAAAAAAAACATCCATTCGGTTGAAATAAAGAATAGTGGGCCGCTTCTTTGATACGGCCTTAAAAGATTTCAGAGACGCAATAAAAAAAGGGGTAAGGGATTGGTATGATAATCCTAAACCCTAACTACATGTCCCACCTTCTTCATTTCAAACCATCCGTTTATTATCTTCTTCTTTCTTTCCTCTCCTTTTTTCTCTCTTCTTCCTCCTCTTTCTTCTGTTTCGTTGAAACGAAGAACAATGGGCTATGTGTTCGATATGGCCTTAAAAAAGAACTCGGTGACATAGTAATAAGGGGTTAGTGTAGAAATGCCATCCCTAAATTTTAATCCTAACGGCGAGGGCGAATTGTTTTTAGATTGCATCGAAGAACACGCCCGACTGTTATTCATTTTAACCCTTCTGTCTTTCCTCATATTTATCTTTCTTCTTCCGGTTTCTGTTCTTCTAGTCTTTATGTTCACCAGTAACCTCGGTTCCACGAGAAGGGTAGATTAACTCCATGGTTTCGAATCTTCACATTAACGTCTTTGATGGACAAACTGTATTACGATGAGTGAAGATTGAGGCAAACCACCAATTTTTTGAAAGAAATAGATGTCGTCATATGAGAGCAAGCTAAAAAGATAATCCTAATTTCTCTCTGCTCTCTTTTAGTTTTTGTGTAAGACATTAAATTAGCAATTTATGGGGTTACCAAATTGGATGCAAGACGTCAGCTCCAGTGAAAAGTTCAGCTTACTATAAAATAATGCATTAAAATAATAATGTAGGTAAGAAAGCGGAATTTCAGATTCTTATGGTTTTTTTTTTTTTCATTATTACATTTTCTGTCCCGTTTTCGGAAATTGTGTTTAAATTGTAAATTTGTAAAAATTGTAATATGTGTCGCTGTGTTTCTTCCGATGAATTCTAATAAAGGCCTTCTTTCCATGAGTTCTGAAAAAAGCGTCAGAATTCTGACAATTGCTTCTTCCTATGAATTCATGAAAAGAAACAAGATTTCTTCCCACGAATTCTGACACAGGGGTACTTCTTATGAATTCTAAAAAAGGTTAGGCCACTTCTTATGAATTCTAAAAAAGGTTAGGCTACTTCTTATGAATTCTAAAAATAAGTCTTATAGTTTTTTGTTTCTTTCTAGTAATATTTAACTTTTCATATGGGTTTACTAGCTTATTTACAATAAACTTCGCTTAAAGTTCAGAAATTATATTATATGTTTAAGAAATCTTTTTTGTCCCGTTAATAATTCTTCCCAAGTTAAATGCTCGCTCTTGTTGTACCATCTGTTCTCGAGGCTTTTCTTCCCGCACAATTATTCATTTTTCCTCAATTAAAAAAAAAAAAATCGTTAGGGGGACACACTGTACGGAGCGAAAATCGATGGAGCACTTACAGAAGGCTGACAAAGACCTTTATTCGCGAATAACAATCGACATCGGTTAGGTAGATGGGGATTTTGACTTATTACGTGTATCTGAAATATTGTTTTTTAAATTTTTTTGCACGTAGATTTTTGAGGACACAGGATGTGGTACAATATATGTGAAGGTCAGGGATGGCCTGAGACCATTCAGCGGCGAGTGGTTTGATATGCGCCTTCTTCCACTTCTCCCTCCCTCTACCCGCACACACTTCTAGCAGTGAACGTTAATTAAACTCTTTTGGAAAATGAAGTACGCACGTACTTACTTAGTCGTTCCTTTTCTACCCTAGGGTGTAGAGGTTTGCCAGAGAGAACGCCATACTATCCTATCGACTGTCTTTCCCCTGACCTGGTTCCAATCCAGTCCTTCAAGGATTGTCTAATGTCCTCCCAGCGAACTCTTGGTCGTCCGTGAGGTCTGGATCCCTGGCTCTTAGTGTCCCATATTTGCAGTGGTAGCCAATCTTCCATTCTGCAAACATGCCCAAACCATCGCAATTGGGACTGCCCCATTTGGTTCTGCCACTTGATTTTGAGGCCTTGACGTATCCTCTGGTTGCGGACCAAGTCTATTGTCACTTCAACGACCTTCTATTTCTGAGGTTTGGAATGACTTTTGTGGGTTGCAGTCATTACCCATGATTCGCATCTATATGTCAAGACTGGAACATAGGTGCTCCATCGTCATCATCGTCTTCTTGCCAATTTCTTTTGCTGAGGAATCCTCGATTTATGGAAAATAAAGCAAGAATCGTAAATAAAATTGCAGATTAGTTTTAAATTAAAAACAAACACACACACAATAACAACTTTATATCGAATGTTAAAAATATGTCACACTTTGCTTTTAGTGTTTTCTTATGAAAGATTTGTATTGCATGCTTTGACCTGGGCGGAATTGTGTCACAGCTAAAGAAAAGTCAAGCCTCTGGACAAAAAAAAAAAAAATACTGTTTTTTTTTCTTGTCCGCTCCGGTCTTCCCCATGCCCCGGACGCCTTGCCCTAAGACCGGGCGCTGTGAGCAGGTAATATTCTGTCTCTTAATCTAACTCTCTCTGCCCCACAATGCGTTTGGCGTGACTCAATATTACGCACTATTCTCCCAAGCACCGTCTAGTACGTCCGTTGATTATAGTCAGATTTCATTATGTCTTGTTATTATCTTGTATGCTAGCCCCCATACTCAGCTTCATAATAGTGGCTTTGTATGACATACACGAGGGGCAGTAGATCTATTCTTTGTCTTAAGAAAGCAGCCGATAGGATAGTCAGGCGCTCTCTCTTCCAAACCTCTACACCTCACGGTAGAAGGGGAACGACTAAGTAAGTAAGTCTTAAGAAAGACCCCCGGGAACTATACGGGACAGAACATATTGCATGGGAGCACCATGTTTTCAGTACTTAGGGTCCTGGAAGGCCTTTTTCTGGCATTGAGGGTCTACCCTTCGTTAGACACAGAGATAGTTTTACAACCGCCCCCTTTTCTTAATGACACACCTGTTCCGCTCCAGTCATTTCTCCATAACCTTTAACATCACAAGTTCATACATCTTTATGAGTTTAGCAAGTTCATTGTCGCCCTGTACGTCAAAATTTATTTCTCAGAGTTTCATTGTACATTAATAAATCACCACCTATTTATCATGCCGTTAAGAGAAAAAGAACTAAAAATCTGTCCTTGTAATGTGCGTTAATGGCCCATGACTCCTTTTGTTCCGAAATGACTTCCGGTAATCTTCGGAGTCTTTTCCGAATGTCCTCCTATTTTGTGCGGAGAACTATCTGCCTTAAGCGAAATCATAAATCAGGTACTTGGGTTTTGCTGTATAATTTTATCATTCGCATCTGATAATTTAATTCTTATCGCCATGTTAAGACTGGTTTTATCACTAATAAATCCACGAGACATATTGCAAGGGTATATTATGGCTACGGGACACCCTGGTTAAACCTGACATTTTAAATTCGCCGAACTGCTGTGTAGAACTGTAAAGGGTCTGTTTGAATAGGAAGCCATTGGTCTAAATCACGTTTTTAAATTAAGTGCCGCTGAGTATTCTAACAGCGGGGTGCACTGGTACAAAGCGCGCGCATGAAAGCCACCCCTGACAGGAAAATAGTCGTTGAATTCTTAATGGTTGAGTGAAAGCTTCTGACTAACTTGACTAACGGAGTTTAGTTATTCTTTCTGTGATGGTATTTGGCTGTTCTTTAGATTACCGTCCTACTAATACAACTACTGCTACAACAACACTAATGATGATTACTACTACTTTTTTCTATTACTACTACTATTACTAAATTACTGTTATTGCTACTCCTATTAATACTGCTAAGACTACCACTCTTGCTACTGCGACTATCCTTGCTATATCTATTAGTGCAATTACTACTGTTGCTGTTGCGGCTTCTACTGCTACATCTAAACTGCCACTACTACTGCTAAATACTACTACCACTGCTACTAGTTACTAGTACTACATCTACTATTATTGCTACTATACTAAATACTACAGGCATTATAACTACTATTATTACTACAACTACTACTACCAAATACAACAGCCACTACAACTCTATTATTACTACAACTACCACTACTACTACTAAATACTACTGCCACTACAGCTACTATTATTACTACAACTACCACTACTACTGCTTAATACTATGGCTACTACAACTACTATTATTTCTACCACTACTACCACTATTATTACTACAACTACCACTACTACTACAACTCCTAAATACTACGGCCACTACAGGTACTATTATTACTACAACCACCACTACTACTACTTAATACTACAGCCACTACAACCACTATTATTACTACAACTAACACTACTACTACAACTCCTAAATACTACGGCCACTACAGCTACAATTATTACTACAACTACCACTACTACTACTAAATACTACAGCCACTACAACTACTATTATTACTACAACCACCACTACTACTACTAAGTACTACAGCCACTACAACTACAATTATTACTACAACTACCACTACTACTACTAAATACTACAGCCACTACAACTACTATTATTACTACAACCACCACTACTACTACTAAGTACTACAGCCACTACAACTACAATTATTACTACAACTACCACTACTACTACTAAATACTACAGCCACTGCAACTATTATTATAACTACTACGTCTAAATACTACGACACTACTGATTTGACTTCTTAGATATTAAAATTATTCTTTATACCAGTCCAGTCAAAGTGGAATGCCTTAGGTGTTGTAAATAGGTACACACTTCTCGTTTCTCCCCTTCATTCTGTATAATATAACCTGTGGGCAGTATTTCGTTTTTTTTCCTCTGTCGTTTTATTCCTCCACATCACAAACCATCGTCACCATGTCACTCCCTGTGGAGCATAAGCCAGAAATATTTGCACTCTAAGCTCTCATATCCTGTGCCTTCCTTGTGTTCAAGGTTTTTCCATCTTCTTTCTTCTTCTTTGGTCCTTGAGCAGTCAGCAGTCAGTGACTGTCGCGCCTGGTGTCATTTTGTAGGGCAGCAACAAATTATCTCCACTTTGCTCGGTCGGCGGCCATCGTGCATGTGGTGCTCCACCTCTGGTTCATGCTTTGCATCTCTGCTTCCACAGTTCTCCGCCAGGTAGCTTTTGGCCAGCCTCTCGTTCGCTTTTCTTCTGGAGTCCATAGCATTGCAGTTCTGGCAACAGTGGCAGGATCCCTGTTGAGGGTGTGCACAACCCAATTCCAGCAAGATAATCCATAATCCTCAAAATATATAATGTAAAATGACGGATTCAGTTCCAAGCTGTGTACTGCTATTATGGACACACTGTCTGATCTGTACAGAATATATTTTGACCTTTTCTCATCTATCTATCTTTGACCTCTTTTAATCTCTCAGGAATAATTCTTTTTAACATTTTCCGTGGCACCTGTAGTAACATTATTCTTATGTAGTATAAGCACAGCGTCCGATTGACAGAGTGGTTAGAGCGCTGGTCTCTTGCGGCAAAGGTTCCGGCCTCGAATCACGGTACCGACACGCTCCAGTCTACTCAGCTGTAAATGGGTACCTGACTCTTTGAGTTAGGAAAGAAAAAGGCAGCGAGGAAGGGAACTGGTTACCTTACCTCTCGATGCTGGACCTAGTATAGTGAAGTCTCTAACACTTCACTCCCCTACGGCAATATCTGCTATGGAACTACCTTTTTAGTATGTGCGCTTTGGCAACTTCACGGACGTTTCAGCGCTACAGAAATCACTGCCATCAGAGCACGTGGTTTGGCACAGGCGTCCTGCAGTGAGACCCACTACAATGGTAACTTTGTACTCCATTGGGAGCAAAATGGGAAATGAATAACGAATGAATGTCCACACCCTGCATGTCGTACAATGCGACTAATATGACGTTGCGCATGGGGCTGGCAACTTATGATATAAAAGTAAGTGCTACAGAAATTACCGATGTAAGAGTTTGTTGTTTGGCCTCAGCTTCCTCGTGAGGCCCATCAGCAATGGTGGCTTCATTCTTCAGAAGAAGCGGAAACTGAGAGGATGCTGATGATGTGCACCGTTGCAGATCTCCCTTATGTGACAGTTTGGCCACATGCCCTTCCTTCTAGTATTCTGGTATTGCTTCACTGTCCCAAACTTTACGAAGTAATATGCGGAATTAGTTGCGGTAGTTTGCGTCCGATTGGCAGAATCGTAAAAGCACTTGCCTCTCGAGGCAAAGTGTCCGGGTTTGAAACTTGGTAGCGTTACTCTTCAGATTACCCAGCTGTAAATGAGTACCTAACTCTGCTGTTGAGTTATGGAAGACAAAGACAGCGATGGAGGGAACTGATCACCCCATCTGTCGAAGCTGGACACAGTATAGTGAAGTCTATAAGGCAGTGATTCTTAACCAGGGGTGCATGCACCCCCTAGTGGTGCGAGACCTACCTTCAGGGGGTACGAGACATGTTTGTAATTTTAGAAGCCGAATCAACATTAACATTATATAATACACAGAACTCAAATGTATTTGTACAAAATAGAACATTGACAACGTGATTTCAATGTCGAATTTGGTTCTTGTGCGTTAATTCACCGCTAAAATCAAATTGTGGAAATTTATTACCCAAACTGAGAACCGTACTTTTTCTTGACTGAAAAAGGTTGATTTCACATTGTGGTTTGGGAGGGCAAGTTAAAAAAAAAAACGTTCCTCGTGCATTCATAGTTGACACGCTTACGACAGACCCGCCCTCAATTCCCCCCCTCCCCCCGTATTTTAAGTTTATAAACCAATAAAACGGTATTGAATCAGTTCTACAAGTTAACGGTACACAGGAAACAAGGGAAGTCGCTGCCGTTGCCTTCTATAACTCAAGATCAGAGTCAGGTACCCATTTACAGCTGGTTAGACTGATGCGTGACACTACCAAGCTCGAGAGGTGGGGCCTACCTAGCTATAAATGCGTGACACCTGTTCCCTTCCTCGCTGCCGCTGCCTTCTCTAACTCAAGATCAGAGTCAGGTACTCATTTACAGCTGGTTAGACTGATGCGTGACATTACCAAGCTCGAGAGGTGGGGGCCTACCTAGCTATAAATGCGTGACACCTGTTCCCTTCCTCGCTGCCGTTGCCTTCTCTAACTCAAGATCAGAGTCAGGTACCCATTTACAGCTGGTTAGACTGATGCGTGACACTACCAAGCTTTGAACCCGAAACCCGGTAACTTATTGCGGTAGTGGAGCGTTAGAGACTTCACTACACTAGGTCCAGCATCGAGAGGTGGGGAGACCAGTTTCCTTTCTCACTGTCTTTTCCTTCCCTTACTCAAAGTTAAGTACCCATTTATAGCTAGGTAGGCCCCACCTCTCGATGCTGGACCTAGTATAGTGAAGTCTCTAACGCTCCACTACCGCAATAAGTTACAGGGTTTCGGGTTCAAAGCTTGGTAGTGTCACGCATCAGTCTAACCAGCTGTAAATGGGTACCTGACTCTGATCTTGAGTTAGAGAAGGCAACGGCAGCGAGAAAGGGAACAGGTGTCACGCATTTATAGCTACGTAGGCCCCACCTCTCTAGCTTGGTAGTGTCACGCATCAGTCTAACCAGCTGTAAATGGGTACCTGACTCTGATCTTGAGTTAGAGAAGGCAACGACAGCGAGGAAGGGAACAGGTGTCACGCATCAGTCTAACCAGCTGTAAATGGGTACCTGACTCTGATAGGGACTTGAAAGCTGATGATGATGATGATGATTATGATGAGTAACAATTCCCTAGACTTAAGGGTCTTTTATATTTGGACATGCGTCCTAATATAACCGACTATATTCATTAACTCAATGTCCTCGTTAAAAAATGCAACAGCTTAGCTGAGCCTAGCACCTATCATCAGGAAGGTTGCTTTTTGTGTACGCATTGTTCGAGCTCCGCCAAGTTCATTACAACGAGTTGTCTAGTTCATTATTCGCTGACAATTCAGGTATTAAGAATCTGAACACGTAGGAACATAAACCGATATTTGACCCCGTTAAAACGATCGCACGCCGTGACGGTCACGTGTTAGTCACGCAGTAACAGTATTCGCCTATCCACGTTTCCGTGACGGAACAGTCCGTGCTGTTATTACTTATTCATTTATGGAAATTGAGAATAATGTGTCTTTGTAATCAGGTTTACACCACGCAGACTTATTTTCTTGTTAGTCTTGATCTGCTTTGTCATTCACTCTCAAATAACCACATCTATCTCTCTTATAAAGCTGAAAGTTCGCCTCAGGCTTCTCTCGTCACCATACAGTTTCTCCATCAACTGGGTTGGAGATGGTCATGCTGCCACCTTGTTCCTCTCATGGAGCTGACAGTTTTGGAGAACGTGTGCTATTGTTTATTTGTCCACCCCACATTGGCACATATCTCTGTCTGTCTGTCCACCCCACATTGGCACATATCTCTGTCCACCCCACATTGGCACATATCTCTGTCTGTCCACCCCACATTGGCACATATCTCTGTCTGTCCACCCCACATTGGCACATATCTCTGTCTGTCCACCCCACATTGGCACATAACTCTGTCCACCCCACATTGGCACATATCTGTCTGTCCACCCCACATTGGCACATATCTCTGTCCACCCCACATTGGCACATATCTGTCTGTCTGTCCACCCCACATTGGCACACATCTCTGTCTGTCCACCCCACATTGGCACATATCTCTGTCCACCCATAATTGGCACATATCTCTGTCTGTCCACCCCACATTGGCACATATCTCTGTCTGTCCACCCCACATTGGCACATATCTCTGTCTGTCCACCCCACATTGGCACTTATCTCTGTCTGTCCACCCCACATTGGCACATATCTGTCTGTCTGTCCACCCCACATTGGCACATATCTCTGTCTGTCCACCCCACATTGGCACATATCTCTGTCTGTCCACCCCACATTGGCACATATCTCTGTCCACCCATAATTGGCACATATCTGTCTGTCTGTCCACCCCACATTGGCACATATCTCTGTCTGTCCACCCCACATTGGCACATATCTCTGTCTGTCCACCCCACATTGGCACATACTCTGTCTGTCTGATTTTCAGTTTGTTGGACAGATGGTTGTTCTTGTGAACAGCTATGCTTTGGACCCGAACAATGAACTGACAGTTAGAAGAAAGAATTGAGGCTCTTGAGATGTGGATATGCAAGAGAATGGAGAACATCTCGTGGAAAGATAAGAAAAGTATAAAGAGGTACTAGAAAAGCTAGAAATAAAAAGTGAGTGAAAGAGAAAGAGATCAAAATTAGACATAAAATATTTTGGCCATAGAAAATACATAACATCTTGCTGAAGACCATAAAGGAAGGAAGGAAGAGGTGAAGGCAAACGTGCGAGAGGAAGACAGCTCTATAAGTTGGAAAATAACATCAAGAGATAGAAAGGAGAGAGTCTATCAGAATGTTCCATCAAGATAAGAGACAGTCGACTTTCGTTATCGAGATGGCAGTTAATGATGATGATGATGATGATGATGATACCATAAAGAAGACTATGTACAGTATTTGATTCAATAAAACGGCTCTTTTGGAGCAACTAAGCGTTAATGGGAATTGCAGATGTTTCGGTAAAAAAAACCGCCGCTGTAGAGTATGTCAGTACGTACGTGTTCCTAGACCCCATGACTACACTCAGAAGTCAACACTCGTCGCTCATGTTGTTTACATTTCGATAACGGTTAAAGAGAAAAACTCTTGTGGCTCCGATCGGAGACTATCTGTAAAATTGCCACTTAGGTCGCCGGCTATCTGCTGAACCACTTAGGTCTCCGTCGATCTTGCGAAGTTTGAACAATGGCTGTGTAGCCAGAGGGGAGGCGAGAGTGGCACAAGGAGAGTTTCTTTAAATTTGCATAGTCGTTTTGAATACCTTGTTCCGTTTAGTTATATGTTTTTCTGAATTCGCTAAAATAATATTAGACTGTGAATAAAATTCCAGGTGCATGTTTTTGCTTAAGTGAACATTTAGTAGCCCAGAATACAGTAAAAAAGTGTTCTTAATCGAAGCACATATAACGTGCATACATAGTAGGCCTTTGTTTACGAATGATAGCTATACTTTTAAGTTTAATGCAGAAACGGCTGTGAGGGCCATTCATCCAACGCCATCTACAACACAGGAACAAAGAAGGCATGACTTAGAAGGTAATCTGGCACAACAAATCAAAGAAATGATGAATTAGAAGGTCTTGGGCATACGATGAATAACACGATGTATTTAAGGACAATCTAGCTCACAAAACAAAAGAAATAATAAAGTTAAATAATATAACACACACAATCACAGAAATAACGACAAAGAAGGTAATATAGCATTCAAGAACAATGAATTTTTTTCTTCAGTGAAGTGAAGACATAAAAGGTAATATAGAACACAAGAACAAAGCAATGACGACATAGAAGGCAAAATAGAACACAAGAACAAAGCAGTGATGACATAGAAGGTAATACAGAACACAAGAACAAAGCAGTGATGACATAGAAGGTAATACAGAACACAAGAACAAAGCAGTGATGACATAGAAGGTAATACAGAACACAAGAACAAAGCAGTGATGACATAGAAGGTAATACAGAACACTAGAACAAAGCAGTGATGACATAGAAGGTAATACAGAACACAAGAACAAAGCAGTGATGACATAGAAGGTAATACAGAACACAAGAACAAAGCAGTGATGACATAGAAGGTAATACAGAACACTAGAACAAAGCAGTGATGACATAGAAGGTAATACAGAACACAAGAACAAAGCAGTGATGACATAGAAGGTAATACAGAACACAAGAACAAAGCAGTGATGACATAGAAGGTAATACAGAACACAAGAACAAAGCAGTGATGACATAGAAGGTAATACAGAACACAAGAACAAAGCAGTGATGACATAGAAGGTAATACAGAACACAAGAACAAAGCAACGACGGCATATAAGGCAATATAGAACTCAAGAACAAGGCATTGATGACATAGAAGGTAATATAGAACACAGGAACATAGCAATGACGACATAGAAACTAATCAAGAACATAAGAGCAAAATCGTGATTATTTAGAAGACAGTCTAACACATAAGAACAATGACATGACACTTTAGAACGTAAAATGGAACACAAGAACACAGTTAAAAACAGAACAAAGAAATTATGACGTAAAAGAACATCTAGAACACAAGAACAAAGACAAGATATTTTATAATTTAGCACAGAAGAACATAATTAAAAACACAGAACAAAGAAATTTTGACGTAAATGAAAATCAAGAACACAAGAACACAAATGATGACATAGAAGATAATCTAGAACACAAGAACACAAATGATGACAAAGAAGATAATCTAGAACACAAGAACACAAATGATGACAAAGAAGATAATCTAGAACACAAGAATACAGGCATGATGATTTATAAGATATCTAGCACACAAGAAGAAAGAAGTTATGATTTAGAAGATAATAAAGAACACCGAAACAAAGAAATTATGACTCAAAAGAACAAGTAGCACACACGAACAAGGAAATGGTGACATAGAAGGTACTCAAGAACATAAGAACAAAGAAATGATGATTCAGCCGATAATCTAGCACACTAGAACAAAGAAATGATGATGTATGAGATAATATAGAATACAAAAGCAAATAAAAGATACTATATGAGATAATATAGAACACAAAAGCAAATGAAAGATACTATATGAGATAATATAGAACACAAAAGCAAATAAAAGATACTATATGAGATAATATAGAAGACAAAAGCAAATGAAAGATACTATATGAGAAAATATAGAACACAAAAGCAAATGAAAGATACTATATGAGATAATATAGAACACAAAAGCAAATAAAAGATACTATATGAGATAATATAGAACACAAAAGCAAATAAAAGATACTATATGAGATAATATAGAATGCAAAAGCAAATGAAAGATACTATATGAGATAATATAGAAGACAAAAGCAAATAAAATATACTATATGAGATAATATAGAAGACAAAAGCAAATAAAATATACTATATGAGATAATATAGAAGACAAAAGCAAATAAAATATACTATATGAGATAATATAGAAGACAAAAGCAAATAAAATATACTATATGAGATAATATAGAAGACAAAAGCAAATAAAATATACTATATGAGATAATATAGAAGACAAAAGCAAATAAAATATACTATATGAGATAATATAGAAGACAAAAGCAAATAAAATATACTATATGAGATAATATAGAAGACAAAAGCAAATAATATTTACTATATGAGATAATCTAAAGCAGGGGTTCTCAACTTTATTTTGCTCATGTCCCTCTTCTGAGCCTCATCTACCTCTGCAGCGCCCCCCTCTTCTTCTCTCCCCCCCCCCCCCCCCCCCCCCCCCCTCCCCCCCCCCCCCCCCCCCCCCCCTTTCCCCCCCCCCCCCCCCCCCCCCCGGTACTCGCTGTTAGCTGGAAAAAAATGTGCTTTACCGTCTCACTGTGGTCCTGGTTGAGAACTACTGATCTACAGCACAAAAACAAATAAATGAGCAAAGATCGTGCTTGTAGACAAAGAATTTCAACGATAGAGAACAAAGACGGGAAGAACACACTTAAATGCATGCCAGCCTTGTAAGTGAAGAAAAGTTGTGGAGGGGAAAAAAGAAAAAAACTTTGTTCAAGTTAAGTAACAGCGACATACACAAATATTCACAAATGAACAGCTCAGCGTTAAATAAATACAGTATGCAGATACCGCTTTAGGGAGATCGTAGAAGCTGAAGTAAGAGAGAAAGTCAGACAACAGTAGTATATCACATACAAAGTAATTCATTCGGATAGAGTAAGCACTGAGCTAGAGACAATGGAAAATGAGACAGAGACAGACATAAGGAGAGGGAGGTTGATAATAATCGATAATAGTTTGTCTGCCCGAGTTTCCAGACGACTCGACATTTGAATGAGCTTGAGTAAGAGGATTCCGCGGTTCCAGTGTGAGGGTCACTCGCCTCACTTTTGGCTCACACACTCTGTTTCATTGACCGAGCTAATTTCAGTGTAATTTCCCTCTATTGTTAATATTTGGCGCTAGCGGATTGGACGGTTAATAATTCAAGAGGATTTACCGCACAAGGACTTCCCCCGCTATTTGGGCCCCATCCATTGATAAGTGTACACTTATTGTGCATTGTTAAACGTGTTATTACGGAATAGGAGAAAAACGTTTACACGCACAGTCAAGAATCATTTACTAGCAAAGTTGCTTAATCCGCTTGTTCTTTTAAATACCATGGAATTAATAACAAATATGATGACATATCCTGAGGTTACATGTTTTGTTTAGCACAGTGATTTACTTAGAGGGTCCGCCCCATGTTACAGCCAGGAGTGAGGTGCCGCTTCATACTATTATGACAGTACTATACTGTTTAAAGAACTTACTTCAAGTATAATAGTGTTTATATGTATTTTATGGGAAGGGGGTGCCAAATACTTTAAGTACGCCCCTGCTTTAGCTCATTCTGTCTTGTTTGGTCTCTCCCTCTATGTCTGTGCGTCGGAAATCGCATGCTAATTAACATGATTAAAACAAAGTGCATGTTAATATCAACTAGACAAAAATTACAAAATTCAGAGAAAACAACACTTCAGATCTATATTGGTACCTCACCAATTGAAAACGTTAATGAACATAAAACTCTAGGAATAGTCGTTGACCAGCATCTAAATTGGAACTCACATGTTCATGCCCTGACCAAGCAAACGGCACAGAAAGTTTTACCAGTTAGCTGAAATCAAACATTTCCTAGATGAAGATGCACGAAAATTGTTCTATATATCTCACATACAAAAAAACCTTGACTATAGCTCCACAATCTGGGATGGTTGTTCTATGTCCAACACAAAAAGACTCCATTCACTACAAAAGCGTGCAGTGCGTCTAGTTTCTGACAACTGCCAAACACAGTGTGTAGATCTATATAAAGATCTCAAAATACTGTCTTTAAGAAAGCGCTTTCTGTTCAACAAAGCTAAATTTGTTCACAAAATCCTGTCACAGAATGCTTCAACATATCTGTGACCAATGTTCAAATACAATGAAAGACGCTGTCAACGCCTTAACAAAATACAAGTGCCCAAGCCTAGGCTTGACTTATTCAAGAAAAGCTTAGCTTACTCTGCTGCTCATCTTTGGAACTATCTTCCACATTATCTAAATAAAAGATGACAACCTCAGTCCCTATTCATACAATCGTAAACTTTTCAAATACTTTATGAGTTCTGATTATCTGCGCCCCCCCCCCACCCCCCTCCCCTTAATGTGATTATTTTTCCGAACAAATGATATAATATCGAATGTAGGTTTAATGATGATGTTAGTGCTTTTCAACATATTTTGTTTCATGGTGATACTTAATTTGTACTTTTCATCATATTTTATTTCATGGTGATACTTAATTTGTACTTTTCATCATATTTTATTTCATGGTTGTGGTGAAGTGGGATGTTATAAATATTTATAGGGGACTTAGTGTACTGACTGAGATCAGCTGTGAAGGTATCTATATCTATTAAGAGTAGTGTATTATAGATAACCTTACTTGCTACCACATATCTATATATCTCAGTCAGAATTATTCTGAATAGTGTGATGACTACGTTATGTGTCTAGGGTATGTGTATGATGAAGTGTAAGTCACAACAACAGACAGATAAACAATTTAATTTAATCCACTACTCTTGACAACACTGTGACACTCACATACATATAACACTCTATGAGAATATCTTAAGGAGTCACTGATAACTTTTCAAATAACAATATGTATTCATTGTTATCATAAAGGTATATGTGTCCTGATTCAAATACAAAGGAACCAGGAATCACAATCAATTTTAATTACAAGTATATGTACAGACTTTATCAATATGAATATTGTAGTGACATATATTATTAAAATATCCTATGTGTGTCAGTTGTGTAGTGGTAATATGAGGTAATACTGGTTTTGTTTTGTTCAAGCTCTGTTGGTATTTGTCATCATGACTTCAATAGTTTGTCTTTTGGGACTAGTATTGGAGATGTTCTCAGTTCCTGATATTAAGACAATTAAATTCCCCTCTGAATGTTATTTTTACAAAGTCATTTCAAGATGAGGGGACATAATGTTGAGCTCAGCTGGCCAAATCAGCTTATCTTGCGTGATGGCGGCAGGAAAGGACTCCTCTGCTCGAATACTCCCCTGGGCTCTGGAGACACCTCACTGATAGCTAAAAAGACCAAGGAGTATGCTGTCCGACTCTGGATTCAGCAAAGCTCTGACCAGGTGCTGCTCAGTACCATCAAGACCACGGTCCCTGAAATCAAGAAGGATGTACCTTCTACTTCATAACTAACTTATACTTTCTTTTTACACTGATCACAACACATCACAAACATTGAGTTCAGAGCGTTAGGCCAACTGTCAGCTTCATCTGAAATACTTTATACCAGTATTTACCTCCTTAATGGTTACCACGCCTCTGCACTTCCAGCATTATTTCTTTCTAGTCAATCATCCAGGTGTCAGTGTACTATTAGGCCATTCCATGCCGTTTTACTTCCCTCCGACACCCTCTGTTCAGGCTGGAGCATTATAGGCTTTATCTCCTGTTTGCCACTGAACTACACATATATATACAGGCATAAATTAACAATTTACATTCAATTTTCATTAAAAGATACTGAATGGTTCAAGCTTACCACAATTCATAGAATAAACACAGATACGTTGATTAGCAATGAATTCTGGCACAAAATACTGGCACAAATTCCCATCTGCTTATGTTCCAGGCTTTTATTTAACACAAATATGAGCTGGCTTCAACGCACTGTTGCTTTATCAAGCTTATTTAAACAAGTGGTCTCGAACTAACGCTCCTAAGTGAGTATATCAGCGAGTCTAGCCAATCGAGCCCCGTTTCGACAAGTGTTTGAAAAAATGTTACCTTTTCACGTCTCCCCTAACAACGAAAGATAGTATTTATAGCCCGACCAATCGTGGTTAGTCTTTCATTTGTTGCGCTCCAATCAATTTGGAGTTTACATGGTAGGCTATTTCTGTAACGTAAGGTTTTTTTCAAACACGTTATAAAAAAATTTTATGAGCAGAAATGATTTTATGTTGTCAGGCATCCCCACTATTTTATTTTGGTTATAATTTATTAATTCCTGGACTATTTGCGTAACGTTTTACAAATTCTTTGTCAGCAAGCCCTAAGGAACCCAAATATCCAAATTTAAAAGAGCTACGTGGCTGCGTTCAAAATATGCAATTCCTTCTACCTCCTGTTTCGAAGATGTGCTGTCTGGGTACTGTAATGTTTTCAAACGTAAACCCATATAATGTTATCTTTCCTAATAAGCGTTTTTTATGATTTTAAAACCTAACTCTGGGAAGGGTAGTGAATTTATCACTGTCCGTCTGAAAAAAAATTAGTGCATGTAGCCTAACACGCGTGATAGTAGTAATTGTGTATCGCGCGCCGCGGGTTGGGGGTGGCATTAATAGCGAGACGCGTGTTTAGTGTTCGGCTTTCTGCCTCTCCCTTCTCGCTTTATCCTTTAGTCCATCTGTTCGTTCGTTTTGGTAACATAGTGTAGAAAAAGACATGAATGGAATTTAAAATTTAGGTCAACTTGCATATCTCAAGGTTTTTCTTAGAAAGGCAGCACATTTTATTGTGTGTTTGGGAAACGCGTGTATGTTGCAGAAGGCCTTTAATATCAACGTGAAAGCGTTACAATTTGCCGACGAAGTAGAAAACAAGGGGAATTTCGAGTACCTTCTTTGTGACAGCACTGTTATTTACCATTGCTCTTTTCTTTATTAATTTTATTTGTTAGGCTTAATATTTAACTAATAATTTATATATGTGGATTAGAATATTCCACGACACCTCCCCTCTTAAAACAGACATTATATGTCAGTCCTTTATTCTATATTCACATAGAGAAATTTATTATTATTTCTGGGGTTTACGGTGATTCTCATCACACGGATGGCGGCTTAAAAAATCCGCTCCCAAATTGGTTTTTCCAGATATATACTCAATGCTAAAATTATATGGAGCCAAAAGTAAAGACCATCGGAGTAACCTGGAGTTCTCATGCCTAGCCTGTGCTAGAAACGATAAAGGTTTGTGGTCTGTTTGCAACTTAAATGCCTTTCCATATAGATAAATATTGAATTTCTTTATCGCCCATATTACTGCAAGACATTCTTTTTCGCTAGTTGAGTAGTTGATTTCAGCTTTATTCAACTTTCTGCTAGCATATGCCACTGGGCTTAATTCCCCATCCAATGCATCTGATTTCTGTAGTAGAGTTGCACCTAACCCAATATTACTTGCATCCGTCCTTACTATGAATTCTTGACTTAAGTCAGGTAATTTCAAAATGGGTTTACTTGTGAACTTTTCCTTCAATTCTTGGTAAGTCATTTCACATTGTGGTGTCCATGTAATGCGATCTGGATGTCCTTTACGTGTCAATTCAGTTAACGGTGCACATATGGAATTAAAGTTTTTGATATACTTCTGGTAGAACCCACATAATGAGACAAAGGATCTCACGTCCTTCTTGGTTTGTGGTCTCGGGGCTTTCTGTAGTTTCTCTAAATTCTTTGGGTCAGGGGTCATGTTTCCCTGATAAACTGTGTGTCCCAAAAATTCCAATTCTTTACATCCAACGCAACATTTGGTTGGTCGGGCTGTTAAATTTGCCTCCCTAAGTCGATCAAACAGCATGTTCAGAGAGTCAATGTGTTCCTCAAATGTTTCTGTTGCTATAAGGATATCATCCATAAAATTTGTTATACAGGGATTATTCAGAGGATCCAATAATTTTCTCATCATTCTAGAGAAGACACTAGGCGCATTCTTCAATCCAAATGGCAATCTATTAAACTCATAGTGTCCTTCTGAGGTACTAAAAGCTAGGTATGGTCTAACCTCAGGCTTTACTGGAATCTGATAATATCCTTTACTCAGATCCACTTTGGAGAAATATTTAGCTTTATTTAGTCTGGCAAACAGCTGATTTGTATCCGGCAATGGATCCACCTGTCCTTCTGTAATAGCATTCAGTCTCCTGTAATCTATACAGAGTCTATGTTCTCCAGAGGGCTTCCTTAAGAGTACAACACCGGAACTATACGAAGACTCACTGTGCGAAATAATTCCTTCCTTCAATAGATAGTCTATCTCTTCCTTCAAAGCTTTCTCCTTAGCAAACGGAATCGAATATGGTTTCATACAGACAGGTGTGGAGTCTATTAGTTTCATATCATATTCCAATAGGTTTGTATGCCCTGGTCGGTCTGTTAACACCTCTGCATGATTATTTAGAACCTGTTGCACTCTCTCTTTCTGAGTTTTCGTTAAATGTGTACTGATTTTCACCTGTGCTGCTGTCTCACAGGGGTGTAATGGATATTCAAATGATGAAAGTGGTTCCTTTTTCATCTCCATGGCGATGGACAAGGTCAACAAGTGTGTCTCTTCCTGATGTTCTCTTTCCAAATATTTCTTCAGGAGATTCACATGATAGATTTTTTCTTTCCCCTTCTTATCTATCTTATAATTTGTTCTAGACACCTTCTCTAGAACTGTATATGGACCCTGCCATCCAATTTGTAACTTATTCTGACTCCCGGGCAAAAGAAGCAGTACTTTCTCTCCCACAGCCAAATTTCTGTCCTTCGCCTTCCTGTTATAATAGGCAGCATGTTTCTTCCTGGCTTGTTTCAAATTTTCATTGGCAAGTTTCCAGCCAGTTTTTAACCGAGTGGTCAGCTCATTCACATATTGGTATGAAGATGTAATGTTTTCCTCTGCCTTTTCATCAGTCCACGTTCTTAACATAGCTACATATGGACCTTTAATTGTGTGGACCTATTTGTCCATGCACCGGTATGGTCTCTTCCACTCGAAGCTTTATAGTGATGATTTTTCCTCCCAGAATTATCATTCACAAAACGACCGCTACCAATTTTTCTTTTGGGGCTTTCTCCCCACTTAAAATTCTTGATGAGAGATTTCCTCTCTACATCTTCTTCCTCCAGTTTGTTTAAGTCCGATTGAGGGATTGTCGGCTTATCCTGGGGTAAGACATCTGTTTGCACTCTCCGCATAGTGGCCATTGTAAAACAGTTAAGTGAAGCTTGTCCGTGAAAAGGGGCTTCCCATTCCATTTGGTCCACTTTATCAAATCTATATTTCTTTTTATTATCAGGCCTAATTTTGCCCCGGGGCGTGTCCAGGTCCTGATCCATGTTCCCACTTGTGGGTGTTCCCTCATGTGCTATGCTACACCTTTCTACAAAATTCTCAATGTCCCATCTTGCTTTGGGCCAATAATAATTGTGAGCCACCTTTTGAATGATGGTACCTATCTTCTCATGGTCCCCATCTGGTTTCACATGTAGGCTCCTTATTAAGTCTGCCCTATATCTTTTGGAAGAACCAGCTGTCCGTGACCTTTGGATCTAGCTCCAGTCTTCCTATACATCAACTTGTTTTTCATGTAAAAATCTCCCTTGCCTGGAGTTGTATGACAAGTTGACAATTTTCTGAAACAAGGCTTGAGTGTTTTATCCCCAGCCTGTGCCTTCCTCATCTCTTCTGGAGTGGTATCTAACATAATATCCTCCTCCTGTCTTGAGGTCGACCTGACCTGAAGGGTTGCCATATACACAGGTTTCCTTCTGCAACGGTCAGTGTCATGATTGTTCATCTTACAATTTTTACACCACCTTTTTCCTTGGTTGAAAGATTTTCTTTCATCATATTTCCTTTCATCGAATTGTGGGAATTTATTTTTATTTCATACCGTGGCCTATCAAATTGGTGCTTACCTTTATTTTGATCCTTAGGATCAAATTTATTAAAGTTCTGTGGTGCCCTAAAGTTATCCACTTGTTTCTTTTTATTACCTGTTACCTCTGCTTGAGCTGCTTGATACCTTTCAGCAACATTTAGCAACTCATCCAGCCTCTCTGCACCTTGTTCCATGAGAAACTTTCTCAGGTCTGGAGCCATGGACTCTCTTAATTGCTCTATAAGGACCATTTCCTTAAGATCTTGGGTTTTCCCCAGAGAAGTCCATTTCTCCAAGTACGTCTCTATTCGTGCAGTGAACTGGTGATAGGTCTCACCCGACAGAAGCTTAGCCTTCCGAAATTTTTTCCTATAAAATACCGCATTCTTCTCATACCTTAACAAAAGCGCCTGCCTTAGCATGTCATAATTTTCCTGATCACCTCTGCTCATTTTTGCAAAAACTTCATAAGCTGCCCCACGAAGTCCCTGAGATAACTTTAAGCTCCACCTTTCTCTCTCTAACCCATACGTGGTAGCTAATAGCTCATACCTATTTAGGTAGCTCTCAATATCATCGTCTTTCTCAACAAAATGATCTAAATGAAAATTCATAGCTGAGGTTGAGGCTCCTTGAGTAACCGTAGCATCAGAGGCAAAGGGACTGGCACCATTTTCAGGAGCATGGCCTTGAAACTCAAACTCCCTTAGTCGTAACTCATGTTCCCTTTGTAATCTTTTATCTTCTGCTTCCCTTTCTGCAGCTAATTTCCTCTCTTCCCTTTCTGCAGCTAATTTCTTCTCTTCCCTTTCTGCAGCTAATTTCTTCTCTTCCCTTTCTGCAGCCAATCTTCTGTCTTCTCTTTCTGCCTCCAATTTCTTAGCCTCAGCCTCAATCTGCAACCTCTTAGTCTCAGCCTCAGCTTGCAACCTCTTAGTCTCAGCCTCTAACTTTCTTTCGGCCTCTTTTTCTAATCTTCTTTCTTCGCGTTCAATAAATTTGTCACATTCCGTAGTGACATAGGCAACCATAACTTGCCCATCTAATCCTAACTCTTTTGCAGTCTGTACAGCAGCAGATCGAAACTTGGCCAGGTCCGCCATTGTCTATCAGGTAAATTTCTACAATGTCTAACCAACAATTTAATCTCTAAATATATCTAATGGACAACACAGGCACCGTGAGCTCAACCTTATTTAATTCCACCCAAGGATACCTTTTAATTCTTATATTCCCTGAAGTGAATTACCCCCAATATTTTTAATAGGTAAAGATTCAAAATCCCAAGAGCGAGCCCCCAATATATGTGGTGAAGTGGGATGTTATAAATATTTATAGGGGACTTAGTGTACTGACTGAGATCAGCTGTGAAGGTATCTATATCTATTAAGAGTAGTGTATTATAGATAACCTTACTTGCTACCACATATCTATATATCTCAGTCAGAATTATTCTGGAATAGTGTGATGACTACGTTATGTGTCTAGGGTATGTGTATGATGAAGTGTAAGTCACAACAACAGACAGATAAACAATTTAATTTAATCCACTACTCTTGACAACACTGTGACACTCACATACATATAACACTCTATGAGAATATCTTAAGGAGTCACTGATAACTTTTCAAATAACAATATGTATTCATTGTTATCATAAAGGTATATGTGTCCTGATTCAAATACAAAGGAACCAGGAATCACAATCAATTTTAATTACAAGTATATGTACAGACTTTATCAATATGAATATTGTAGTGACATATATTATTAAAAATATCCTATGTGTGTCAGTTGTGTAGTGGTAATATGAGGTAATACTGGTTTTGTTTTGTTCAAGCTCTGTTGGTATTTGTCATCATGACTTCAATAGTTTGTCTTTTGGGACTAGTATTGGAGATGTTCTCAGTTCCTGATATTAAGACAATTAAATTCCCCTCTGAATGTTATTTTTACAAAGTCATTTCAAGATGAGGGGACATAATGTTGAGCTCAGCTGGCCAAATCAGCTTATCTTGCGTGATGGCGGCAGGAAAGGACTCCTCTGCTCGAATACTCCCCTGGGCTCTGGAGACACCTCACTGATAGCTAAAAAGACCAAGGAGTATGCTGTCCGACTCTGGATTCAGCAAAGCTCTGACCAGGTGCTGCTCAGTACCATCAAGACCACGGTCCCTGAAATCAAGAAGGATGTACCTTCTACTTCATAACTAACTTATACTTTCTTTTTACACTGATCACAACACATCACAAACATTGAGTTCAGAGCGTTAGGCCAACTGTCAGCTTCATCTGAAATACTTTATACCAGTATTTACCTCCTTAATGGTTACCACGCCTCTGCACTTCCAGCATTATTTCTTTCTAGTCAATCATCCAGGTGTCAGTGTACTATTTGGCCATTCCATGCCGTTTTACTTCCCTCCGACACCCTCTGTTCAGGCTGGAGCATTATAGGCTTTATCTCCTGTTTGCCACTGAACTACACATATATATACAGGCATAAATTAACAATTTACATTCAATTTTCATTAAAAGATACTGAATGGTTCAAGCTTACCACAATTCATAGAATAAACACAGATACGTTGATTAGCAATGAATTCTGGCACAAAATACTGGCACAAATTCCCATCTGCTTATGTTCCAGGCTTTTATTTAACACAAATATGAGCTGGCTTCAACGCACTGTTGCTTTATCAAGCTTATTTAAACAAGTGGTCTCGAACTAACGCTCCTAAGTGAGTATATCAGCGAGTCTAGCCAATCGAGCCCCGTTTCGACAAGTGTTTGAAAAAAATGTTACCTTTTCACGTCTCCCCTAACAACGAAAGATAGTATTTATAGCCCGACCAATCGTGGTTAGTCTTTCATTTGTTGCGCTCCAATCAATTTGGAGTTTACATGGTAGGCTATTTCTGTAACGTAAGGTTTTTTCAAACACGTTATAAAAAAATTTTATGAGCAGAAATGATTTTATGTTGTCAGGCATCCCCACTATTTTATTTTGGTTATAATTTATTAATTCCTGGACTATTTGCGTAACGTTTTACAAATTCTTTGTCAGCAAGCCCTAAGGAACCCAAATATCCAAATTTAAAAGAGCTACGTGGCTGCGTTCAAAATATGCAATTCCTTCTACCTCCTGTTTCGAAGATGTGCTGTCTGGGTACTGTAATGTTTTCAAACGTAAACCCATATAATGTTATCTTTCCTAATAAGCGTTTTTTATGATTTTAAAACCTAACTCTGGGAAGGGTAGTGAATTTATCACTGTCCGTCTGAAAAAAAATTAGTGCATGTAGCCTAACACGCGTGATAGTAGTAATTGTGTATCGCGCGCCGCGGGTTGGGGGTGGCATTAATAGCGAGACGCGTGTTTAGTGTTCGGCTTTCTGCCTCTCCCTTCTCGCTTTATCCTTTAGTCCATCTGTTCGTTCGTTTTGGTAACATAGTGTAGAAAAAGACATGAATGGAATTTAAAATTTAGGTCAACTTGCATATCTCAAGGTTTTTCTTAGAAAGGCAGCACATTTTATTGTGTGTTTGGGAAACGCGTGTATGTTGCAGAAGGCCTTTAATATCAACGTGAAAGCGTTACAATTTGCCGACGAAGTAGAAAACAAGGGGAATTTCGAGTACCTTCTTTGTGACAGCACTGTTATTTACCATTGCTCTTTTCTTTATTAATTTTATTTGTTAGGCTTAATATTTAACTAATAATTTATATATGTGGATTAGAATATTCCACGACAATGGTGATACTTAATTTGTACTTTTCATCATATTTTATTTCATGGTGATACTTAATTTGTACTTTTCATCATATTTTATTTCGTGTTTATAGATACCGTGAATGTGAGTATGCTATTCTTCTTCTTCTTCTTCCGTCCTTAGCCACCGACCGTCAAAGCAGTCAGTGGCCATTACGCCTAGTGGCGTCTTAGGGCAACAGCAGGTAGGTTTTCTTTGCCATTGTTTCCCATCACGCCTATTGGCGTCTTTAGGGCAACGGCAAATCAATCCATTTGCTGTTGTTTCCGTAATCGAAGTGACTGGCAAACGGGTGATCAGCCCGTTACTAGGTATTTTATAAGACTGGTTAATATTAATTATATTTATAATGTCTCTGGGAGAACTATTACTGGATGTGCTGTTGGGGTGGTGTCATCACACCCACTCTGTGACTAGAACAAGCTTTGTCCATTGTCTTATAGACTTTAGTAAATGTTATATTTCCCAAAATTCAGTATATTTGTGATGGGGAAATATTTATAAATCTTTAGGAGTTATGGTGAGTCCTCAGCAGGCCACTAATTCACTCATCTTGTCTGTGAAGATCTGATGCTGGATTCCGGTGGCCCACTCCTCTCGGTAGCTCGAATACAATGCTAGACTGCACCGACACCAATGTTAGGCGGCACACACATCTGCTTGTGTAATCTTGATTACTTATGTGGCACTACCCTAGTGCCACAACAGAAACTCACAATTCTGAAACAAAATTTGTGCTATGTGTCAGTACTCTATTTACTGCACCACTCTTACACACAGCACAACACATCAACATTACACAGAATGGGTCAGATCTCTCTGACCACATAGCACATCTTACCCAGTTGTTTTCATATAGTACTAGTTCCCCAAGACTGCATTGCATCTGAGATATGTTCAATAGTTTCCTTTTATTCAATAAGATAGGTGATATGTTCCCACTGATCTCAATAATATATCCGCCTTCCATAGTCTTAGTTAGGCGTCCATATATTTTGTTTGTCTCTAGACCCTGAACTTGGGCTGGGGACCTAGAGCGAGCACTTACTTGTCGTAATCATTTTATATGATATGGCAGTATCAATCACTCGAAATATTAAAATATACAAAATAAATGCTTTCATTCTTACCAGAATTCAGAATTGAGAACACAGTTATTTGCTAGCAAAACTCAGCTGAGCTGCTGGCTATATGATGGCGTCCCACTAAAATGTATGTAATATCTTCTGGGAGAAACACCACAAGCAATAACCGACTGTGTCCCTGGACAGAATTTTATCAAAAGGCAAAAATGCGCGTCTCTGTCCCGCTAATATGATTACATTTGTCCAATCACAGACTTCCCCCCTAACTTTTTCAAATCTACAACCAAAAGTCAAATTTCAGTCAGATCTCAGTCAAGTATGTATTATTGTCTGTTGGTCCGTCTGTCTCTACTTGGTTTTTCACAAAAACACACTTGGTTCTACATGCAATACCCTACACAAATCTGCCTCCTAAGTTATTTTTAGCCACAATTCTCCACCTTCCCCCTCTCGTCCATTACAGCTTGATTTTTGCATTTGCGTGTCTCAAGGACGAAATTTTGAAACTATAGTGAAAGTATGAACAGTACAGTCGCTAGTCTGATATGAACAATACAGTCTTTTGTCAATATCTTCTTTGTTATCTATCCGTCTGTATAATTTAAAGTATATTAGTTCTCTGCTTAAGATGGGCTATCAAACTAGCTAGGTTTTATATTCATAACTCTATTATTAAGAAAAAACATATTTTTTCTCAAGGGTATTTTTTTTTTAAAATTTGTTCGCGAACCTTCTCCACGGCGTTTGCCGCTGAATTCAAATAAAACGACCAAGTATCGAAAAACGTCCAAGAAATGACTGTTTCGAATAAGAGCCAAGGTCTTTTTTGTCCATTTCCTTACATTGTGTCAACTAGTGACGTGAATTTTTTTTCTTTTACTACCAATTGCGTCTTTTAGCCTTTCTAGATTCAAACACGTGTTCAGTCATAATTTTCCTTTTTTGATCTCCGTTTCCCTCCCGTCTACAAAGGGTAAACCGTTTCGTCTGCACGTCTAACTAGTTAGTTTAAATGGCGGTAGGAAATGCGGGCATGGGCGAGCATGTCTCCTAGTATCTTACGCCTTATTTTTATCCCTACATTTTATCTTTATATTTGGAGATATTTTAACGTTGTATCACGGTAAATTCATCACAGATGTGTCGGCCGAAAGGCGCAAATATCGCAGCGCCGCTGTAAACGAGCACAACGCAACCAACGCCCTTTTCAGGACGAACGAGGAAGAAGAAGAAGAATCAAAAGTGGACAGAGGTGGACATGGGGGAGGGGAGGGTTAAAAAATGCCAGAATTTGTGGACGTCTTTTATGCATGGCCCCTTAGTGCAAGGTTCCTGCAAAGGGGCCTGCTGCAGTGAAGGCCCCTTGCTCCTTTAGGGGCGCAAAATAGAATGACGATAATGACAAATTAATTTGTATGATAGCCTCACACAACTGTGGAATCGATACTGCTGGATGCTTATCCTGTCGAGCGCCTATTAATCACGTGGTGATCTCTTTGAAGCCGGCGATTGATTGAAGCGTAACTGACAGTGACAGCGTTTATGGATTGTGAGAAGCTGAGGATATCCGTGGCGACACCAGAGTCAGTGCGGTCGAGAGGTAGATGCTGGAACACACTCTTAATGAAAGAAAAGGAAGCAGAATTAGAGCTCTTAAAGACGAATTGAGCAAATGAATGTTAAGTTATCTGGATATATACTCTCAGTCTCCTTTCAGTTCCACAAGGAATATAGGCCTTCAGCAATTGATTCTACGTCTGCCTGTCATGTGACATCCTCACGTGAATTTTGCCTGCCTTCTTTCTCCATTTCATTTTAGTCATCAGTTATCTCCTCCTGATTTTGTTTCCCTCTAAAGCAATGGCAAACTACTGAATGAAACAATTGCCTAGAAAAATCAAAAACAGCCAATAAAAGCTGGGGTTGATTGCCATGTCCTGTAAAGGATAAGCAACTAACTTTATCTCTTCCTGTTTTTGTTTCCCTCTACAGCTACGACCTCCTGGGTATTCCAGAACAAAGCCTACCTTGTCAATCGATAGCGTCTTCTTCTCATCTCTAGTTCCAAAGACACGTGTATGGTTCTTGTCATCCACACGTGTGTGGTTCTTGTCATCCACACTGGTGTTCTTGTCATCCACACGTGTATGGTTCTTGTCATCCACACTGGTGTTCTTGTCATCCACACTGGTATTCTTGTCATCCACACGTGTATGGTTCTTGTCATACACACGTGTATGGTTCTTGTCATACACTGGTGTTCTTGTCATCCACACTGGTGTTCTTGTCATACACACTGGTGTTCTTGTCATCCACACTGGTATTCTTGTCATCCACACGTGTATGGTTCTTGTCATCCACACGTGTATGGTTCTTGTCATCCACACTGGTGTTCTTGTCATCCACACTGGTGTTCTTGTCATCCACACATGTATGGTTCTTGTCATCCACACTGGTGTTCTTGTCATCCACACATGTATGGTTCTTGTCATCCACACTGGTGTTCTTGTCATCCACACGTGTATGGTTCTTGTCATCCACACTGGTGTTCTTGTCATACTAGCTCAAACCTTCTATTCTACGCAAGCACCCATTTTGAAAGTCTGTAACTTCTTGCTTGGTATTTCTCCATGTTTCACAGCCATACAATAGATCTGGCTTGACATTTGAGTTGAAGATTCATGTATTTATGTTGGACATTTTCTCTTAGTCTCCATATATTTCCCAATGTAACGAAAGCTCATGTTGCCTTTTGTAGCCTTATTTTGATATCAGTGTCTTGTCCTCCAACTGGTTATATTGCTACCAATGTATATTTATGATTGTACATTTTTTAGGGGTGTTTCTTCAAGTTCAGTCTTATTCTCATTTTTGAAAAAAATTTTCTCATTATCTTTAATTTTCCCCTGTGTATTTTTAAACCGACTTGCTGTGACCTATTAAGTATTTTCATTTAGTCTAGTCTTGTATCTGGTCATGGTCACGGGACAGGAAAGCCAGGTCGTCGGCAATATCAGGATGATCAGTTCCTTTCCTCGCTACCTTTTTCCCTCCTTAACTCACGAGCAGAGTCAGGGTACCCATTTGCAGATGGGTAGACCGGACCAACAAACGTGTTCAAAATTGATCTTGCAGAAACGCTGGGAGTCGGCGACTTCTACTCTGAACAAAAATTAAGGGCTGTAAAGATTGAATGAGAGAGATAAACCAGCTGAAGGGTGTTGACGCCCCTCCGCGTCCACCCAGTAAATTAGAGAATGACTGAGCACGATTCCCCCCCCCCCTCTCCCCCCAAGTCACGTGACATCGAAGCGATCGGTCAGAGAAATGGACAACATGTCTGACAGGACTGTCCGGACACCCCCTCCCCTTCCCCCGCCTTGCACTTATCCGCTGTGCTGTATATCATTTTACCCCTCTTCTTCTCTTAAAGGGTTATCCTTCACATCCCCCTCTCTCAAGCTAATATGTTACCAGCGTCCCAGGAACTGCTGTCAATTTCCCCAGACAGAGCCCTATGACTTGTCTTCGTCCATTTCATCCATATGCTTTCGGTTTTTGTTATCTTAATGTCAAGGCTATAAGCTTCGTGTAGTTTATGCTTATAGCAACGATTCATTTTGAAAAGTGACTCCTCGATACTTAGAATATTGTAGTCCAGCTTTCATTGAGAAAATTTGGTCGTTATCAAAGTGTTTTGTTTGAATTGTGTTCATCGTTATTAATATATCAAAATGTGAAGAAATGAAACCCCTATATCATGCACGTAACTAAATTGTTCAGTGGTTTTAAACATGCATTCAGCTATAAATTTTCGCTATTGACGGGGATCGATCATCGGCCTCTCTAGAAGGCCGCTCGTATACTAAGAGTTAACGAGCTAATATACTCGTCAAAACAGATAGGGTAAGGCGAGAATTAAAGCCAATGTCTTTAAATAACGGCATCTGCAGAACATTTAAAGACTGCGGATCTTGCTTGGAACTCATTTTGTTGATTTTGATCGGTGTTAGTTTAACTATCTGTAAAGTTTTGCACACACAAAAAAGTAAATACAGTAGAACTCCATTTATCCGAACATCCAATTATCCGAACCCTTTTTCCAGAAAAAAAAAATCAATCGCCACCAGTCACGTTAGACTACATTTCTGAATCTTTTCACGCGGCAAGCTTTAAATGTGTGCGAACAATTTGTAGAGGATGGGATGGGCTAATGGTCGGTCGCTTACGTACAGGAAGTCAGTTAGATCATAAAGTCAGTTAATATTTGGTTTACCAATCCAGTGTACGTGTGCGTTCTAGGCAGAACACTGGCTAAACAGACAGTTCAACTTAAAATAATTGTGTCTGCTACTACAGCAGAATAATTTTGGTGTACAAGTATTTCTCTGTGCGATATGGCATCTTCCAGTAGGCCTAAAGCATATAAAAGGAACCGCAATGTTTTGTCAATTGAAACGAAAACAGAAATTATCAAGAGACTAGGAAAAGGTGAAACTGTGTCTTCACTTGCGAGAATTTTCAATGTTGGGAAAGCTACCGTCTCTGACATCAAAAGTAAAAAGGATAAAATTATGAGTTTTGCATCGAAATTGGAGAGTGAAAATGGGTCGAAGAAACGTAAAAACCATTAGAAATGCGAAATATTTGAAATTGGAAGAGGCTTTGTATATATGGTGTCTGCAAAGAAGAAGCAAATCGGAACCTATCTCTGGCTCTCTATAGTGTGAAAAGGCACTTCAGTTCAACAATCAACTTGACGGTCCTCCTGACTTTAAATCTCGTCATGGCATACGAGAACTGGAGATTCAAGGGGAATCTTTATCTAGCGATGCAACTGCCGCTGAAAATTTTAAAGAAACATTCTTGGCTTTTTTGGAAGAAGAAGGTTATTCACTCGATGATGTGTATAATGCCGATGAGACTGGCTTATACTGGAAATCATTGCCTCAAAAATCACTTGCAACTCAGCGCGAAGCAGCTGCCCCTGGGTTTAAAAAGTGCAAAGAAAGAGTAACAATTTTGGTAGCCGCGAATGCCAATGGAAGTCATCGTTTACCGGTGCTAATGATCGGCAAAGCCAAAAAAACAACGTTGTTTAAAGAATGTGACATGTCTCCCACTGTGCTACAAAGCACAGAAGAGTGCTTGGATGAATAGTGAAATATTTCTTGATTGGTATACAAATCACTTCATCCCAAATGTGAAGAGGTTGAGAGAACAAGAAAAGAAAACTGGAAAAGTAATTCTTCTACTGGACAATGCACCATCTCATCCAGAGACGGATACATTGAATGCAGTTGATGCAAATTTTAAAGTAATTTTTTTCTGCCTCCCAATGTAACAGCACTGATTCAACCAATGGATCAGGGTGTTATAGCAAAGCTTAAAAAGATGTACAAGAAGGAAGTCCTGCGTCGTTTATTGTTGGCTGAAGATGAAGAAAGTGTGGTGGCGTTTTCCAAAAAGCTTAATCTCAAAGACTGCTGCTATATGTTAGCTGATGCTTGGACCACCCTGTCACAAGATAATCTCAACAAGGCTTGGAATAGATTGCTTGGGAAAAAAGGAGGAAATTAAACTACTGCAGTGGACAAAAATGATGATTGTATAAATGAAGTTGTGGAACTGTTTCGATGCCCGGATTTTCGGACTGTGACAAAGATGATGCACACATGTGGCTAGAAGATGATAATGATTCTGGTTTTCAGTTTTTGAATGACGAAGAAATTTTGTCTTTTGTGCAAAAAGAAAACCAAATACATGTAGTGACCGATGACGAAGACTCCTCAGAAGTACATGATGTACTTGTAGATTATGAAGAAAACCCAAAACGTCGACCAAGTCCTGAAGAGGCCTTTATAGCACTAGAAACAGCGATGGCTTGGTACGAGCAAGAAGATGACAGCTGTCCTACACAGCTTCTGCTGTTGAAGAGAATGCGGGACTTAGGAACCAAAAGGAGACTATCCAGTTTGGTGCAAAAGAGGATTCCTCATTATTTTAAATAGTGGGCTACATCTGTGCAAGTACATGTATACGTAAGTTGCGCCTGGTTTTGAATCGTTTGTAATGTTATTTTGAAAACATTTCTCTTTCTTAAAAAAAAAAAATTAATACAAGTAGTACATGCACTGCAGTGTAATGACAGATTTTGGTGATACAGTAATCTAATACAGTGTGGGTATTATTATTACAGTACAAGTAAATATGTTTTATAGTGTCTTTTCCTTGTGATGGTTAATTATTTTTTAGAAATATGTGTACATGTACTCGATACATTATGTAATCCAATTATCCGAACATTTGATTATCCGAACGATGCTCGGTCCCATGGGGTTCGGATAAATGGAGTTCTACTGTAAATAAATAAAAATATTTTAATTACCTACTTTATTTCATGGGATATAATTATCTATCTATCCTTCCCACTTTTCCCGTGTTTTCGCTATCCAAGGGAAATAATCGGACCACAAAAACATAATTAAATATATTTAATTTTGTGACTTTTCGTTAATGTTTTTTTCACTTAACGTATTTAAATTATAGTAAGAACACAGCTTTCTGTTTTAAATGCCATTAACAAAAAAATAATACTAATTATTCTTACCTTCATACACCTATTAGTTAATTTGTATTAAAATTGTAAAACCCCATTAAATTATTTCTGCTTTTTTTGTTGACGTTCACTGATGCTTCAAACAATGTATTATACATTTATCAAAAGTGATAGGGATTTACTGATCCGGTTAGCAGTCAACAGAGTTGACTTATTTTGTATGGTAAATGAGCTCTGACATAACCACATAGGTTGACAGGAACGCGCTTCGCCAGAAGAAGGCAAAAACCGAAGTACAACAAGAAGGTAGTAATTTAAGGGATCGACACCAGCATGTCAGACACAGAGGTCCTCAGCTGCATTCAGGCCGAAAATCCTCTGGCCAGAATCACACACGCCGAAAGGCTAAAATCCTGGAACAAAGAAGACACCAACTTGATAATAGTGACTTCCCAAGGAGCAACAGCTCCGGAAAGTATTACTTTTCAGAATAGACCCCAAAGAACGCATGCCTACATCCCGCCAGTGATGCAGTGTTCGAAGTGCCAGGGATTTTCGCGCACAAAGAACACGTGTAGAAAAGAGACGGTCTGCAGATTCAGTGCGGGCAGCCACGAATACAAAGACTGCCCTAAGGCAAACAAGGACCACAACTACCAGGCGGCAAACGAAAATAGAAAATGTGTCAACTGCCTCGGAAATCACGGAGCAGAAAAAATATACCCTAATTATAACCAACTGGTTGAACAAGGTATCATAAGGACGATATTCAAACATAAGTAAAGTAAAAAACGCGCCTTATTTGAATTGCTGAACCAGTTAGAAAAAACAGAGCGCTCTTAAATTCTAAGAAAGAGGTTGTATATTTTCTTTATCCTTTTTTTCTTCTTTTTAGCCTTCTCTTTTTAATCAACCCTATCATTTAAAAAAATGTGCAACTTCAGAGTACACGAAAGAGTTTGTAAATGAGTATTTGCAAGATAGTAAGTTTACTATTAATGGCAATGTTTCAATGCACATATCTTTGTAAATGTCCATGGAATGTGAATAAAGTTGTTAAAAAAAACAAAAACAAAAAACAAAAGATTTCCATGGAGAAGAACAATATAATGAGTCTATAAATTAATTTTCAAGCCCTACTTGTAGGGTATATAAACGTAATAAATGAATGGACAAAGAAAAAAAAAAATTACAAAATTAACGAGTTCTTTATCCTCTGACTGTTGAGGTGTGTCTTCTGAATGGTACCGGGTTCGATTCTCAATAGAGGGAATATAATTTATGGAAATTATTTTTTTCAGAACCAGTGGTCCCAATGATGACATAGTCTCCCCTGGTCTCCTGGGTAGTGCGATCGGATGTCTAGGCTTCTCGGATAAGGGCGAAACAAAAATAGGAGGTCCCGTGTGCAAGTTGCGCACGTTGAAAATTCCACGGCAGTTGGAAATCGTAAAGAGTAGGCCGCTAGGCCGCTGCCCTGGCAAAATTTAAAAATTAGAAACCTACACACCACAAAAATATTTATAGCATCTCTTATTCCTATATACACACACACACGCTTGGATCTCGCTGGTGCTAAGGAGCTCGTGCACTGTAGATTCTCCTTGTTTGATCTAAGGGAGGATATCGGAACACTGATGGAGTTATCCGCGTGCAGTGAAGATAGTCCTTGAAAGCAAACCAAACCAAAGTATGTTATGAGCGATAGAAGAAAACTGAAAAACGCACAGGGACAAGAACTATAGATAGAAACGAAAGTGTTATAGAAGACACGAAAAAAATACTATTAGCGGATAGCACAGAACGGGAGGACTTGGCTTGAATTTGTTGAAGGTATGTCCTCTTTGGGACTTACCTTCAACAAATTCAAGCCAAGTCCTCTTTGGGACTTTGAACGGTATTGGCCAAGTTTTATGTTTCTCTGTGTAATCGTTACATAATATCGCTCCCACCAAATTGTTTCTTTCTCATTCTGTTTCTTACGATGGCATCGGTAAGTTTTAACACACATCTTACTTCATACATTGTGACATTACAGTCATCATCATCAAGTTCCATGTAGTGGCGTAGGAGATCATATCTCTCCACAACTTCCTGTCTCCAGTACAATTTATCAATTCTGTTGTTGACCTCTTTCCATGCCACGATGTCAAACTGTCCAGTATTTGCTCTCTGTTTCTTCCCCTATCTCCTTTTTCCTTCATTCTTACACCTGTTGTTACGATATATTCCAGCTGTCCTCTTCTCATAACATGCCCCAAAAAAGTGGATTGTTTCTTTCTAACTTGTGAAATAAGTTTCCTTTGCACATTGGCCTCTTTCATTACATCCACATTACTCTTTTTGGCTGTCCATGGTATTTTTAACATTCTTCTGTAAAACCACATCTCTGTGGCCTCATGTGCTTTTCATACTTGTTTTTACTAACTGTCCATGACTCACTTCCATACGCCAGGATTGGTTCTATATAACACTGAAGAATTCTTTTCCTTACTTCCATTGACAAAGAATTGTTTCATAAAATACTGTTCATTTTATAGAATGCTGTTTTTGCCTGAAATATTCTGCTCTCCGCTTCTGAGATGCATCTTCCCATCTATAGCGCAACGATAGTGACCATGTTTGGCATCAGTAGCAGGAAGTTGGTACGAAAATGGTTTATGCGACATGTAGTATGTGTTTCAGCTTCTAGTTTACACTGTTTCATTAGCAGTGCGGTTTATAAATAAATACTAGACCACAAGGTCTTTTATGTTTGGACATGCGCCCTAATATAGCCAACGGACCCTGTGTCTAGGTTGAACGGGGCGCGCCTCACCAAAATGAGGCAAAATTGTATTCAGAAAAAAAAATTATAGACCAGGATTGGCATAAGGTAGATCCCGATCTAGTGGTAAAACAAGGAGAATAATTTGGTAGATCTGTAGGTGACGGAGGGGGGAAAAAGAGAAGTTTAAAGTTAAAGAGATTTGGACCAGTCTTCTTTCGTCTGCATTTAAAAAGTACAGTATCCCGAGAATTGATGTTTCTTTTTACCGCGTTATAAGTGGAAACTCAAGCACTACAAAAGTTCATTTTAACTATGAACTGCACAGGAAAGGAATGTGATTTTGAAAAAAAATTTTTTTTTAAGTGAAGTTAACATCAGGTAAAATATTATTTGGCTTCAGTTTTCCACCGCTGTGTTGATCGAATTGTAGGAAGCTAGTCGGCCGGCAGAGATAACAGTCACACGCGGGATGCGTTTATTCCTAATTCTTTGAAAGCTGAAAGTGGACGTCATTTTGTCAAGGTAGATCGTTGGAGAGCTCAGAGTTTCTACAGTAGATCTTCAAAGATCCTGGGTTGCCTGCCGCTGCTAACTTGTGAAAACATACAGATATCACTACATGGCATTGGGTCGAAGGGCGAGAGCCCAAGCGCCGTTGGATTAGTAACAACAACCTGCCGCTGCTATAGAATATACACTAATGAACTGCCTCTTGTTCTCAGTACTAATGCAAGACTTTGTGGTTTAACATTTATTGTAACTATCTTTGTATCTATTCTTGTTTAATTTGAACATGATTCTTTATGAGTAACTCATAATCAAAAAAAATATGAGAAACTCCCAAATGAAATCACCGTTAGTCCTGGCGCATGAGCAAAATGAAACTGGGGGAGATGTTAATTTAATCCCGAGACGTATGACGTTCATTTTCAGAGTATTACGGTATTTTTTCTAATCTCCAGTTGACTGCCCTGTTGCTGCAGTCGTGGCTTCCTCCTTCCCGCGGTGTCCCCCTTCTTGATGTCCCCGCTCTGTCCCTAGGCTTCTGATTTATTTCAACGTTGGCCCAGGCATCATCTGATTCCCGGGGACTGCTCCCACACATTCACTTGATGATCTAGCTCTACTTTAATTATAAGATTACTCACCCTTCTCTCGTGAGATTGCCTGATTTCCCACCCCCCCCCCCTTTCCACTTTCATCTCTGTCTGTCTATCTGTTGCTCCTTATCTTTCACCCTTTTTATGTCATCCTCAAGAATTTGTCTTTTTTTTTCTTTCTTCTTTCTTCCACATTTTTATTGCTTTATTTTCTCATTCTCTCCCCCTCTCTGTCCTTCTCTCTCTGCCCCCCCCCCCTTTTTTTCCTCTCTCTTTGTCCCCCTCTTTCTCTCTCTCGTGCGCGCCCTCTTTCTCTCTTGATCTATTTTAAGTTTGTGTATCTTCATTTCTTTTTTCCTCTTTCATTTTGTTTAATTTATGTCGTTCTTTCTTTAGTTGTTGTAGTTCTCCCCTTCGACTATTTTAATAACACCACCCCCTCCGCCTACTCCTTTCCTGTTTTCTTCCCTCCCTCTTCTGCTTCCTTCACTTTCTGACGTCAACTTTGGTAGATCTTTAGATGACGGAGGAGGTGAACAAAGTAAGAATTCTTAAGTCAAGGTCATTTCGGAGTAATCATCCACCGAACGCTTTTAGCAGCGCTGCACGTCAGCCATCACTGTTGTCCAGAAATTAATATTGAAAATTAGATCGACGCTCTGAGCGGCTCACGGTCCAAATGATAGGATTTCAAAAACCGGTCCCACCGGCTCGCGGTAGTTAATGTGTTAAAACTGATCGTTCTAAAATTGATACTGATATTTTACCGAACTCTTCAGACATGATTTTCTATCAATATAGATTCTTAGAGAGCTCAGTGTTTCTAAAGTAAATCACCATCCTCCTGTGTTGCCTACCCCTGATGTAAAGGGACCACTTTAAAAAAAATGAATTATGCCCCGTATCAGATGTGCGAGCGTCCGATTGACAGAGTGGTTAGAGCGCTGGTCTCCAGCAGCAAAAGGTGTTGGGTTTGAATCACGGTACCGACACGCTGCAGTCTACCCAGCTGTAAAGGGGTACCTGACTTTAAGTTAGGGAAGAAAAAGGCAGCGAGGAAGGGAACTGGTCACATCCACCTCGATGCTGTACCTAGAATGGTGATCTCTAACACTTCACTCCCCCTACTACAGTATCCGCTATGGGACTACCTTGACCTTTTATCAGATGTACATTAACTCTTCATAGTGACGTCACCTATACAAGGTCGAAGGTCAAGTCAAAGCTAATGATATTGTTTACTATACAAATGACTTGTATAGTTGTTACGTGACTGTTATCTTGACTGCTGTGTACAATACGAAGAGCACTTTATTGGCTATTAGTGTCTCATTTGATTAATTGTGCGCTTAAGACCTGTGACGCAGCCGTGAGAACGGAAGACAAAGGGCTAAACGTGAGAACTGGACCAGTAATATCGGTAATCAGGTCTGTAGGTACAAGTAAAACATTCGCTTTCTTTGTTCTCACCCTGGAGCCAGATATTTGGGAGCAAAGAATAGCTGACTGCATTATCAAACATGTCGTTAAAGACAGCTAACGAAGGTTAGGTTTGGATCCATCAAGTAAAACATATTACTTCTGAAAATACCACTGCAAGGGCATTAAGAACTTAGCTGTGGTATAAGCTGCATCGGCGGACGCGTTCTCTTTAAGGGACGAGGGAAGGGGAGAATTAGTAGAGTGAATGAGTAACAAAGAAATAGGGAAAGTACGAACGACAAAAATATTACTTGCAGATTCATTTTAAGACATTACAGTATTCCTGCCTTTTTGTATTTCGACCGTAATTTACAAGAAAAGTACCAGCATATAAAGTAAGGTAGTCCCATTGCAGGTGCTTCCGTAGGTGAGTGCAGTGTTAGAGATTTCACCATACTAGGTCCAGCATCGAGAGGTGGGGTGAACAGTTCCCTTCCTTGTTGCCTTTTCTTTCCATATTTCAAAGAGCAGAGTTAGGTACCAATTTACAGCTGGGTAGACTGGAGCGTGTCAGTACGGAGATTCGAACCTGGCACCTTTACCGTGAGAAACCAGCGCTCTAACCACTCTGTCAGTCGGATGCTCTTACCAGCGTATAAATGATTTGTAAAGAATGAGTTGTAGAAAGTGTAATAGAATATGAGTGAGCTGGAGTGAGAGAGGACAAACGAACGAACTTTATTTTCAAAGAGTTGAGAATTGAGCACGCAGGCCCGTCTGAGAGAGAGGTAGGTAGACAGACAGAAAGACAGACGGACAGATAGATACATAGATAAATAGATAGATAGATAGATAGATAGATAGATAGATAGAGATATAGATAGATAGATAGATAGGTAGATTAGATTAGATTAGATAGATAGATAGATAGATAGATAGATAGATGATAGAGAGATAGATATATAGAGAGAGATAGAGATAGATAGATAGATAGATAGATAGATAGATAGATAGATAGATAGATAGATAGATAGATAGATAGATAGATAGATAGATAGATAGAGATGATAGATAGATAGAGATGATAGATAGATAGATAGATAGAGATAGATAGATAGATAGATAGATATAGAGATAGATAGATAGATAGATAGATAGATATAGAGATAGAGATAGATAGATAGATAGATAGATAGATAGATAGATAGATAGATAGATAGATAGATAGATAGATAGATAGATAGATAGATAGATAGATAGATAGATATTACACTAACCTGTAAGAACGCCATCATTTACAACTAGCAATAATTCTGTATATTGTTTGTGCTACAAAGGACCAACCCACTAACCTGAACCCTCACGAGTTCTCCTTAACCGGCTTACTAAATTAACCGTCTCAGTTGACGGAGCCGTGCGATTCTTCTCACAGAGACTACAACTATCGCATCATTGATTGGATACGAACTTTGACCTTCACATATCATCAGTACGTGAAGGTAGATAGGTTTTCGGGCACTAGATTTCCGTCAACGGCGTATTTATTTTTTTAACAGGTTTCCTGGAAATAGGATCTTAGGAATGTTATTATCATTCTTAGAGCACCTTCTTTCCACTTAACCGAATAGCTTCTATCTATCTGATTGTATATTTAAATTTTTGTCATCCTGCCTGCTGACTTCTTTACCTGTTTCTGTGTGTGTGTGTGTGTGGCTGGTTATCTGTTTCTATGCTCCATGTGTCCGATTGACAGAGTGGTTAGAGCGGTGGCCTCTAGCGACAAAGCTGCCGGGTTCGATTCACGGTATCGACATGCTTCAGTCTACCCAGCTGTAAATGGGTACCTGACTTTGTATTTGAGTTAGGGAAGGAAACGGTAGCGAGGAAAGGAATTGTTCACCCCACCTCTTGCTGCTGGACCTTGTATACTTAAGTTTCTAACTCTTCACTACCCTACGGCTGTATCTGCTATGGAACCACCTTTACCCTTTGTTTAATGCCCCATGTAGTTCCTCGAGGATCTCTGATGAGACAAAGAAAGATTACTGCTCCCTCCGGCATGTCGTACAAGGCCACTTATATGAGGTTGGGTACATGGGACTGGCAGCCTCATCATGTAAAGACAGGTTGCCACAGCAACCACCGCTGCAAGATCATGTGACTGCATGGTGCAGACTTCCTGCAAAACGACCAGCTGCTGTAGTGGCTTAATGATCCATAAGGAGCGCAAGGGAACGTGATGATGATGATCTGTTTATGTGGTTAAAGTGTTTGCTTCTGAATGCAAAGGGACCTGGTTCGACATCAGGTAGCGTCGTGCTACAGTCTACCTATCTGTGAATGGCTACTTGACTGTTGTTGTGTTAGAAAGGGCAAAGACAGTGAGGAAGGAAACCTGTCTTGCGCCTCATAAAACTGATATAAATTGTGGTGAGCTCTCTAACACATCATTTTCCTACTGCAGTATCAGCTGTTGGGCTATTTTTACTTCTTTGCTTCCCGCTACGCCTTTAATGTGCGACACATTTTGCCTTTCCGCTCCGTGAGCCGTTGATCCGTTCTGATTCTTTACCTCACTACCGTCTCAGTCTTTGTGTACCAATTAAAGTAAGCCCCAAGCCACTTACCGTCCATTTGGTCTTTCTTAAGTATTCTGCGCCAGTCAGTGGATTGCTTGACTGAAAAGGAGGCCAGGAGAATTTTGCTGGAAAGGTGATCTTGATTAGACCCGAGAACAAAGACTTCATTAAACGAGCTTGTTGTTAGCTGAAGCTCAAGGAGTGTGCGGATTAGACCAGCGTTTCTCAAACTTTTTAGTCTCAGGACCGCTTTACACTCTTAAAATTTATTAAGGACCCCTAGGAGCTTTTGTTTATGTGGGTTATATGCTGCAATATTTACCGTATTTGAAAATTTAAACTGCGAAAATTAGACAACAAAGTGTGCGTACTTCTTGTGTTTCCGCGCAGACGCAAGGAAAAATTCGGGATTTCAAAATAACGATTTATTGGACGATAATGAGGTTACAGATATTATAGCGGGTGTATCCGAAGATAGATTGTAAGAACACGGTAGAAGTGCTGAGAATAAACTGAGTTAATCTATTACAACACACATATTTATACCCTAATTATTCTACTACATCGTACCATAGAAACTTCTAGAAAACAAAAGAATACACAAGCACTCATTCTATTAGCCGCCGGAACGATGACGCCATCACACGTTATGTAGCGTCTGGAAAACTCCACTGTACATTTGCGAGAGAATGAAAGTGAAAAAGATAATAAACGTCTTAGAAAATAGTTTTGACTTCGCGGACTCGCTAAAAGGGTCTCGCTAACCACACTTTTGAGAACCGCTGGATTAGACGATCGCCATTTGTGATTAATCCCTGTTAGCGTTTGGTATTTAGATTTGAAAGGGGAAGAGCGAATGGCAACTGTATAGTTTAACAGAGAGTTCGATTGGCTAAACGGTTAGAACGCTTTCCTTTCGTGGCACAGATACCGGGTTCCAGGATTGAAACCTGGTAGCGTCATGTTCCAGTGTACCCAGCTGTAAATGGGTACCCGACTCTGCTCTTGAGTTAGGTAAAGCAAAGCCAGCGAGGAAAGGAACTGGTCTCCCTATTTCATAAAAAAGTTGACGTATTATTGTAAAGTCCTCTACGGCAGAATATGCTCGCTCTTACGGCAGAATATGCTCGCTCTTACGGCAGAATATGCTCGCTCTTACAGCAGAATATGCTCGCTCTTACAGCAGAATATGCTCGCTCCCCTATCTGCTATAAGACCATCTTTTTTTATTTTTATTTCTTAATGTTTGAAAGGCATCTATTAATAGCTGGGGTGTGAAAGGACTACATTAGTGGATAATATGCAGCTCAGAACAAAATTAATCGTAACAGAAATAAGAAACAGGAGAAAAGGTAATAATAAAAGGGAAAAACGAAACAACAAATATAGCGATGTATGAGGGGAGAATTTGAGTAAGAGAACAAGAAAGAAGAAATGATGACAGTAAAATGTTATTTACTGTTGGTAAAGAAGTTTAAAAGAGGGTAAAATCAAGAGAAAAGACAAGATCAAGTAATGTGATGACCGTGACAAAAAATAGAAACTATAAGAACATATTATATTATGTGGTTTTTCTCTCTTCTTCTTCCTCGTTCGTCCTGAAAAGGACGTTGGTTGCGTTGTGTCTGTTTACAGCGAAGCTGCGATATCTGCGCCTTTCGGCCGACACATCCGACTTCAGCACGGCATTTTTTGGGACCGGGTTTGCCTTCCCTCTTCGATCCCTACTCTCTCAGCCAGACTGCAGTGATGCAGCCTGTTTCCAGGACCACCACTTGGAGGTGGAGTAGGGTCTTGGTCAGCTCTGGTTCGCTGACCCTGACGCAAGCAGTCAAGCTATGAGTCGCTGACTGCATTCTCTGTTGCTGCGTCTTTGGGTCCCGTGGTTTTTCTTATGTGATCCATATACGCGGTATCATATATGTATGTTAATCTGACATGTGAAAAACTGGGTACAGGTAGTCCCGTTGCAAAAACTACCGTAGGGGAATGATGTGTTAGAAACTTCACCATACACGGTTCAGCTTTATGAGGGTGGGTTTGTATTGTATAAGCATTTAAAAAAATAAAGAGGGGAAACCCGAGGTCTATAAACAGTAAATAAATAATACGCGGAAAGGCATAAGTGATTGCGTTATTAATTAGGCTGGATCGTTCCTAGGTACATATCCGGTGTTACGTGGAGACATCGTGCCAATGACCCTTGTCCACGAAGCACTATTTTTGTGGGGCCTAGCTGGCAGGGAGAGTAGTCGCGTAGATAGGCGGTGTTGTCATTCGGAAGGTCCTGGGTTCGAGTCTCAGGTAACTTATGTTGTTTTTCTGTTGTCTAGTTTTCTACTTTTTTAAATTTCTCATGACTGCTTGAAACATATCTTTATGTGTATTATTAATTTATGAGGGTGGGTCGATAGGTTGCCTTCATCCCTGCCTTTGCCTTCCCTGACTCAAGAGCAGAGTCAGGTACCAATTTACAGCTAGGTAGACTGGAACCATAGCTCGAGAAGCTAGCTCTCTAACCACTGTGACAATCGACGCTGAGCCATTAAGCATTATCTTCTTCAGTACCAGCCTGGTGGCGTTGGAGATGATGTCTCTTCACAACTTCTCGTCTTCAGTGCTATAAGTCATTTCTGTTGTTGACGTCTTTCCGTGCCACGATGTCACATTGTCCAGTTCCTTCTCTCTTTGTCTTCCTCTATATATTGTTTCTTCAATCTTTCATTTGGTCACGATTTATTCCCAGCTTCTCATAACATGCCCAAAGAACGAACGAACGAACGAACTTTATTTTCAAAGGGTTGAGAATTGGGCACGCAGGCCCGTCTGACATTCTGCCCTTCCTTTCTCTCACTTTTCATATCGAGTTCATTTACTCTCACATGCACTTTACATATCAATTTCAAGGAATTCACCGTTGTAAAGTAAAATAAAAAAAGCACACTCATATTAACATTAACTACTTATAAACATGACATAAAATGTGTTGAAAAGTACAAACATCGTCATTAGAACCTACAGTTGACATTATAAGAACGGATAATCCGATTAGGAGGGGCATGTAATCAGAACTCATAAAGTATTCGAAAAGTCTACGATTGTATGAATAGGGACTGAGGTTGTTTCTTAGGTTATGTGGAAGACAATTCCAAAGATTAGCAGCAGAGTACGCTAAGCTTTTCTTGAATAAGTCAAGCCTAGGCTTGGGTACGTGCAATTTGTTTAAGCGTTGTATCTGAACATTGGCCACAGATATGCTGGAGCATTATGTGACAGGATTTTGTGAACAAATTTAGCTTTGTTAAACAGAAGGCGCTTTCTTAAGGGCAGTATTTGAAGATTTTTATATAGATCTACACACTGAGATAGGCAGTTGTCAAAGACTAGACGCATTGCACGCTTTTGTAGTGTGTCGTGAAATATTCTAATCCACATATATAAATTAAAACGTAAATGTAAAGCCTAACAAATAACTTCAATAAAAGGAAAGAAGAATGGTAAAGAACAGTGCTGTCACAATGACTGTACGCGAAATCCCCCTTGTTTTCTACTTCGTCTGCAAATTGTAACGTTTCACGTTGATAGTAAAAGCCTACTGCATCAATTCCCGCTTTCTACGATAAAACATGTGCTGCATTTCTAAGAAAAACCTTGAGATACGCAAGTTGACCTAGATTTAAAATTCCATTCATGTCATTTTATACACTACGTTACCAGAAAAACGAAAGACAGATGGACTAAAGATAGAAAGAAGGGAGGGCTGAAAGCAGGGACACATGCAACACTAAACACGCGTCGCGCGATACACAATTGCTGCCATCACGCGTGTAAGGCCACTAGCACTAACTTTTTTCAAATCGACAGTGATAAAAAACACTACACAAACGAGAGTTAGGTTTTAAAATCCTGAAAAACGCTTATTAGGAAATATGACATTATACTGGTTTACGTTTGAAAACATTACAGTACCCAGACACCACCTCGTATTCGAAGTAAACAGGAGGTAGAAGAAAGTGCATATTTTGAACGCAGCCACTTAGCTCCTTTAAATTTGTATATTTGGGTTCCTTAGGACTTGCTGACAAAAAATATGTTAAACGTTACGCAAATAGTCTAGGAATTACCAAATTATAGCCAAAAGAAATAGTGAGGGATGTCAGACAACACCCAAATCAGAATCGCTCAGTGGCAGATTTTCACCCCACCATTGTACGGGAAATAGGCTGACATGTTACCTCCTATTTGATTGGCGGAAAATAATTGTAAGGCTAAACACGATTAGCCGGACTATAAATACTACTTCTTTGTTGTTAGGGGAAACGTGAGTAGGAGTACTTTTTTGAAAAGCTGTGTAAACATGGCATGATTGGTTAGACCTGCCAATATAGTCAATTAGAGGCGTCAGGTCAACACCACATTTGCAAATAAACTTACTACAGAATCAGTGCGTTGAGCACCAGTGCCTATTTTTCTAAAATAAAAGCCTGGGACATCGGCAGATCGAAATTGTGTTATATTCAGTGCCAGTCAACGTAATTCTGTATTATTTCCATGAATTGTGGTAAGCTTGAAATATTTGATATCTTTTAATGAAAATTGAATGTAAATTGATAATTTATGTCTGTATATATGTGTGGTTCAGTAGCGAACATGAGGTGAAGCATATATAGTGCTCCAACCTGAACAGAAGGTGTCGGAGGAAAGTAAAACTGCATGGAATTGCCAAACAGTACACTGCCACCTATATTATTGACTAGAAAGAAATAATGCTGGAATTGCAGAGGCGTAGTAACCATTAGGGAGGAATATACTGGTGAAAATTGTTTCAGATGAAGATAGCAGTTGGCCTACCGCTCTGAACTCAGTGTTTGTTATGTATTGTGCTCAGTGTAGAAATAGAGTATAAATTAGTTCTGAAGTAGGAGGTACAACCTTCTTGTTTCAGGGACTGTGGTCCTAAAGCTATTGAGCAGTACCTGGTCAGAGCTTTGCTGAATCCAGAGGCGGACAGCATACTCCTTGGGCCATATAGCAAACAGTGAGGTGTCTCCAGAACACAGGGGAGCAATCGAGCAGAGGAGTCTTTTCCTGCCGCCATCACGAAAGTTAAGCCTATGTGGCCAACGGAGCTCAACATTATGTATACCCCCTTAAACTGACATTGTATTAAAATAAGAGGGGAAATTAATTGTTTTAATGAAAGGAACTGAGAACATCTCCAATACTAGTTCCAACAGAAACAAACACGTGAAGTCATGATGACACATAACAACCTAGCTTAAAAAAAAACAAAACCAGTATTACCTCATATTACTACTACACGACTGACATACATATGATAATATTAATAAAATATGTCACCACAAGATTCATATTGATAAATTCTATATATATAACTTATAATTGAAATTGATTGTGATTCCTGGTTCACTTTGTATTTGAATCAGGACACTTATATATTAATGAAAAGTACTTAATACATATTGATCTTTGAAAATTTACCAGTGACTCGTTTAAGATAGTCTTATAGAATGTTTCATGTGTGTGTGTGTCACAGTGTTGTCACGTGTGGTGGAATAAATTAAATTGTTTATCTGTCTGTTGTTGTTGTGACTTACACTTCATCATATACATACCCTAGACATTCAACGTAGTCATCACTATATTCCAGAATAATTCTGACTGAGGTATAAATATGTGGCAGCAAGTAAGGTTATCTGTAAAACACTACACCTATTAGATACAGATACCTTCACAGCTGATCTCAGTCAGTACACTAAGTCCCCTATAGATATTTATAAAATCCCACTTTACCACATAGTGAACGAAGTCTCTTGTGTTGGACATTGAGCAACCATCCCAGAATGTGGAGCAATAGTCAAGGTTTGCTTGTATATGAGATATATAGAACAATTTTCGTGTAAAAACAATGAGACAAATGAAACGAGATGTACTGGTTGTATCAACAAGGGCTGTGGAGTCGTGGAGTCGGTCGTTTTTTTTATTTAGTGGAGTCGGGAGTCGGTAAAAAATGTGCAGACTCCGAATTGTATACCATACGACTAGTACAAAACTGAAGTCGGAGTCGGACTTCTAAAATTTCAGGAGACGAAGTCGAAAAATGTTTTGGCGGACTCCACAACCCTGGTATCACCACACGTAATTTCTCTCTCGGCCCAACTCTTTCTCAGACCTCATTGCAGACAAGTTTAAAGAAAGAAAAAAAAAAATGTGTGTGTTTTTTTTTACATCTCCGCGATGACAGAAACCTCATGGAAGTAAAGGCCATGCTTGCTCCGAATTAGGTCGAATGCTTTGTATTTTAAAATACTTATTTCGTGTGTGCAACTCCTTCAAGTTATTTTCAGCAGCTGTAAGACAAAACCCTCGGCCCGGAAAGCTTCCCCTCGCAGGTGCTGACAGGGGAATCTTAAAAAACCTCACTCTATGATCCCCTGTGGTCCGTCGCTACAAAGCCCTTTAGTGTGTCTCGCCAGGAGTAGGTAAGCTTAGGGGGGAATGGATGCAGTGTTTGCTTAATTTAAGCCCGGGGTTCAGTGAAGATTTACACGCATAGCTTTAGTCGGTAAACAGCGGTCTAACTTCGTGACTGTTCGGTCAATCATCTAACCCATTATTTCCTCTGTTTCTATACCTTTCCTCAGCCTTTGTATTCATGTGTTCATTTACTTTTTACTGGTTTTATTCTGACATCAAACGCATTGTTGAGTGAAATATATAGGTTGATTGGAATGTCACATCCTATTTTTAAATATTTTTTTTTAATCGTCACTTGTATTGACAGGATATACATGAAATAATGTCAAAGCAATTGGCAATAACTGCCACTTGACAAATAAATAAAACATAAAAAATTATAATAATTACCTCTTCAGTCATAACTGACTGTGGGAATGCGCCCCTGAGGTGATAGACCTCAGCTGCTTTTTTTCCCCTCGTCTTCCTTTCCACGTTTTCTCCTCTCTTCTGCTTGCCGTTTCTTTTAGCCCAATCTTGGGCACAGTTATATGGTGATCAAGCTGTTGCTCATGCAGCATGTTCCCCTTCTCCACGCCGCAGGTGGGTCCAAAAGACACGGCAAAATATCAGGGTAAGAGAATGCCAGTAAACAAAATAAAAGAAAACGAAATTTAAAATCGGGAATAAACTGACGTTACAAGAATCAGTCAAAATTGCAGTCCACGATGATGAAATCATGTACTCTGGCGATGGATAGGACATACATTGAGGAAGCCTGTTAATGGCATTATAAAGAAGTCATTGTTCAGGAATCCGCAGGGAAAGCGATGCAGAGGTAGACCAAAGAAATATATCTATGTTCTGTCTGTCTGTCTGTCTGTCTGTCTGTCTGTCTGTCTGTCTGTCTGTCCGTCCGTCTGTCTGTCTGTCTGTCTCACTGTCCGTCCATCTGACTGACTCACTGCTTGCCTCTCTGTCTGTCTGCTGTCCTGCCTGTCTGTCTGCTGTCCTGCCTGTCTGTCTGCCTACGGTCCTGCCTGTCTGTCTGCCTGCTTACCTGTCAGACTGACTGCTTGCCTGTCTGTCTGCCTGCTGTCCTACCTCTCGGTCTACCTACTGTCCTTGCCTGTCGGTCTGCATGCTGTCCTGCCTGTCTGTCTGCCTGCTGCCCTGCCTGTTTGTCTGCCTACTGTTCAGCCTACCTGTCTGCCTGACAGCTTGCCTGTCTGTCTGTCTGCCTGCCTATTTATCTGTCTCCAAGAGTACAGAAACACTTATAAAGGGAATTAGCCCCTCGCACACAATAGCTTGAGCACGGTAAGCGAGTGTTGTATATGTTTTCATTTCAAGCCCGCATGTACAGACAACAGCAGCGGTAACTCAGCGGCTGAAGCGCACCTGAAAGGAATGTGCTTCCAGGTGCTCGGCGCGCAATGTTTATTTTACCCAGGCCATAGATATTTGCGGGCGTCTTCCTTGAGAGCGTATGCGACCTGCAGCAGCTAGAAAAACAAACTCTCAGAAGAGCTTATTTTAGATATAGGTTAGTCTCTATGAATGGGGGGGTGTCTGGCAGCCTCATCATGCATGTAAAACGAATTTTTCAAAAACTACCGCTGCAAGCAGAAGTAGAAAAAGAATGTGTCCGATTCCACAGCCATGCTTGAAACTCAGCGGGAAGTTTGGCCTGTTCAGCACAAGACTTAATAGTGGGCAGAAGTGTTGTGTGTCTATTGTAACGTGCCCTTATAATGGCCTTTATTTGTCATTGTAGATTTTATTTTGGTTGTGGACGTAAAAGAAAATAAAACAGTCAAATATGAAGCGGCAGTTATTACTTATTGTTTTGACATGTGTTGCATGTGTACCCGGGCTATTAGGCGTTCGGTTTTTTTGGCAGAATGTTTCCAGCTTTCCGTGCCCGATTGGTGCGTCCGACGGGATTTGTTAAAAATGGCAAAAAATCTGGCTTTTTATGCGTCAGACTAAATAACACGAAAGACGCTACTGAACTGAGCAAATAATTAGAGAAATGCGTCGCATTTACTTGAGATAATTATAACAAAATGTTATATGGAACTGGGTGTAATGTTGATGATAGCAATGCGTTTTTATGTGTATTTAAAAAGTAATCCAGTTTTGTTAAAGAAGACTTATCATCAGAAATATATCAATAAACACAAAATCCAGGTCATTTGGTGAACATGTTGTCTTACTTACTTACTTGGTCGTTCTCCTTCTACCGTGATGTGTAGCGGTTTGGAAGAGAGAGCGCCAGACTATCCTATCGGCTGTCTTCCTCCTGGCCTGGTTCCATTCTAGTCCTCGGTCCTTAAAAGATTGTCTAATGTTGTCCTCCCAGTGGACTCTGGGTCGTCCTGGGGGTCTGGATCCCTGGCTCTTTGTTTCCCATGCTTGTCGTGGTAGCCGATCTTCTCCCATTCTGCAGACATGGCCAAACCATCTTAGTTTGGACTGTTCTACTTGGGTCTGCAGGGGGTGGCATTTTAGGCCTTGACGTATCGTCGAACTTGTCTGATATGTAAAAAAATAAGTTTCGCCTTCATTTATTTATAGAAATAAATATGTCCTACTTTTTGTCCTTCTTTTTCATTATAGTGTCCTCCTCCTCATGACAAAATTGAGCATTGTCCTCCTTTTTGCATTGAACGATATGGTAACCCTAATGCATATCCAAATGACACTAGTGAGGATATACACATTTAATAATAGGGAGTGACTTGTATATACATTTAAAAAAAAAAAAAAATAAGGTGATGGTAGTCGAGCGGGCTAGTTAGTATCAGCTGAACTTCACCTGTCAATCACTTTGAGCAGCATTTATTAAAGTACTCGGTATCGGTTATGATAATGTTTCTTGTCCTTCAATACCATTACTAAAAATAATAATAATAGTAGTTATGCGGTTCTCGTCGATCCTGCTTACAGGAAGTTGGGATTACCCCGGGACATTATACACAATACCCCTCAAAAATATCTGACACTTTGATTTGATTGAAAACAGCAATAACTTCACGTATTTTATCTCCTCTAATATGGGGTATTTTGACAAGGTGCATTACGACAGGGAAGTGAGTTAGGAACTAATCACGGCATAATCCGCCTTCATTTGTTTTGTTTAAACAAAGCACTTTGATGCTTCACTCGTGTGTTACCAGGGCCCGAAAGGAGTGCAAAGAATAGTAACACTAGAACCTACAATGGATGTCGTAAGAAGCAACTAAGGAGGGTTGGGCGTGGGGCCGGCTACCCCATGCTGTAGAAATGTTTAGCCACAAAAAACTTGAACAAACCAATATGGACAGGTCTATTAAAGGATACATGGAGAAGAGAACTGGAACAACCATGAAGGGAATGAAGAAGGCATGGAAACACCTGGAGGTGGAAATCTTGGCATATGTTTGGTGAAGGCCTTTGCTCCTTGGGGAGCTGATTGGGCGACGACGATGATATTATAGTTACAGTCAGTGGCGTATCTTCGCTGGGGACAAACACCTCTCGAATTAATTTAGCACGGGGTCAGACAGATCTAGCGACGGATCGCCGCTCTAAAATCTACAAGTCGTTTCAGGTACTTTTAACCCGGACACATCAAACACAAAGGCACGCGCGATGGACAATGGACGCGCGCAAGATTACACACCAGCGTGGGTGATTCAGTAGGTACTGTCTCACCTTGGTTCGCGACGAACAAAGACGGGAAGAAATTTACATAAACGAGAGCGCACGCGCGCTGGGACGCTACAGTGAAACGTTCGACAGATCCAAGGGATCGATTACTAAAGCAATGCAAGCCAGCAGCATTAGTACTCGTATGAACAAACGGGATAATAATAAGCAGGAGCGGCGCTTGGTTGTAGTTGCAATTTCAACAGCTTTCGAATATAAAGAAGCTATTTTCTCCTCTCCACCCCCACTTAAACAAAAAAAAAATTCCGATATTTATAACGTAGTAGTAGTAGAAGTACCAACGGGCTGATCACCCGTTTGCCAGTCACTTCGATTACGGAAACAACAGCAAATGGGTTGATTTGCCGTTGCCCTAAAGACGCCAATAGGCGTGATGGGAAACAATGGCAAAGAAAACCTATCTGCTGTTGCCCTAAGACGCCACTAGGCGTAATGGCCACTGACTGCTTTGACGGTCGGTGGCTAAGGACAGAAGAAGAAGAGAAGTAGTAGAAGTACTACTAGTAGTAGTAGTAGTAGTAGTAGTAGTAGTAGTAGTAGTAGTAGGTTTGGTTTGGTTTTAAGGACTATCTTCATTGCACACGGACTACTTCATCAGTCCTCCGATCTCCTCCCTTAGATCACACATGGAGGATCTCAGCACAGTGCACGAACTACGTAGCACCGGCGAGAATTCCAATTTGTTTATATAGGAATCACACATTCTATCAATATTTTTGTTGTGGGTAGGTTTCTGATTTTTAAAATGTTGCCAGGGAAGCGGACCTAAAACCAGAAAAATACAGAGTTTCATTAATTGGTGCTACCACAGAGTAAAAGTTCATGGAGTTCGTGCACAGTGCTGAGAACCTCCTTGTATGATCTAACTGAGGAGATCGGAACACTCATCGAGTTGTCCACGTGCAATGAAGATGGTCCTTACAAAACCAAACCAAAGCAAAAGTTAAGGTAGACCCATATCTGATATTGTCGTAGGGGAGTGAAATGTTAGAGACTTCACTATACTAGGTCAAGATTCGAGAGGTGGGGTTGAGCATGACCAGTTCCCTTCCTCACTGCATTTGCATTCCCTAACTCAAGCACAGTGTCGGGTACCCATTTATAGCGGGGTAGGCTGAAACGTAACGATATGTGTTCGAGCCCAGTAACGTTGCCGCTAGAAGCAAACACTGTAACCTCTCTGACACTCGGCGCCAGTAAATGGTGAAGATAATAATAATGTCAACACTGAACATAAACATAATGTACTCTTGGTACCCCCACCCTTTTCCCCACATACGCACACACACACACATATACACACTTTTTCTCTTTGAAATAACTTGTGGAAGTCAACGTAGGGGGGCCCTAATTGCGAAGCACTCCCGTCGTGGGGCTGTCCTGGCATGGTTTAGAAGTTGTCTCTGTGCGTGTGTGTACGAATTACTGGATACTACACGGTTTGACGTGTTGAAGGCATTACAGAAATATGAGTAATCTAAAAAAGGATTCACAAAGGAGTTTCCCCTTCATACCCTATTTTTAGGGAATCCATACTGGTGCATTATATTAATATGAAAAGCAATTTTTTTTAAATTTTTTTTTTTAAAGAACGTGGGAAGAAAATGTGAAACAGAAAGAAAGAAATGCGAGAGTTTAATTGCTTCCCCAGTGATTGTCACAGCGCACCTGCATAGCTTCTTCTGTGTATCTAATTGTTCTGCTACTCTCTCGCTCTTTCTCTCTATTTCATCTTTTTCTTCCTGTTTTCCATCTTGACATTTCTGTTGCTCTTTTCTCCATCTTCTGTCGCTCTTTTGTCCATCATCTGTCGCTCTTTTTTCCATCTACCTTCTTTTCATTTTCTTTTTTCGTCTCTGTTTTCTTCTTTTCAATTTTCTTTTCCTCCTTCTTTCGCCCTCTTCTTAAGCTTCTCTCGTCTCTTTCACAGCTTCATGTACAAGGTAGATTACTCATCTATTTCACAGCTTTATATTGATTACTCGTCTGTTTTACAGCGTCATCTATATTACACGATTATTTCTCAACTTTATGTACATTAATCGTATATTTCCTGCTTGATGTGGGTTACTGTTTCACATCTTCATATAGATTTCTTTTCTATTTCACTGGTTCATGTAGATTACTCGTCGGTTTCACCGCCTTAATTTGGATAACTTATCTATTTCACAGCTTCATTGGAATTACTTATGTATTTCATAGCTTCATTTGGGTTACTTATCTATTTCACAGCTCCACGTAGGTTGGTTACTCGTCTGTTTCACATCGTCATTCATCGACTCCTAGCTGATCTATCAAAACTTTTAATAACTTAATACTGTAACAAGCATGATGAGTCGTTCAAATAACAGATCTCGCATAAAATCATACATTGGATCCTTTGAACAACCGGGGTACTTCATACATGAGCTCTATGTCTTGTAAACTTCCATATTCCTCTTCTTCATATTAACTCCTGTAGACATTCTTAGTCTTCCAAAATCTGCTACTATTTACTTGTGGTATCTATGCTCCTCAATAGCATACCATCTCTTATATATATATATATATATCTATATATATATATATATATATATATATATATATATATATATATATATATATATATATATATATATATATACTTATAGGTTTCCCTTATGAACCTAGTCAGACCTGCCTCTATAACCTTCCCTGGAAAACAAAATCAATCTGATGCAATATATATATCTTCACAGTCAAATACTTACATGAGAGAGCATAATTTGTGGTTCTCATATAGAAGTCGATACTCACTGTTTCTTAAAAGTCGTATCTATTTCTTGGTATATCCATCTTTACTTAAAGTTCTCGTAGATCAACCTTTACTTAAAGTTGCTCCTCAATAATATACAGTTCTCTTCAAAGATTCCTAGCCTTCCGTTTCTTTGTACATAGTCGTGAAATATTTATAGCGAACTGGCAAATTGTGCTTCTACAAAAACATTCCTGTAAATAAGAACCTATTTTGTGCATAATGTATTCACAATCAAATACTTACAGGATAGCATAATTGCTGATCTTTTGAAATAATCATTACTGTGAAGAATCAATAACTATCTTCCGATAGAATAACACTGGCTGGACATATGTGTATATTCATAAAACAAAAATACCCTGTCTGTCAAACCACAGATGGTTCAACTTGTCCGCACAGCAGCTCGAAATCTTCTCCGCCCTGATCATACACTCACTGACTAACCCAGGACTCACTAATGACCTCTGGTCATCCCAGCGTGGTGTGTTTTCTCGCCACTCGTTGATTCGCTAACCCAAATCTTTTTCATTAAATTTATTAGTCGAGCTATGCTGTTCTCGAACATTCTATTTACACCTCTAGATGATCACCCACTTTTAGTAAACGTGAGCTGTATCTTGAACTGTTGTCAGTTGCAATTATTTCTTCTATTCATTATTTTTTTCTTGTGAGCTGTCTTAACTGTTTATCTCACTCTAACCATAGCATGAATAATGCTAGCGCAAGCCTCACGGCGACACTACATAGGCTGGAATTGAGCAAATCCTGAAATATTGTTGTACAAAGAACCCGAGGGTGAATGTTAATTGATTTTTGGGAAGAGCATAATATTTTCAACTCTCACCTCTTTCTGTCTCTCACTGCTTGTCTCTGACACATGCATATTCACACACACAAACACGTACACACGTGTAAAAGATCCTTATAGTTTCCCATAGTTATAATGTCCACACGCATTTCCCCACCGTAGAGAAGACGCCTTATCGACAACAGGTGCTCCATACGCTGCAGCAAGCCAACCCACGTCAACAACAAAACAAAGGGCCCGGTCCTTGAAAAAAAAAATAATTACCGGCCCCTTTACATTTTGTCCTAAACGTCCTCCTTCATGTGACATTTCCAACCTTGTCAGCACTGACATCTGTTTATTTTGATGGACGCAGTCACTGTTGCCTCTCGTCATGTGCCCAACGCAAATAACGATTGTGACATCGCTAGTGTCATATTCCGCATCCGTGTCTCTCATTTTTCTTCTTTCTTTTTTTTTTCTTTTCTTTTTCTTTTTTTTTTTAAATTCCACTTGAGGTCCTTGTCTATGTATAGGTCAAACTTTATTCAGTCTGACTTCTCCATGTATTCTTTGTGCTACTTTTAAAAATTCGTTTACTTTCTTTTTTTTTAATGTGGTGGAGGTAATTGCGAACTCCTTGAAATGTTGAGTTGAGAAAAGTTTCGAGTTTCATATGCTTATTGTGACAGTTTTCCACGGTAACCGTGACGAGTCGGTGGGTGATTAACGTGACGTTGACACTTTGTGACATGAAACAAACATGGTTACATTAATGACGTCAGACAATTAGAATTTGAGTGGGCCAATGTAACCCTTTGTCTAGACTAGTGGTTCTCAATCTGTTCACGACTACGACCTAAATTTTACAGTTGATGAAGTTGGCGACCCATGTACCAAAATTCGTAAGTAAAAATTAATTATAGGAACTCAACCAAAGACATGTCGCTTAAAGCTTTGGGTAAGGGAAAGGTAAGGGATGCGACCCATCGCAATATTTCCCGGGACCCAATTTGTTATCACGACACATAACTTGAGAATGAAAGTTCGAGACTCACCAGTAACTGAGTTTGAGTGAGGATTCGAATATAATCGCTCTTGAAGTAGCGCAGACAATTCTGGGTACACCTATCCTAAAAATGAAAGTTGTGTCTTCCGTCATTATCGTCCTAAATGCCTTGCCCACTAGCGCCGGCGATTATGCCTGTCTACAACTTCCGGCCTCTTATATTCTGATTCATCATCAGTGCATTTCGTCTTCCTGGAAGCACCAGGTCTTCAATAAAAACGTCCTGTGCCATCCGGTGAAGGTTTTCCTTGTATTCTCTATCCCCGTCATGTCTATCTCCAGATCTCTTCTCTGTGCGTTTTTGCTTTCCTTGTTTTTCCTACATGGGGAAAGATCGGCTACCATGACAAATTTGGGAAACCAAGAGCCAGGGATCCAGACCTCCAGGACGACCCAGAGTTCGCTGGGAGGACAACATTAGACAATCTCTGAAGGACCGAGGACTAGATTGGAACAAGGCCAGGCCAGGAGGAAGACAGCCGATAGGATAGTATGAAGCTCTCTCTGGCTAACCTTTACGCCCGAGGGTAGAAGAGGAGCGACTAAGGGGTAGTAGTAGTAGGAATTCCTGACGTGAACTGTCCTGTCTTGCTATCAACTGGTTTTCTTAATGAGTCTCTTACCCATCGCCAACACCTTCTCCTCAGATCTTGTTCCACTGCTGTTTGTCTGGTTATATGTATCAGTTCCATATCTATGGTCTTATCATACCATTTAAGCATTGTCCATCAGATTGAAAAAAAAAAAAAATATATATACATATAGTTTTCATTTTGTGTTGTTATCTTCACGTCACTTTTTTTTTTGGGCAAGTTTTTCCTGTTGTCTTAATGTGTTCCTACTCTCTCAAAACTCACCTCCCCCCACCCCCCCCCTTTTTTTTTCTCTTTACGCCACGCACACAAAATTAAATTTTAATATCTTTCTATATTTGCCTCCTTCAAGACAACTGCATGTCCTTTGAATTTTATTAGATGCATCTGTGATGTATAATGGAAATATAGCCTACAGTATCTGACAACCCTGAAATCCTGTTAGTGTTCTAAAATTTGCTCGTAAAAAAGCACCCATTTTTCTGCCTGTCTGACTCACCTTTTAATCCACGCCTCTTTTTCTCTGTAAACACGGGCTAACGCAAAGTTTGCAAACTTCGCGACCTGCCAGTCATAACAGGGAGCGAATTAGATTTGTTTACCTAGTTTCTCACGCGAGCTTATCTGTCAATCACACGATAGCTGACAGACTGCACGTGAAGAAACCGAAGATTCTTTGAAGTCGTGCTCAGGAGAGCCGTGAATTTCCCGAGCGGCTTTTGATCTCCAGAAACGGGGAAAATCTCGGAGGGAAGCCCGTTACGCGGTTTAAGTCTCTGTTGTCGGTTGGCAAGCGCCGACCGAGAGACCGTGTAAAACCTTTTATCGGGGAAAACGTAGTTCCCTGATTTTCTGCTATGCACAGTGGTATGAAAATTAGCATCCCCTGGAGAGCAGATAACAATAATGTATATATACCGTGTCTTCCCAAACCAGTTATCAGTTGTTGCTCAGAATTTTGGATAGTCTAAACACGTCGTCTAGAAACATTGTGGAAGGGGTGTTAATAGCCTTCGTGGGGATTTCATTGATTTTCTGGTAATATAAATTTGTGCTTAAGCGTGTTAGAGTGTTAAAGTTTACCATTATAATTCGCTTAAAGTCTAGCTGTTAAAGACCAGTGGAAAATAACGCGTTTTTTAAAATTTACCAGTTTTCAGTTTAATGATAATTTTATCACCCGCTTTCTCACATAAGAAGATACGGTTTAGCTGACTGAATTAATATGATAGTCATTTGCTGAGAGTGGACCATAGAATTCACGGTATATTTCATTTTTGTAGTTTAGTAAGTGACTGATATTTAAAATACCATACGACAAACAAACAGACGCCGACAATCTAATAGCTATTAATGACAGGCGATATTTGTTAAGTGCGCGTATGGATAATTAAATAATAATAGACATTGTGCACTGATCGTTAACGCGCGCGCAAAGGAGCGGGGAGGGCACATACCTTCACCCGAACTAGAGACGTCGCGATAGCGAAAACTGACCAGATAGGAATAGGCTAAAGACACCGTGTGCCTTTTAAATTTAATCAGGACTGACGGAGAGGATAGGAGATCGTCTTGTTCCCGTCCGTGTAAATATATATTAGTAGCATTTTTTCATAATGTTCTCTATTCTAGCAGACCTGATCAAACGGCGACCAGCAGTCTGTTGTGGTCTATTTTGGCCCTATTTCTTCATCTACTGATTGATTAATGTTGTCCTCTTCTTGGCATTACGCGTCCCCAAGTTCAGTTGTGAACAGGACCGGTCAAAGAGGCAAATTAACATTTTAAATAGTAAAAATTAACTGGACTTACAAATACCCAGATATCCATTCAATTTTATTAGCGCACTGTGGCGTAACAAAAATAACATTTCCATCTGACTTTTGACAGTCGTATCATCGGATTTATCCAGCAAGTTACGCTGTTTCAAAATCGGCACTCACCCAGAGCCAGCCGATAGGATTTACCATCACCATCATAAATAACAGTTTTTAGCAACCCGATGTTTCCTTAGTAATGGGAACACCAGATCTCGTTTTTCTACATTAACTATTCGAGGTGACATTTGTCTACCCAGGAATCAACCTTCAAATTAGGCGTCCCCCTTATACAATTTAATTATTAACGGAGGGACTGGGGCCCAATTTGGAAGATAAAAACACTGAAAATTATATATATGCAGACATTGTGTGTCCAAGAGATTTCTTCATCAAGAATAGGGTAAGCGTGATTGAGTGGCCACGTATGTCAGAGAGAGTGAATATTTTCTTTGTTACAGGAAAAATTGTATTATCTGAGTCTGCTTAAATATTGTTTATTTTACTGGATAGCTTTAGTATGAACTTTGTTCTTTTCTTTACTGTCTATGCTGTAACATAGTGCTAACCTTTAACCTTTGGGGTTATTAACTTGTTGGGTTCTTTTTCTTCTCAATGAGGGAAGGGCACATGTACTCTGTTAATTTTCTATGCATGTAATTCTGATTTTATTTGATCTTTATTTAGATATTCGATGTTGTAAAGTTTAAATGATAATAAACAACAAAAGAACTTACCTTTGTGTTGGTCAGACCCATACCCAATTTACCATAGTTTTTTTCACGTTTGTGTGTCTTGTTGTCACATAATTGTGTATGTGCGTAGTTAAACGTATATTTACAGATATATGGAGGTGTAAGATTGTCTTATACTAAATTATAGTCGTATAGATAGGCTGGACAGATCTTCTCCTTAAACTATTCACTCGTGAAATCTATTATCACACCTTTACTTCTCACTTACTTATCACCATCCACCCTACTCAGGCGGGACCATAAATATCTTTCAAACCTATCTAAAATTTACGACAGCATCACAGAATCACATCTTTAGCGGCTACTAATTGTCCATCCTTCGCTTCCATATGCCAGTTTTGGCTCTTTGCAACACTAAAGAACACTCATAATAAAGCACGGGGGTCGGAGTGGCTAAGAAGTATGGCGTCTGCCTCTGATTCTAAAGGTACTGAGTTCGCTGCTAGTGCAGGGAATATCATTGATGGAAATGTTTTTCAGAATTAGTGGTTCCTAATAATGTCATACTTCCCTTCTGATCTCCTGGGTAGTGAGATCGGATGTCAAGCCTTCTGGGATTAGGGCGAAAAAATAGGAAGCACTGTGTGCAAGTTGCGCACGTTAAAAATCCCTCGCCAGTTGGAAATCGTTAAGAGTAGACCATACTATCGCTGCCGTGGCAAAATTTAAAAATTAGGAAACCTACCCACCACAGAAATATTTATAGAATGTGTGATTCCTGTATACACACATTGGGATCACCGCCGGTGCTACAGAGTTCGTGATTTAAAGGACGAGAAACCAAACCATCATAAAACTAAATCTTGACATAGAACGACATTTGTTTTTCGTACATGTATTTATTATCTGTAAATGTCGTGTCAGCTTTGCTTATTTTGTCTCTGAAGAAGATCTTTATAGCCGATACGCTAGATTTTTTGTTTCTTTGATCACATTAAACTTCTCTTTCACTCCTTGTGTAACATATCTCAACAAATGTTAACTTTGTTTTATTGCTTGTTAACATTTTTATTGCAATATCACATTAAGGGAATTTCACGTTACATATCCTACGAGTTTCAACCCGCAATTGCTGAACATATCAGACATTTATCTCTTCTGACTTAACGTCATTAACACCTAAACATCATGGAGATTGAACGTAATGCCTGATGCCAGCATGATAGAAACGATTCCAGACTTTGTAGAATAATCAGTTTTCAGTTTTCTAAAAATTCTTCAATGTTGATCGCATTAGAAGTAATTAGGACGTGCTTCACGCATAAATGTACGAAGAGATAAGAATAGTGACTTGACAGATGCTGGAGAATTGACAGTAGCCGTCATCTCTCACTATTTTTGGATCCAGATGTCGGAAAGGTGCGTCAAACTTCTCGGCGCAGCCATTACTCTTGTCTTCTGCAATCTCTTACGGGACTTGTCAGGGCTAATCTCTGCGACCATCAATTTTGAGTTCGAGGAAGCCATTTCCGACACCTTTTTGGCATAGTCGGGTAATGTACGGCATCAGGGAGGTTCGGTATTCGCCAGGCGCCAGATGGCTTCGATGGTTTACACTAATGACACGACTGACAGGTAGGCAAATACTTCGACATATTGACACACAGATAATATGAGCATTTTGAGATTGTTTGCGCAACTTTGAAACCCGCAGGGAAAACAGGAGAAGGGAGAGGGTCTTAGAAATATATCAGGAAGAGATTATCAGCCTTCAACTACCCAAGGATCATAGGCCTTCACCAAACTCATGTTAAGTCTTCCTATCCCGTGCTAACCCCATGTTTTCCTCTTCATTTTCTAAATAATGTCCCTAAAAAAACGTCTCCTCTACAACAAAGCCAAGCTGAATCACGCAATTCTATCTAACAATGCCCCGCCGTACTTACGATCATTGTTTCAAACCAGTAGAGAAGAGAGGGACTACAATTACATCAGTTACGTCTGCCCAAACCTAGGATCGACCTGTTCAAAAAGAGTCTAGCCCACTCTGGAGCCTGCCTGCTTGTGGAACAGCCTTCCACACCACGTAAAAAACCTACCTACACAATACTCATTCAACAAAGCACTTTTCAAACACTTCATCAACACCGATTATCTACCCCCATAGAAGCAGCCTTTGTCAGTCCACATCTCATCTATATGTCACCCTTTCTTTTCCTCTTCCGCTCGTTATTGTCTATGTGAATAATTTGTTTTATATCCATGTAGTATTACTATATAATGTAATGTATGTGAGAAATTACCTGCATATCACCGTACTTTTGAAATATGTAATGTATTTGTTTGCTTAAATGGGATGATGTGTATGAGAATGAGCAGATATACATTTTTAATGCTCGAAGATTTTTCTTGCTACAGAAGTGCGTAAGAAATTATTATTATTATTTCATTTTCCCTCAAGAATATACGGATATAAGCGAGAATGTGTTTATGTAATTTTTGTATTGATGTTTAATGACACATTCAAAAATGCAGATTAATTGTTGATGACCGCATGAGTGAGTGTCGGGATACATAATGAAAGATAAGGGACTCGATGGCCGAACAGACCTGGGTTCCCAATTCTTTACCCTTTTAAATAAAGTAATGTCTATCTATCTCTCTTACTGATTCTGCTCTGGTTATATAAGGAGGGCAAAGAAATAACACTAAGTCTCACCTCATTCAATAGCAGGCTGTCAAATACTTCATGAGTTCTGCTACCCGCCATCTAATCTGATTATGTTCGAATTCATGATTTACTGTACGGATTGTTTTTTTTTTTGGGTTTTTTTTAACTTTCTTGCTTGTTTAAAGCAAAATACTTCATTTTTGATTATGACTGCATACTGTAAACGTACGCTGTTATATTACCTCTATAATGATGCATGCCTTCATATTAAAGCTTTAAGTATCATGTGGGAATAAAAAGATATAGTATGCAAGATAAATGAGAGTGGAAGGGCAGAATGTTAGGCGGGCCTGCGCGCCCAATTCTTAACCCTTCGAAAATAAAGTTCGTTCGTTCTCCAACTCAGAGGACTCCAGAAGAAGAACCGCCCTGGAATGCTATCAGCATGTTTCCTCATTGTGTGGCCCCCTCCATCGCCATCGTGCTCTTCGCATTCCCTGATCCACCGGCACAATTATGGCCCATGTCATCATCCGCTCCGTATTAGCGATTCCGTCACGCCACTTCAACCCGTCTACCCCACGCAAACACCCATCCTCGGAAGTCTACAGCTTTTTGGTTGTTGCCTTTGTTGCTCTCCAGAGACCAGTAAATACACGAGGGAAATGGAGTCACACGTAAGGACACTTAAATAAATCCACGGAAGAACATAGCATTGTAGATTGTATCTGTCGACTATGGACCCAGAGGTATTCAAACACTGAGTACACTAATGGATTGATTGATGAGATAATGTCTGCCTTCTATGGACCCTATCTTCTGTGGACCCAAAAGCATTCAAACATCCAGTGCAGTGATTGGACACGGATTTCTTGATGAGAGTGTGTCTACTGTGGACCCATACCTATTTATTTCTGTTGTGGTGATTTCAGTGTGAGATTTACTTACGTGCATTGCATGTTCCCTTAAACCGCTTCGTTTAGCTAGCCTGGTTATTCCTCTGTGTTAATTGTTTTCGCTTCTTTGTCATTCTTCTTCCTTACTTTTACGACATTTGTGGGAATATTCGTTTGTTATCTTTGTTGTAAGTTATTTGTTTACATCTTCAACAGGTTTCCTAGCAAATAGAGCATTTCTCCCCGAATAACAGTCTGATGTGGAGATCATTTTTAGTGACGTTAGGTTTTTAACTTCAGGCACAGTTGCGACAGAGAATTGCTCTGGAAACTGATGAGGCATTACGGAATCTCCCTTAATTCCACTAACAAAACATATGAAGGCAGGAAATTTAGAATTCTTCGTGATGGACATCTTAATGAGTGTCGCAAAATTGGTTTCAAGTCATTGCAAACGGGATCAGTTAGATTTATAACCCGTCTACGATCGAACGACCGCTTTCAAAATGGCGGCGTATAAGCGAAACGTGTATCGGACAGAGGGAATCGCCAACAATAAATAAAAACAGAAGGGAATCCGTAGGAAAAGGATTTTACATTTCAGTACAGGGAAGGATGGTGTATAACTGCATATAAGATGGAACGGTAGGAAGTTCTCATTTACGGAGATATATGCGTATTTCGGCTGCCCACAGTTACGCTAACAGCTGGTAAACCCACTTCTGTTCGAAATATTAAAATCAACAAATAACAGTTTGGGAATTTACATGGATAGGAAGATAGAGTTTTATCAGCTGTATAAAACTAGATAAGATGGAACAATATGGATATTATATATGCTGAGTATGAGAAAGGCAAAATTTCAGTCGACGCACAGATCGGCTGAAATCACGGTTCGGGAAGGATTTTTTCAGGTCTAGTCTTAGGCTGTGACGTATCTGCTCTCCGATACGTTCGCGCTGTCGTATATAAAGAGGTTCGGTAAAACTCTGAGAAGACACAACGCAAGAGGTTGAGACAAGACTGAGGGCAGATAACGCCACGACTCTAAATCCATCTGAAGTGTGAGCGGATCGCCAGAAAATTTCAGTCTAAGTGTCGGGAGTCTGAGGGTAAGCGAATTTACGATAGCTATCCTGTATAATAATTTCTTTTATTTTGTATTACAGGTTCATTTAGAATTCACAAAATATGCCTGTATAATATTCATTGATATAACGTATTATTATTTTAATATGATTTATTCATGTGCTTAGTGGAAGATGGTTGCTTGTACAAAAACGTATCAAAACTAGCCCCACAGCCAAATAGAAAATATTTATTATATTTAATGCTGTATCTCGTCGATATTAAATGCATTATCGCTTACGAAGATAAAGGCAGTCCCATGACCAGAGATTGTCTTAGGGAAATAAATTGTTAGAAGCTTCAGCACGGAAGATACCGCTTTTACGAGGTTAGGTGACTAGTCCCCTTCCTCGCTGCCTTTGCCTTCCCTAGTTCGAGCGCACAACTTTGTACCCATTTACAGCTGGTAAACTGGAGTGTTCTACAGCCAGTTTCAGTAGAAAGCAACCTGATCACGTGGTCACTCACTTTATTTATTTTATGTATTAATTTTGGGTAGTTGCTAAGATAGCATCAGATTTGAATTTGTACTTGATATGATTTGGAAGGATCAAGTTATAGAATATGAAGGGATGTATAGGAGCGGATTAAACCAGATGATGTTTATTACTGATATGTTAATATTAATTCTATATCATTGAACTGATGTTACTTGCTATGACTGTATAACTTTGACACCTGATGACTGACTTGTCTGACTTATGTGCTAGTCAGTTATACTTAATTGAAATGTTAATATTAATGCTATATCACTGAAATGATGTCCTTACTTACTATGATTGTATAACGGTGACATCTGATGACTGACTGGTCTGACATCTGTGCTAGTCAGCTACAAGTCTAGCCAGATACTAGCCAAGGCTGATATGTTACAGGTTCCATGAGATAACTCAAACCAGACTGTCCAGTGTCAGAGGCCGGTGCAGTTTACCCGAGGCGGTCCCACGGGAGTGCAGGACCCCAAAGAGTGAGCTTCAACTGGTCATTGGCATCCCTACTGTTGGGCCTACCAAGTCTGATATCAGCAAAGGACTGTTTCAGCAGTATCAAGTTGGAAAGATAAGTGTCCTGTTTGACACTGACCACCTATACATGTGAAACAGCCAATAGTTGAAAACAATAAGTAACCATACATAAACTCAGTCAACTGATGACAGTTATCCTTAAATTCAAAGGACTAATAACAGTGATTTCAGTAAATTTATTATTTAAGATCTTGAAGTATAAACAGACAATAATAGTAATTGTGTGAATATTTTTATATATATGTGTATACTCTTTTCCAACTAGTAGAAATAGAATATTAATGTAATCATTAAACTAATTTAACGGTACCTGAGGATTTATTCACTTTTTCCATTTTGTGGGTTCAGTGAATGTACATTTTACTTATCCCCTAGCATATAAGTAATCATAAGATAGTCACAGGGAGGAGACACCTTAAATCCTGGTACTACTTCTTACCAACTGGGCCAGGGTTTTCACAGTCTGACTATTGTTATGATAACAATACACCAGTGCTTATTTCTAAGACTGGGGTATTACTTGTAAGGTCAGAACTATTTAATGGCATACTCTTACATAATAAATAAATTTTAATTAACCTCCCGCTACAGTGGGGGCTCGTCTGCGGGATATATCTTTGATATTCCTGAGCCATCTTTCTATTTCTCCTGTGTAGGAAATTTTCTTTTTTGGAAATTTGTTTTTTGGAAAGAGTAAACATAGTAGGAAATAATTATATTTTTAGGAGTACCATTGAGTACAGATAAAGAAAGCTGTTTCATATATGGTGAAGTCAGTTTAATTAACTTTAATTTTAACTAAGTTAATTATATTGTAGTAAATTAGTTGGAGTAAGATCGCTTGCCCTACTAGACTACAGATACATCATGGCTGACTTGGTCAAATTTAGGTCTGCTACACTGCAGGTGGGAAAAGAGCTTGGCATGGATGGTGACGTTCTGATCCGGTATGTCACGACGGAATGTGAAAAGTACACCGAGAGAGAAGCAAAGCAATTAGAAGCCAAGAAATTAGAATTGGAAGCAGAAAGAGAAGCCAAGAAATTGGAAGCAGAAAGAGAAGCCAAGAAATTGGAAGCAGAAAGAGAAGCCAAGAAATTGGAAGCTGAGAGAGAAGAAAGGAGGCTACAAGCAGAGAGAGACCATGAGCTGAAAATGAGACAGCTTGATCTTGAACTTCAGGCTGGGACTATCACCCATGGTAATAGCTCACCTCATTCTGCGAATAGCTCTTTTCAGAACCCAGCAAATGGGGCCATGAACTTCCACCTAGATCCATTTGTTGAAAAGGAGGACGCAATTGAGTCGTATCTGGATAGGTATGAAAGGCTAGCCTCTACATATGGACTGGAAAAGGAAAAATGGAGTCTAAAGTTATCCCAGGGATTGAGAGGTATTGCATATGATGTGTTTCTGAAACTCCCCAAAGAAGATCAGGAAAATTATGAAATACTAAAGCAAGCCTTACTGATCCGGTATGAAAAGAACTCTGAGGCATATAGGAAGAAATTTAGAACTTCTAAACTTCTACCTGGAGAAACATATAACCAGTTCTCAGCTAGGCTAGAAACGTATTTGTTGAAATGGAGTAGTTTAGGTAAGTATCAGAAAACCTACGAGGATCTGAAAGAAATGGTTATGTTAGAGCAAGTCAAAGATTCCATGTCTCAAGAAATGAGGAAATTCCTTATGGAACAAGGAGCAGAGAGGCTGGAAGACATTTTGAAATGTGCAGAGAGATACCAAGCAGCTCAAGCTGAATTGGTAGGAACAAAAGGGAAGCAGGTAGAAGGATATAAGCCAACACCACCACAAAAAACCCAGTTTGACCAGAAGGATCATCCATACAGAAATAAACCAAGATTTGATAATAAGGACAAGAACCCTCAGACTCAGGAAAAGAAACCCTACAAACAGGGAGATAAGTGGTGCAAAATTTGTAAGATGAGCAACCACAACACTGTAGATTGTAGAAGGAAAACCCCTCATCACGCTGCATGTTTAGCAACAGGGAATAGGACAGATATGATGGAACTGACAGGGAGTCAGAATAGCCTCCGTCATCCCCCTGTGAGTGAGCTCGTAACCGTGAACGGAAATCGAGTCATGTGCTTATATGATACCGGCCTGGATTTCGACTCAGTTGTGAGTTCAACCCTAGTGCACTCTGATCAAATTACCACAGAAACCGTGGAAATACAAGGGGCAACTAAGGGAACAGCAACCATGACACTTCCTATAGCTAGGATCAATGTGAAATCTCGCTACGTGGAAGGAGTGATAACAGCCGCAGTGATAGATGACCCTATATACCCGCTGATATTGGGGTGTAGGTATGTATTTTTGGGTGACCCGATAAAACCTGTTGTCCTGGCAGCAGTCCAGACCAGGTCGAGCACCAAAAACGAGGAGGAAAATCCTAACAATACTCAGCCAGAGCAGATGAAACAGGCTCAATCAGAAGATGACACATTGAAGCCTTGTTTTGGCAAATTGCCAAAGGCCCATAACCCTCCAGAAAAAGGAGACTTGTATATGAAAAATGGACTACTGTATAGAAAAGCTGGTACAGGACCTCAAGGACATGGACAGCTGGTAGTACCAAAGTCATACAGGGAGAAAGTTATGGAGCTCGCACATGCTATTCCATTTAGTGGACACATGGGAATTGGTGCCACCAGTCAACGGATAGCTTGTCACTATTACTGGCCAGGGATCACGGAAGATATCAAACGATATGTGAAATCTTGTCCAGAGTGTCAACGTGTAGCCCCCAAGCATGGGACTGCACCAGCAACTCTAGGAGAAATGCCAATCATGGGTACTCCATTCGAGAGAGTTGCAGTGGATATTGTTGGACCCCTCACTAGGACTAAGAGAAGGAATAGTTATATCTTAACTCTAGTTGATACATGCTCTATGTGGGGAGAGGCCGTAGCCATGGCATCTATAGATTCTAAGCATGTGGCAGAGGCATTGTTGACAATATTCACCCGGTTAGGCTTTCCACATCAAATATTGACGGACAATGGTTCCCAGTTCAAGGGAAAGCTAACCCAAGAAGTGTTCAGGATTTTTCAAGCCAGACATTATCATTGCTCTCCTTATCACCCACAAGGAAATGGTCAAGTCGAGCGGTTCAACGGTACGCTCATTTCTATTCTCAGGAAGCTGGCAAGTGAAAAACCTGAAACATGGGATGTATACTTACCCGCTGCATTATTCGCATACCGGGAAGTCCCACACAATTCCACAGGAATGGCACCGGCCACATTGTTGTTTGGTCGGCCTATAAAAGGCCCACTGGAAGCATTGCTGCGGACTTGGACAGATGAGAAGGCAGAGGAAAGTGTCACCTCATCAATTCAGTATGTAAATGAGTTGACCACTCGACTGAAAATGGGCTGGAAATTGGCTAATGACAATCTTCGCAGAGCCAGAAAGAAACATACTGAATACTATAATAAAAAAGCAAAGGATAGGGAACTTGCTGTTGGAGAAAAAGTGCTTCTTCTATTGCCCAGCAGTAACAACAAACTGCAGATTGGTTGGCAGGGTCCATATAACGTGCTAGAGAAAATATCAAGGACTAATTACAAAATTGACAAGAAGGGCAAAGAAAGGGTGTACCATGTTAATCTGTTAAAGAAATATTATGACAGGACATCAACGGAGGTAGCTCATATGATGACTCTGGCCATCGCAACCGAAATGAAGCATGAACCACTTACCTCAATAGAGTATCCATTAAGACCGACTGAGACATATGAACAAGTCAAAATTAGTACTCAGTTAACTCAGGAACAGAGGGAGCAAGTTAAAGAAGTTTTAAAAAACACATGCAGATGTGTTAACTGATAAACCAGGATGCACCAACTTATTGACGTATGATATGAAGGTCATCGATCCAACACCTATCTGCATGAAGACCTACCCTATACCATATGCCAAGGCACAGGCATTGAAGGAGGAAATTGATTATCTGTTGCAAGAACAAATCATTTCCAAGTCAGAATCACCTTACAGTTCAAGTGTTGTACTGTTGAGAAAACCAAGCGGAGAACACCGACTCTGTATCGATTACCGGAAATTAAATGCGATCACAGAAACCCAAGCTGATCCATTACCGGATACCAATCAGCTGTTCTCGACGCTAAGTACTGCGAAATATTTCTCTAAGGTCGATTTAAGTAAGGGATATTACCAGATTCCTGTCAAACCCGAGATCCGACACATGCTGGCTTTTAGCACTTCGGATGGTCACTACGAATTTAATGTACTACCATTCGGGTTGAAAAAAACGCACCAAGCGTATTTTCAAGGATGATGAGGAAATTGCTGGAACCCTTAAACAACTCTAACATCACCAACTTTATGGATGACATTCTCATAGCCACTGAAACATTTGAGGATCATCTACATTCTCTATCAATGTTACTGGGTAGACTCAGAGAGGCAGGTTTGACTGCTCGTCCAACAAAGTGTGTAATCGGATGTCAGGAATTAGAATTTTTGGGACATACAATTTGTCATGGAAACATGTCTCCTGATCCCAAAAAAATATAGAAAAGTTAAGGAATGCACCTAGACCACAGACAAAAAAGGATGTGAGGTCGTTCGTATCCTTAGGTGGATTCTATCAAAAGTACATCAAAGACTTCAATACCTTATGTGCACCTTTGACGGATCTGACAAAGAAAGGGAAGCCGGACACAATAAAGTGGACTGCAGAGTGTGAGCATGCATATTCAGAATTGAAACATAAACTCACTAGTAGGCCTATTCTGAAGTTACCAGATCTGACGCAAGAGTTTATAGTACGGACTGATGCAAGCAATGTAGGAATTGGGGCCGCGCTTTTGCAAAAAATCTCAGACCCAGGATGAGGAACTGTTTCCTGTTGCTTATGCCAGCCGCAAGTTGAACGCGGCAGAAAAGAATTACTCTACTATAGAGAGGGAATGTTTAGCATTGGTGTGGGCCATCAATAAGTTTCAACCCTATTTGTATGGCAAGCCATTTGTGGTCCAGTGCGATCATCAACCCCTGTCATTTTTGGCCTCATCACGTCATGCAAATACTCGCTTACTAAGATGGTCATTATTGATTCAGCCATATTCCTTCACTATTGAATATATTCCCGGAAAACAGAATGTGGGCGCAGATTTTCTTAGTCGTCATCCCACAGAGCTTGAGGAGGATAGAAGGAAGGAAAACTAACCTCGGAATGGTCGATTTGCAATTGTCTTGTACCCAATAGTTAAGCTAGATATCATCCAGCTTAAAATATGGGGGAGCTATGTCGCAAAATTGGTTTCAAGTCATTGCAAACGGGATCAGTTAGATTTATAACCCGTCTACGATCGAACGACCGCTTTCAAAATGGCGGCGTATAAGCGAAACGTGTATCGGACAGAGGGAATCGCCAACAATAAATAAAAACAGAAGGGAATCCGTAGGAAAAGGATTTTACATTTCAGTACAGGGAAGGATGGTGTATAACTGCATATAAGATGGAACGGTAGGAAGTTCTCATTTACGGAGATATATGCGTATTTCGGCTGCCCACAGTTACGCTAACAGCTGGTAAACCCACTTCTGTTCGAAATATTAAAATCAACAAATAACAGTTTGGGAATTTACATGGATAGGAAGATAGAGTTTTATCAGCTGTATAAAACTAGATAAGATGGAACAATATGGATATTATATATGCTGAGTATGAGAAAGGCAAAATTTCAGTCGACGCACAGATCGGCTGAAATCACGGTTCGGGAAGGATTTTTTCAGGTCTAGTCTTAGGCTGTGACGTATCTGCTCTCCGATACGTTCGCGCTGTCGTATATAAAGAGGTTCGGTAAAACTCTGAGAAGACACAACGCAAGAGGTTGAGACAAGACTGAGGGCAGATAACGCCACGACTCTAAATCCATCTGAAGTGTGAGCGGATCGCCAGAAAATTTCAGTCTAAGTGTCGGGAGTCTGAGGGTAAGCGAATTTACGATAGCTATCCTGTATAATAATTTCTTTTATTGTGTATTACAGGTTCATTTAGAATTCACAAAATATGCCTGTATAATATTCATTGATATAACGTATTATTATTTTAATATGATTTATTCATGTGCTTAGTGGAAGATGGTTGCTTGTACAAAAACGTATCAAAACTAGCCCCACAGCCAAATAGAAAATATTTATTATATTTAATGCTGTATCTCGTCGATATTAAATGCATTATCGCTTACGAAGATAAAGGCAGTCCCATGACCAGAGATTGTCTTAGGGAAATAAATTGTTAGAAGCTTCAGCATGGAAGATACCGCTTTTACGAGGTTAGGTGACTAGTCCCCTTCCTCGCTGCCTTTGCCTTCCCTAGTTCGAGCGCACAACTTTGTACCCATTTACAGCTGGTAAACTGGAGTGTTCTACAGCCAGTTTCAGTAGAAAGCAACCTGATCACGTGGTCACTCACTTTATTTATTTTATGTATTAATTTTGGGTAGTTGCTAAGATAGCATCAGATTTGAATTTGTACTTGATATGATTTGGAAGGATCAAGTTATAGAATATGAAGGGATGTATAGGAGCGGATTAAACCAGATGATGTTTATTACTGATATGTTAATATTAATTCTATATCATTGAACTGATGTTACTTGCTATGACTGTATAACTTTGACACCTGATGACTGACTTGTCTGACTTATGTGCTAGTCAGTTATACTTAATTGAAATGTTAATATTAATGCTATATCACTGAAATGATGTCCTTACTTACTATGATTGTATAACGGTGACATCTGATGACTGACTGGTCTGACATCTGTGCTAGTCAGCTACAAGTCTAGCCAGATACTAGCCAAGGCTGATATGTTACAGGTTCCATGAGATAACTCAAACCAGACTGTCCAGTGTCAGAGGCCGGTGCAGTTTACCCGAGGCGGTCCCACGGGAGTGCAGGACCCCAAAGAGTGAGCTTCAACTGGTCATTGGCATCCCTACTGTTGGGCCTGCCAAGTCTGATGCCGGCAAAGGACTGTTTCAGCAGTGTCAAGTTGGAAGGATAAGTGTCCTGTTTGACACTGACCACCTATACATGTGAAACAGCCAATAGTTGAAAACAATAAGTAACCATACATAAACTCAGTCAACTGATGACAGTTATCCTTAAATTCAAAGGACTAATAACAGTGATTTCAGTAAATTTATTATTTAAGATCTTGAAGTATAAACAGACAATAATAGTAATTGTGTGAATATTTTTATATATATGTGTATACTCTTTTCCAACTAGTAGAAATAGAATATTAATGTAATCATTAAACTAATTTAACGGTACCTGAGGATTTATTCACTTTTTCCATTTTGTGGGTTCAGTGAATGTACATTTTACTTATCCCCTAGCATATAAGTAATCATAAGATAGTCACAGGGAGGAGACACCTTAAATCCTGGTACTACTTCTTACCAACTGGGCCAGGGTTTTCACAGTCTGACTATTGTTATGATAACAATACACCAGTGCTTATTTCTAAGACTGGGGTATTACTTGTAAGGTCAGAACTATTTAATGGCATACTCTTACATAATAAATAAATTTAAATAACCTCCCGCTACAATGAGCCAGATAAGAAATGGAGTGCGGCAGGGATGCCTGTTGTCACTATGTCTCTTCTTACTAGCTATTGACTAGACTATCAAAACAACGTCCACCAAAAGAGGTTTAATTCAGTAGACTCACCAACATGACGTTCTAGATTTTTTTTCTCGTCTGTCTCGCTCTTTTGTCTCATAACCTTAACCGGAGGCAAGACAGAATTAATATACTTCAGGATATCCAAGAAATTTTGTTCGATATTTTGTACCAATTCGCAAAGAAAAGACAAAGATTATGAGAAAAAAGTGCAATTACAGATAAAAAGATAGGACTGTGCGATATCCCCACAAGATATGGAATCGTGCATATATCTTGGCGGCAATATAGGTAAATTTGGATAAACAGATAATGATACAAAAGGCAAAAGGAGATCTCATACCATGGGCAAGTATATGAAAGTCAAAACAAACAAAATAAAGTCGAACACAAACGTAAGAATCAGTCCTATTGTATGGCTGTGAAACATGGAGAGCAACAAAAGCGTCAACAAAGAAGTTTAAGACTTTCCCAAATGGGGGCGAGCGCTCATAGATGGACGAAAATGGTATGACAGGATTAGATCATCAATGTAGAACGAGTTGAATGAACCAGACAAATGTCAGTGGAACAAGAAGTGAAGAGAAAACAGCGGCCTCGGATATTACACACGCTGTGGAGACTAGCTGATAGTATTACAAGGTAGTCCTAATAGTGGAATCACCAGGATAAGGGAAATAGAGGGAGACTTAGAACACGCGGTTCCATGGAAACAGGCGTAAACAGGGTAAAGAAGACATGGCAAGACCTTGAACGAACAGTACAGGCCAGGAAGGCGTGGCATGTTTTCTGTTGAGGGCACATGCTCCAAGGAAACTGAGATGTTAATTTATTCAGTTAAAAACGAGTGCTGTTTATCAGTGTCTTAGTTAAGATATGCTGATCAGAATTGTAAAGTCAGACACGCTGACGTCATCCTGGCTGTGGTATCGATTCTTTTACGACCATTCTATTGCCGCCCACAATCTAGCAACGTACCTTAAGCGAAATAATTCTAGAGATTAAAACATCCTTTATGACTCACATCAAACAGATCTGAAGAACACGACACGATGTCCAATCGTATTTGGCTTCTCATTTGGTTACACATAATCATCAAACTTACAGGAGAAAACCATAGGAGTCTTTGCGTAATTCGTAATGTTTCTAAAAACCGAAATCCTTCTGCTTTTACTTAATATTATATTTCTACTTCATCCTGTAATAGTTTCTGTTCGCTTTTCTATAATCCAGTAGAGGGAAATTAAGCTTAAGGGAGGCTTTGCCTAACGGGTGTGTCTGCTTTGTGTAGGGACCTCAGATGTTGGATTATAATTATTAATTTTTAAAAAAAAAAAGAAAAAGAAAGAAAATCAGTATAACAATTCTCGCTTGCACGCCTTTGTGCACTGTGAGCTTGCAAAAGCGTCTCTAGTGTCTAGGCAACGCGTCCGATACCCCCAAGGCTTCCGGAGAAAGAGTTCTTAACGGAAATGCTACGGAGTTTAAAGACAGATCTGGCGACACGCACGCTGGAAAACCCATAATAGGCTTCTCTTTGTCATGTGCCTTCTTTAACCGTGTCGGTTAAGATAATTTAGGAAGATGAACTTAACGGGTACTTTGAGAGGCATCGTTAATGACTACATCATCCTCTCAGGAGCCGCCGTACACCCTCTTTCCACGTGACCCACTTTGGAATTGATCACAATTTAATAGGGCTCTCATTAAGGGACAGAGGTCACAACACTCGTAATAAAAAAAATTATTTACACCATATGATAATTATGGAGGAAGCGTTGCTGTCGATGTCAACTGACCTGGAAACCAGACAGAGCAAATTAATGAAGACTTAATCGAACACGAACTCGCTAACTCCAGGTTCGAATCTCACATTGTTCTATGGAGATCACAGCCGTCCAGGACAGTGTGCAGAACTCAAGCTATTGTTAATTAGTGTACTCATAGTTATTAGCCATTTTAACTCCTTCCTGTCCCAGGCTGTTTTTAAGACTGCCCATGCTCCAAAATTGCCCCGTGTAGTCCCCCCGGGGGGTCTCCGAAGAGACAAAGAAGAAAAAGGGCAGCCGCACCCCCAGCCGTATCATACAAGACAACTAATACGACATTGTGCATGTGGCTGGCAATTTCATCATTTAAAACAAATTGCCATAGAAACAACTGTTGCAAGAGGATGTTATTGCTTGGTGCAGGCTTCCTGCAATGGAACCAGCTGGAGCGCTGACTCCGTGCTCCGTTAGGGGCACGAAGGGAAACAATGAAGCACCAAAATTAGTGCCAGTTTTTTTTTCTACGGGAGCCGCGGTAGCACCGGGGTTAGTGCACTGGCTTCCTAGCTCGGTGGTCCATGGTTCGATCCCCTTTTGAGGTGGGATTCTTTAGACCGCAAACGGCTCCGGGGGTCGACCCAGCCTCATAAATTGGGTACCAGAGCAACTCTGGGAAGGTTAAGGCGGCCGGCGTGATGCTGAACCCCTATTGTGCCTAATGGTCGAGAAAATATGGGCCTAGCACTATGTTCCCAATATGCCTCAATGGGCGTGTAACGGGATCCTTTGTTTTCTACAGCCAATGTTTTAAAAAACACAGTAAACAAATGCATTAATGAGAAAATATCTAACAGTAATTTAGAACTGCGAGTTAAATACTACATATGGTTGTTTTCACATTCTGGAAATTATAAATCCTTAACATGGAAGTACTTGATCAACCTCTTGTCATTTAAAATCACGTACTTTCTCACAGACGGGTGTATAATTCTGTACAACAATTTGTCAAATCCAGCCTTAAGCCCGCAATCTTGGCGCGGCGTTCATAAATTCTATATAGCAGGGGGTCTGTACCTGTTAGTTACAATTCTGTTGTTAGCAGGGGTTCGTTCATATGAAAATATAGTTACAGTAGTTAATTCCCTCTTTCATTTGGTACAGTACTGTAAATCTCTTGTCTTTAAACTTTGTTTTAAGCTTTCAATTGGTATTGTAAATCTCTCGTCTTTGCACTTTGTTTTACGCTTTCATTTGGTATTGTAAATCTCTTGTCTGTACACCTTGCTTTCCGCTTTCATTTGCTATTGTAAATCTCTTGTATTTACACTTATTTACGCTTTCTGCTGGTATCGTGAATTTCTTGTCTTTACGCTTTGTTTTCCGCTATCATTTAGTATTGTTAATCTCTTGTCTTTCACATTATTTTCCCCTTCTATTAGGTACTGCGAATCTCGTCTTTATATAAAGTTTCCCACTTTCATTTTGTATTGTAAATCGCTTGGGTTTTCACTTTGTTTTCCGCTTTCATTTGGTACTGTAAATCTCTTTTCTTGACACACTAATTTTCTCTTTCATTTGGTACTGTAAATATATTTTTTTACAGTGTTTTTCTCTTTCATTGGTACTGTAAATATCTTTTCTGGATATAATGTTGTTCTCTTTCTTTTGTTACTGTAAATATCTTTTTTTGACACAGTGTTTTTCTCTTTAATTTGTTTCTAGTATTCCTAGAAGGATGTGTTGACCGACACGTTGGTGATTTTGTTCTTGCTATTGATTCTACAGTTTCATTCATTCATTCCCTTACTTACTTACTTAGTCGTTCCCCCTCTACCGTGAGGTGTAGAGGTTTGGAAGAGAGAGCGCCAGACTATCCCATCGGCTGTCCCCCTCCTGGCCTGGTTCCATTCTAGTCCCCGATCCCCCAAAGACTGTCCAATGTTGTCCTCCCAGCGGACTCTGGGTCGTCCTCGGGGTCTGGATCCCCGGCTCCCTGTCTCCCACGCCTGTCGCGGCATACGATCCCCTCCCATTCCGCAGACATGGCCAAACCATCCCAATTGGGACTGTTCCACTTGGGTCTGCAGGGGGTAGTACCTAAGGCCTTGACGTATCGTCTGGTTGCGTACCATGTCTCTTCTTGTTACTTCAACCATCTTCCTCAGATACCTCATTTCTGAGGTTTGGATCTGGCTTTTATGGGTTGTAGTCATTGCCCATGACTCGCATCCGTATGTCAAGACTGTGACATAGGTGGAGCGGTATACAGCCATCTTCGTTTTCTTACCAACCTCTCTCTTGCTGAGGAATCCTCGATTTATGGCCTGAAAAAGTCTCCCAGCTGCTGCTTTTCGAGTGGCCAACTCTTCTTTGATGCCTCCCTTTCGGTCTATAATAGCTCCGAGGTATTTAAAGTGGTCTACCTGCTCCAGGACCTGTTCTCCCAGCTTAATCTGATGTTTTCTTTCTTCTCGTGATATCACCATGGATTTTGTTTTAGAGCTGCTTATGACCATCCCTCTCTTCTCCAGCTCTTCCTTCCAGACTTGCAGGTTGAATTGGAGATGTGCCTCTGATTTAGCAATCAGGGCAACATCATCAGCAAATGCCAGCTCCGAAATATAGACCTGTCCCATCTTCCAGTACCCCACTGAATACTTTATTGTTCTCTCCTTACATGCCTTGATGACATCGTCCATAAGGAGTATGAAGAGGTAAGGTGATAGGATATCACCTTGTCTTACACCAGTGGTGGTCCTGAACTCCTCCGACTTATGGTTTGCTGTCCTCACATAATTTCTGCAAGACCTGTAGAAGCTCTGTATAGCATGAATCAGAGGTGCTGGAATATTCTTCCTTGCCAAACAGTCCCAAAGTTTGCTCCAGGGGACCCTGTCAAACGCCTTTTCCAGATCTATGAAACAAAGATGCTTCTCACTCTTATACTCAAGGGCCCTTTCACTCAGCTGTCTGAGTGTGAAGATTAGGTCTTGAGTACTTCGGTTTGCTCGGAATCCGCACTGGACCTCATCCAATTGTGGCTCAGCCAGGAGTCGGAGTCTCTGCTCTAGGATTCCAGAGTAGATTTTACCAGGGACACTGAGAAGGGATATGCCTCTATGGTTTCCACACTGTCGATTGTCACCCTTTTTGAAAATTGGTGTTATGATGGCAATCTCCCAATCCTTTGGTATGGTCCCGTTGTACCACGCTGCCTGTAAAACCCTTAAGAGTAATAGGTCGCCTGATGCTCCCATGAACTTAACCATTTCTGGTGCCATACCATCACGCCCTGCTGCCTTGCCCATCTTGATTTTCTCCAGTGCTGCCTTCAGTTCTTCCATCTTTATGTCATCTTCACCATCATTGGTTTTCTCTTCTGTGCTAGTGTTTATCATTTCTGATGCTTCACCATGCTCACCATCCAGGAGTTCTGAGAAATATTCTTTCCATCTTCCCATTACTTCCTTCGGGGCAGTAAGCAATTTGCCTTGCTTGTCCTTTATAAATTTGAGAGGGCATTGTTTTTCTTTCCTCATGTTCTTTAGGGTCTTATAGAACAATTTCTGGTTTTCTTGTGCATCTTTTTCTAGCTTTTCTCCAAATTCTTCCCAGGACTTCTGTTTTGCTGCTAGCACTTTGTTCTTTGCTTCTGTTCTGAGTGTCACATATTCTCTATATTTTTCCATTTGTCCTGTTGTGTTTTTAGCTCCTAAGTATTGTTTCCATGCCATTTTCTTCTCTCTTATTTTCTCTTTGACTTCCTCTGTCCACCAAGGTGTCCTCTTTCTCTTGTTTCCAAGTCGGACTTCACAGCATGCTTCTGCAGCAGCTGTCTTTATGATATCCTTGAATTTAATCCAGAGGGTTTCCAAGTCATCAGGTCGTTCTTCTGTGTTGCTCACCGCTGCAGCAATAAGCCCCTGATATCTGGTCTTAATTTCTGGCTCTCTCAGCTTGTAGGTCCTAATGCTCATTTCTCCTGCTCGTTTACTTGGTTTCTTGCTAGATGTTGGACAGTTCCTAGGCTGAGCAACTCTTTCAGTTGTTCTTTTGATTGTTAGCAGGTAGTGATCACTTCCAATCTCTGGCCCCCTCCAGACTCTAGCATCTCGGACATATTTGAATGAGCTTTCCGAACAATGGCATAGTCGATCACTGACTTCTCATTCTTTGTTGGTTCACATCTAGTGTATGCATGTATGCGCTTATGGGGGAACTTTGTGTTTGTAATGATCAGATTCTGCTCACTGCAGAATCTAAGGAGTCGCTTTCCATTGTCATTGAGAGTATCTTCTCCATATCTTCCGATAACTCCACCCCATCTAGCATGGTCATTTCCAACTCTGGCATTAAAATCTCCGAGCATGATAATTTCATCTAGGCAGTCATCCACTGTCCTTTGAAGCAGCTCGAAGAATTCCTCCTTGACCTCTGCTCTCTCATCCTCATTTGGCCCATACACTATGACCAGGTTGACTATGGTTTCTCCTTCTTTTAGTTTAACAACCATAATGCGCTCCGAGACAAAGTTCCATCCCTTGATACTATCTTTTTGATTTTGGGCCACAATGCAACCCACGCCCCCTTTAGCTCTTTCAGACATGGGTACACCAATGTAGAGCAGCGTGTTGCCATCGAGATCCATGACTCCTTGTCCTTTTTTCTTTGTTTCCGTTATAGCCAGGATTTCTAGTTTTACTTTCCTCATCTCTTCCACCAGCTCCTCTTCCTTCCCATTTATACTTCTTGTGTTCCAAGTTCCATAAGTCGTAGTCCGTAGTCCGTTCCAGTTCGTCGCCTTTAGAATCAGTCCAGTTTTCTCTCTTGTGTTGCTAGTAATCGTGATTTAAAGCAAACGGGTGATTGGCCTGTTGTGCCTTTGCATGGTGGAGGGGCTGCCTCCTTACGGCCTCCATACAGGCCGCCCTCCTCCTTTTTCATTCGGGCTTGGGACCGGCATTGGCGGAGTTTCATTCATTCCCTCTCAGCTGCAAATGGAGCAGACGCCCTCATCGGGTACTCTCTGTCTCGTGCGGCCCATTTAAGGTATTCCCATGTCTCCTTTATCATATTAGTATTTGTAAATTGGAATATTCTTGACAAGAAAAACGGTTTAATTAAAATATTATCGAAACATCTGTGGTTACTTTTTCCTACCTCTTTTCTTCATCACCATCACACTTCTGCTCCCGAAGGAGCATAGACCTTCAACAAACTTATGCCAAATCTTCCTGTCCTGTGCCTTCAGCTCAAGATCTTTCCATGGCTAATTCATCCCCTTTATATCTGCCTTCAGTTCTCTTTTCCGTGTGTTTCTTGGACTCCCTCTACATCACTTATCCTGAGAATTTCAGAACAAGGACTGTCTGACAATGCCATCATCTTCAGGTTTCCTCAATGTTTATCTTTTCTATTTCAGGCGTCTACTCGCCATCTCTTGTTCCACTGGCACTTTGTTGGTTCTTTCCATCAGTTCCATATTAGTGATCTTGTCATACCACTTCAATCCTTCTAGGTATCTTTTGTTCTTCATGAAAGAGAGAGAGAGAAAGAGAGAGATAAGAGAGAGAGAGAGAGAGAGAGAGAACGAACGAACGAACTTTATTTTCAAAGGGTTGAGAATTGGGCACGCAGGCCCGTCTGACATTCTGCCCTTCCTTTCTCTCATCTTTCATACTGAATTCATTTATTCTCACATGCATTTTACATATCAATGTCAAGGAATTCAACGTTGTAAAGTAAAATAAAATAGCACACTCATATTAACATTAACTACTTATAAGCATGACATAAAATATGTTGAAAAGTACAAACATCGTCATTAGAACCTACAGTTGACATTATAAGAAAGGATCATTCGATTAGGGGGGTTTGTAATCAGAACTCATAAAGTATTCGAAAAGTATGAATAGGGACTGAGGTTGTTTCTTCGGTTATGTGGAAGAGAGAGAGAGAGAGAAGAAGAAGAAAATGTGACAGTTTACCGCAGTTTTACGATGGAAGATATATAGTCAAAGAAAGACACTGATAATCATTAGCGATATAAAAGGTCAACGCAATACCTTAACAGATATTGCCGTAAGGGAATAAAGTGTTAGAGACTTAAAAAAAGGTCCATCTTTTTTTGGAGGTAGGGTGACCAGTTCCATTTCTCACTGCCTTTGCCTGTCAAACGGTCTTAATTGTGCTAGCCCAAGAGTAGAGTCTAGCATAACGGAAACATAAGTCGTTATGCCCCTTGTGGAAACAGTCTAACTAAATCTTGAATGGGACTGCCCAATAGACGTAACTGCCAAGTATTGGATCGTGTTCAGTGCTGAATGCCTGTGGGGCTCATGATTTTGTCACAAAAACCGAATCTTCGAGAAAAGTTTGTTAAGTAGTTTTGCGATGATGATGTAGTGGTTCTGGTAAATCACACCAAACTGTTTTATTAAGATGGTAGAACATTGGAAGCATGTAGTCCATCAAAAGAGTCTTTGTCTTTTGTGTTTCAGAATTTCTATAGAAGTTTGGAAATGTCACTCATGCAGATTGAGAGAAAATGTCTTGTCATTTGAGCAGAGAGCGACATCATGTTTCTAATCTCGAGTACCGCATTCCTACTTCTTGTATCAGGTCATAGACCCCAACCAACTTTCCAATTTTCCGAAGAGCTCGCAGCAAAGGTATGTCTAGATCGGACGCCAGGGAAAGAACTTTGCCTCTTGTGTAGCCATCTGGGAAGAACAACTCAGCTCGAGGGCCCGGTAAACACCCACAGAACCGTGTTGTGGTTAGCGAAGATCACCCCAGTTGAAGTGCAGAAGATCAAGAGAGCAGGATTTCTCAGCAGTCGCGAGAGAGGTAGAAAAATTCCGAAGGAAACGGGTCCCGAAATGTCAGAAGTCAGAGGTAAACAAGCCCTCTACGATTGGAATCTTTTTGACAAGAGAAAAGGTTTAAGATATTCTTCGAAACGTTTGCGGTGCCTTTAACCTACCTCTTTTGTTCTTTGTATAATAAGATCGCACAAAAATGAAGCAAGTCCTGAGGTAGTATGCCAGATGTGGTCCATATGACCTGTTTTTTTGTCGTGTTTGTTTTAACTGCTGTTGTCATGGGCCGTTGCTCGTTGTTTGTTCATATCCCCCCGCGGTTTTGTTGTATCCGTGCTCTGCGTGGAACCCGGATATAGGTGTAAGCACTTAGTTTTGGTTTTGCTTCCACTTGTGAGGTCAAGCCTCGTGGGGGAGACGTTCATTTACAATGTCTTACCTGCGCTAGCGTCTTGTATCTTTCTTCCTGATTTTATGAATAGAGTATTTACACCACCACCTTACAAGGAGATGCTTGTTTTAGAATCCCTAGGGCAAAAAAGGAAGAGGGCGACCTAAAAACATATGGAGAGGGTACTTGGGTTCAGACATGAAAGCGATAGAAAAGACGTGGAAAGATATTGAGAGAATGCCACAGGGCTGGAAGTCTGGGATTGAACTAGTTAACGTTCTATGCTCCTACTGGAAGTCTGGGATTGAACTAGTTAACGTTCTATGCTCCTGCTGGAGGTCTGGGATTGAACTAGTTAATGTTCTATGCTCCTGCTGGAAGTCTGGGATTGAACTAGTTAACGTTCTGTGCTCCTGCTGGAAGTCTGGGATTGAACTAGTTAACGTTCTGTGCTCCTGCTGGAAGTCTGGAATTGAACTAGTTAACGTTCTATGCTCCTGCTGGAAGTCTGGGATTGAACTAGTTAACGTTCTATGCTCCTGCTGGAAGTCTGGGATTGAACTAGTTAACGTTCTATGCTCCTGCTGGAAGTCTGGAATTGAACTAGTTAACGTTCTATGCTCCTGCTGGAAGTCTGGAATTGAACTAGTTAACGTTCTATGCTCCTGCTGGAAGTCTGGAATTGAACTAGTTAACGTTCTATGCTCCTGCTGGAAGTCTGGAATTGAACTAGTTAACGTTCTATGCTCCTGCTGGAAGTCTGGGATTGAACTAGTTAACGTTCTATGCTCCTGCTGGAAGTCTGGGATTGAACTAGTTAACGTTCTATGCTCCTGCTGGAAGTCTGGGATTGAACTAGTTAACGTTCTATGCTCCTGCTGGAGGTCTGGGATTGAACTAGTTAACGTTCTGTGCTGCTGCTGGAAGTCTGGGATTGAACTAGTTAACGTTCTATGCTCCTGCTGGAGGTCTGGGATTGAACTAGTTAACGTTCTGTGCTCCTGCTGGAAGTCTGGGATTGAACTAGTTAACGTTCTATGCTCCTTAGGGCACCAAAGAGTAATGAGAAGAGTGTACATAACCTCTGGAACGTTTTACTTTGTGCTGTAGTCATTTTCTAGTATCTATGCATTTTGTATAAAAAAAAGTACAAGTAGTTTTATAGCAGATACTGCTATAGGGGATTGAAGAGTTAGAGACTTCACTATACTAGATCTCACAAAAGTGGGCCTATAGCAGATACCTCATTAGGGGATTGAAGTAATAGAATCTTCACTATACTAGATCTCACAAAAGGGGGCCTATAGCAGATACCTCATTAGGGGATTGAAGTAATAGAATCTTCACTATACTAGATCTCACAAAAGGGGGCCTATAGCAGATACCTCATTAGGGGATTGAAGTAATAGAATCTTCACTATACTAGATCTCACAAAAGTGGGCCTATAGCAGATACCTCATTAGGGGATTGAAGTAATAGAATCTTCACTATACTAGATCTCACAAAAGGGGGCCTATAGCAGATACCTCATTAGGGGATTGAAGTAATAGAATCTTCACTATACTAGATCTCACAAAAGTGGGCCTATAGCAGATACCTCATTAGGGGATTGAAGTAATAGAATCTTCACTATACTAGATCTCACAAAAGTGGGCCTATAGCAGATACCTCATTAGGGGATTGAAGTAATAGAATCTTCACTATACTAGATCTCACAAAAGGGGGCCTATAGCAGATACCTCATTAGGGGATTGAAGTAATAGAATCTTCACTATACTAGATCTCACAAAAGTGGGCCTATAGCAGATACCTCATTAGGGGATTGAAGTAATAGAATCTTCACTATACTAGATCTCACAAAAGGGGGCCTATAGCAGATACCTCATTAGGGGATTGAAGTAATAGAATCTTCACTATACTAGATCTCACAAAAGTGGGCCTATAGCAGATACCTCATTAGGGGATTGAAGTAATAGAATCTTCACTATACTAGATCTCACAAAAGGGGGCCTATAGCAGATACCTCATTAGGGGATTGAAGTAATAGAATCTTCACTATACTAGATCTCACAAAAGTGGGCCTATAGCAGATACCTCATTAGGGGATTGAAGTAATAGAATCTTCACTATACTAGATCTCACAAAAGTGGGCCTATAGCAGATACCTCATTAGGGGATTGAAGTAATAGAATCTTCACTATACTAGATCTCACAAAAGGGGGCCTATAGCAGATACCTCATTAGGGGATTGAAGTAATAGAATCTTCACTATACTAGATCTCACAAAAGGGGGGCCTATAGCAGATACCTCATTAGGGGATTGAAGTAATAGAATCTTCACTATACTAGATCTCACAAAAGTGGGCCTATAGCAGATACCTCATTAGGGGATTGAAGTAATAGAATCTTCACTATACTAGATCTCACAAAAGTGGGCCTATAGCAGATACCTCATTAGGGGATTGAAGTAATAGAATCTTCACTATACTAGATCTCACAAAAGGGGGCCTATAGCAGATACCTCATTAGGGGATTGAAGTAATAGAATCTTCACTATACTAGATCTCACAAAAGTGGGCCTTTAGCAGATACCTCATTAGGGGATTGAAGTAATAGAATCTTCACTATACTAGATCTCACAAAAGGGGGCCTATAGCAGATACCTCATTAGGGGATTGAAGTAATAGAATCTTCACTATACTAGATCTTACAAAAGTGGGCCTTTAGCAGATACCTCATTAGGGGATTGAAGTAATAGAATCTTCACTATACTAGATCTCACAAAAGGGGGCCTATAGCAGATACCTCATTAGGGGATTGAAGTAATAGAATCTTCACTATACTAGATCTCACAAAAGGGGGCCTATAGCAGATACCTCATTAGGAGATTGAAGTAATAGAATCTTCACTATACTACTGGAGGGAACCTGACTACCATGGTGGCGCCATTCTTCGTATGTTGAACACGTACGTAAACAGTTGCGTGAACATACCCACATGGTTTGCCCTAGTGTTGTGTTCCCTTGTTCGGGTGTAGTCAGGTAAGTGTTATGCTAGGTGCAGAACATTATCGCACCCCCAACTTAAGTAAGGCTGTTTTGTCAACAAAGGATTGTCACATGATGTTGCCTTCTTGCGAGAAGGCTAAAGTAATTTTTATGCTTAAGTGACATATAACAAAGGAAGTGACGGCGGAGAAAAAAAGAGGAATTTAATAAGCAAAACAAGACAGAAGAAAGGAAGGCAGAAAAACACGACGATGGAAAAGAGAACGGTGTGGCGATGAAGAAAAGAAGGAGAAAAAATGGATGGGGGGAGAAGATGGGGAGGAAGAAGAGAAGAAAGACAAAATGGAAGAAAGGCGAAAAGTCCAAATAAGAAGCGGAGGAGATAAAAGAAGACAATGAAACGGACGAAAATGAGAGGAAAAAGAGGAGGACGAAGAAGAAAAGGACGAAGGAAAAGGAGGTAAAGGTCAAAGATCCCGTTAAACGTGCGTTGAGGCATATTGGGAATATGGTGTTAGGCCCATATTTTCTCGACTATCGGCACACTAGGGGTGATGTGGTCAGCATCACGCCGGCCGCCTTAACCTTCCCAGAGTTGCTCTGGTACCCAATTAGGGCTGGGTCGACCCAGGAGCCGTTTGCGGCCTAAAAAAAATCCCACCTCGTCTGGGGATCGAACCATGGACCACTGAGCTAGGAAGCAAGTGCACTAACCACTATGCTACTGCGGCTCCCAAAGGAGACGGAGAGAAATTATTATTGTTCTGGATTCAGCTTTTGAATTTAGAGTGCATTTAAATTGTTAGACTAGTTGTGTGTGTGGATTTCCAGTTTATTTTTGTCTGTGTCGCTGCTAGGTAGTCAGTTCCAACTTCCTGTCACGCTGGTACGTTTGTCAATTCCAACTTTCCGTCACGCGAGTAGGTTGTCAATTCCAACTTTATGTCACGCGGGTATAGTTGTTAATTACCACATTCCGTTACGTTGCATAGATTAACATTTCTACTTGGCACACAATGTACACGTTGAAAATCGGTTTCTCCTTTGCCCAACACTGAGTAGGTTTGCCAATTTGGACTTTCCCATCGCTCCAAAATTCTCGTGAGCAGTGAACCGGGAGAATGTTCTTAGATCTTTATGGCCGTATGTCCGTTAAAGCCTGGCCTATGAAGTTATGCATATTGATTTAGCAATCAACTTGCGGTGACTAACCTCATATCAGAGGAGCGTATGAATCACAGTATAGGGCAAATGTAAAAATATCACACCCACACAAACACACAAATATACGGAATCTATTATATATATATAATCGTTTTTTTGCTGCCATAAACAATAAAAGAAATCAATAAAGGTAGTCCTAAAGCAGATATTGCTGTTGCGAAGTGAAGTGTCAGAGACTTCACTATACTAAGTCCAGCATCGACAATACTTAGTTTGTACATTTCAATATATTCTATTTCATGTTTATAATTAGATACTGTGAATGTGAGTATGCTATTATTTTACCTTTACAACGTTGAATTCCTTGAATTGATGGGTAAAATATATGTGAGAATAAATGAAATCAGTATAAAAGACGAGAGAAAGGAAGGGCAGAATGTCAGACGGGCCTGTGAGCCCAATTCTCAACCCTTTGAAAATAAAGTTCGATCTATCTATCTATCTATCTATCTATCTATCTATCTATCTATCTATCTATCTATCTATCTATCTATCTATCTATCTATCTATCTATCTATCTATCTATCTATCTATCTATCTATCTATCTATCTATCTATCTATCTATCTATCTATCTGTGTGTCTGTCTGTCTGTCTGTCTGTCTGTCTGTCTGTCTGTCTCTCCCTCTCTGATAATGTTTGTACTTTTCAACATATGTTATGTCATGCTTATAAGTAATTAATGTTAATATGAGTGTGCTATATTATTATTTTACTTTACAACGTTGAATTCCTTGAATTTGATATGTAAAATGCATATGAGAATAAATGAATTCAGTATGAAAGGTGAGAGAAAGGAAGGGCAGAATGTCAGACGGGCCTGCGTGCCCAATTCTCAACCCTTTGAAAATAAAGTTCGTTCGTTCGTTCGTTCGTTCTCTTCCCTAACTCTAGAGCAAAGTCAGGCACCCAATTACAGCTGAGTAGACTGGAGCGTGTCGATACCGTGAATTGAACCCGGCACCTTAGCCTTAAGAGACCAGAGCACTAACCACTATGCCACTCGAACGCTGTCTACAAACAGTACTCCACTGGACGACTGGCGGATTGGTTAGAGCGCTTGCTTCACAATGTAAAGTCGTCGGGTTCGAAACCTGGTAGCGTCACTCTGCAGTCTTCACAGCTGTAAATCGGTACCTAAGCATTCTCTTGAATTAGGGAAGGCGAAGACAGCGAGAAAGGAGACCAGGCACCCAGCTCATAAAGCTGAGACCCAGTACAGTGAAGTTTCTAACACTTCGCACCACCCAAACAGTCGAGTAAACTATTTTAGATAATTACGAATCCCGAATATTACAAAAGTATGTATGTGGCTGGGTCAGAGAAGACGTCATGTGCTCTATTTTTTGTTCAGCCGTTTCATTGTTTGCTGATTCTGTGCTTTCACAGGCACGCTAAATCCAAACAACATGTGCCCTTGTTCACGTCACGTGCCGGGAGATTAGAAAAGTGATACCATTGTCCATTCTTGTTGTCCAATTCTTGTTCCGTTGAAACTCGAGAGTGTTAGAGAGAGCCAAAGAACTGCCAGGATAGGTTTACAGGACTAACAATCACGAAAGTAGGACGCGATTGTCACAGAAATCTGGCAGCTAACATACACGTGCTTTAAACTGTTTATAAACTTTGATAAAGCAGACGAGTCCAGTTGTCTGGTACCATTCCCTGCTACTGTTATCCGAGCTGGTTTACTTTTTTGTATCTTGTAACAGGACCAAAGACGCAACAAGAGAGATGAATGCAATCGGCGACTCTTAACTTGACTGCTTGCGTCAGGGTCAGCGAACCAGAGCCGAGCAAGACCCTGAGTTCACTGCAGCCTGGCTGAGAGAGTAGGGATCGAAGTGGAAAGGCAAACCCGGTCCCAAAAAATGCCGTGCTGAAGTGGGATGTGTCGGCCGAAAGACCACGCTTACCGTCTTTTCCTTCTGGATGTTTGTTCGCTTTATACTTACATTCCACACTCTGATGGCCTTAAAGCACTACAATTTTTTCTCGACAGACGCACTGACCTTACTTTTAGCACCGGCTCTCTTCTTCGCCTTGCGGAATTGGTCCTCACTCTCAACTCTTTTGAATTCAATGGCCAGTTCTTTAATCAAATTAGTGGCGTTGCTATGGGCACCAAAATGGGCCCGAGTTATGCCTGCCTCTTCATGGGTCACTTTGAATATTTGGTGCTTCAAAGTTACGATGGACCATTACCTGAGTTTTACCGTCGCTATATCGACGATTGGTATTGGTGTCACAGACATGTCGTGGAAGTCAATCAGTACCATAGATTGCATGATTGACTATGAAAAGTTGAGCAAAATTTCCATTCGCAATTGATCAAAATTCACAATTATTCTCAAGATTATTCACCACTTCATTTTAACTTCCATTGTGGAACCTTACAACTGTTTTCAACATAATCAAACTGACCTAGAAAAAAAACTAAAGGGCCTTACTACAGGGGTGAAACAAGGCTGTATTATGTCACAGCCACTATAAACCTATTACTGATGCTATCATGAACAATTTGTTTTCAAATTTCTTTACACTTCTTCTCACCCTCCCAGCTGTAAAAATTCAATTCCCTACTCTCAACTTCTACGCTTTTTACGACCTTTGATATGTCACGATGAAGATGATTTAGGCAGTTCCGTGAACAAGAGAAAGCCTCAAGAAATGCTGGCGAGCTAGCGCCTTCAATAGATTTTCGCCGACGTCACTATCCTGAAAGAGTCTGTATCTGATAACCATTAATCGCATTAGTCCCGTCACTCGTCAGGTTGCACTTACTGCTAAACTTACTACTACATCTGACAGACTCAAACTTGTCAATAATAAGAGAAGGAAGAACGTTGGGCCTAAATAAATTAACCTTCCACCCTCACTGTTTTTGGCGGTGAAAAAAATTCTGCTCCGTCATCTGCCATATTCTCCACTCCGATCCTGATACCAGAGAGTTGTTTCGTCGCCTGATACCCCATTGTTGGCATATCGTAAGGATAAAAATTTTAGGGATACTTTCTTGTGCATAGTCACGAATTGATTTCCGTGACAAACTAGTCCGAGTTTTTTCTCACTTTGGTACTAAGACCGATGCCAACGCCGCATAGTGTAAATCGTCCTGTCCTTTTTGCTACTTCCAAACGCAGTCAAAACTTGTCTCCTTTCCGAACGGTAAATTTGCCATTGGGGAGTGTTTCACGTGCGAATCCAGAAACCTGATTTATGCCATCATCTGCAAGATTGGTGAAGTCTTTCACGGCGAATGACCTATTTATGGTGAAACTGGCAGATGGGGTGACTTATTTGGCAGACAAGATGTTTCGGGAGAACTTAGTTGAATGACATCCATCATGGCAAACATTTACCGGTGGCCCTTCATTTCAACAGCCCTGACCATTCAGGTAACTCTGACATTCATGTCACTGCCCTCCGTTCATGTATCGGCGACGACCGAACTCGCTTTTCGTTGGAGAATCGTCTCATTTTTCAAATGGGCGTTTTAGCTCCTGCTGGGATGAATGTCCAGCATCATTTTGCATAATTCTGGTGGCTTCTATCGTTATTTTCCTATCTATCCGTGTTTTTGCTTTGGTTCGTTTCGTTTCCTCAATTATCTGTTCTTAGCCGTCACTAGCTCCTACTTCACTTCCGCATGACGCCTTATTTTTTCAGCCATTTTGAATGTTCCTTTCTTCGATCCAGCTAAGTGATTTTTTACGCATTTTAATATTGTTGTTCATTTCTGTCTTCGTTTCGTTGATTATTTACTTTCTTGTTTCGACATGTCTTTCTGGTTTCACGATTTTCTTGCATTATTACTGTTATCGTTTCGCTCATCACTGTGGTTTCATCTGCTTGTATCGCTCATTTGACGTTTTCCTCATCATCATAGACCTTTGTAGTACCTATATGTAGTTCTTGTCCTTGTCACCTGTTCGTAACTGTGGCTGACGAAGGGTAAAACCCGAAACGTCCCTTGTCTCATGTGTACCGTTTACTTGTAAAACTGATTTCATACCATATTATTTTTTAATTTATATATTTGTAAACGGACACAACGCAACCAACGTCCTTTTCAGGACGAACGAGGAATTTTGCCATTAGGTATACTTTCTGTCTGTCATGTAACCCTTCTGTTACCCAGTTTACAGCACGGCAGTGTTTAAATTTTCTGTTTATGAGCTGTCAGATGGTTTTGAGTACATAAGATTGACGCGCAATCTGACCTACATGGCTGAGGTATGCGTGAGATGGTAATATCTGGCAGGTGTATGGCCAATCCAGCATTTGTTTTAAATTTTTTTTTTTTTATGAAACTGACCACAGGTGGTCAAGCCATGAAAGTTAAGATCATATCGCAACCACTTGCGGATGTTAACTAAAATGCCTAGGTCCGGCAGGACCTTTTTGGAGGAGCGTTAAAATGTACAAATAAATAAAAATTTGCCTCCTCCTGCTCCTTCTTCTTCCCATCTTTGTGCATTTCTGCCGTATACTCTACAACAATACTCTCCCCCTCTCTCTTTCTATTTTTCTCTCTGTCTCTCTATCTCTCTCTCTATCTCTATATATATATTCCTGTTTTTATGCCTTTAGCACCGTGTTTTACGTCGCATCCTCCGGTTTTTCATTTTAATTATATTTCACTCCCTTTGTTTAGCCGAGTCCCCTTTTCATTGCTATATATTACTCATTTCTTATTCCATCCTCCTTTTTCCTTAGTATCGTGTTATTCCACTTTTTGAAAACAGGTATGCCTGCACAAACTATTGGCGTCATTAAGGTCAGAGGTGAACAGGTGTTACTATTTTCCTATCAAGGAATCGGATAGTGACTGAATATTTTAAAACCTCCTTTGAAAAAAAAAAAACATTTTTTTTTGTATAAAGGGAATCTAACTTTTCATAGGTCATGTTTAACTACCGCAACGTGAAAAATACAAACTCAACCACGTGACAGTTGTCCCCATTCAGTCAGTGGTATCCATACCCCAGTTTCTATGTACTCAGGTGTGGTCTGGGATCTCCGGTTGCCCTCTATTTTTTAACGTCGAACTGCAAACATCTTTTTTTTTTTTTTAGTTGAATGTCATAGAAGCATTCCTTCTCATACTCAAACACACACAAACACACATACGCCCGCGCACACACACAAAACCTTTCTCCTTTACTAGGTAAACACAGCGCCCGTACGGTTAAAAAAGGTAAAGATAGTCTCATAGCAGATACCGCCGTAGGGGAGTGAAGTGTTAGAGATTTCACTATATACTAGGGCCAGCTCGAGAGGTTGGGTGACCGGTTTCCCTTCTTGCTGTCTTTGCCTTCCCTAACTGAGGAGCAGAGTCGGGTGCCCATTTACAGCTGTGTAGACTGCAGCGTGACGCCGACGTTTTTTTAAACTCGGCAACTTTGTCGCGAGCGGTATCTCACACAGCTGGACCTAATATAGAGAAGTCTCTATCACTTCGCTCCCCTATAGGGTACCTTTAGCTTTTAGAGTGGATGGTGATGTGACCTGGTTTCAAACCTGGTCCATTAGCCTCGAGAGGTAAGCGCTGCAACGCGACACTCTTTACATGAATTACTTACGTCGGGAGTCGCAGAAAATATCATAAAGTAAGGTAGAAAGGAGCTTACCTGGTCATCATGTCCTGTCACAACTGATTCTTTCTTTTTTGTGTTTCTTTCTTTCTTTCTGGCTGACTGATTCTCACAGTCTTTCGGATATTCTCTGGTTCGAATCTCCGGAGTGCCTATAACTTCTGTTACTTTCTTTCTTTCTTTCTTTCTTTCTTTCTTTCTTTCTTTCTTTCTTTCTTTCTTTCTTTCTTTCTTTCTTTCTTTCTTTCTTTCTTTCTTTCTTTCTTTTTTCTTTCTTTCTTTCTTTCTTTTCTTTCTTTCTTTCTTTCTTTCTTTCTTTCTTTCTTTCTTTCTTTCTTTCTTTCTTTCTTTCTTTCTTTCTTTCTTTCTTTTTTTCTTTCTTTCTTTCTTTCTTTCTTTCTTTCTTTCTTTCTTTCTTTCTTTCTTTTTTTCTTTCTTTCTTTCTTTCTTTCTTTCTTTCTTTCTTTCTTTCTTTCTTTCTTTCTTTCTTTCTTTCTTTTTTTCTTTCTTTCTTTCTTTCTTTCTTTCTTTCTTTCTTTCTTTCTTTCTTTCTTTCTTTCTTTCTTTCTTTCTCTCTTTCTTTCTTTCTTCTTTCTTCTTTCTTTTTCTTTCGCTCTTTCTTTCGCTCTTTCTCTCGTTCTTCTTTCTTTCTTTCTTTCTTTCTATCTTTCTTTCTTTCTATCTTTCTATCTATCTATCTATCTATCTATCTATCTATCTATCTATCTATCTATCTATCTATCTATCTATCTATCTATCTATCTATCTATCTATCTATCTATCTATCTATCTTCTTCTCTTTCTTTCTTCTCTTTCTTTCTTCTCTTTCTTTCTTCTCTTTCTTTCTTCTCTTTCTTTCATTTTTCTGTTCTGTCTTTCTTTCTTCTCTTTCTTTCTTCTCTTTCTTTCTTTCATTTTTCTGTTCTTTCTTCTCTTTCTTGTTTTCTTCCTTTCTTTCTTTCTTTCTTTCTATCTATCTTCCTTTCTCTCGTTCTCCTTTCTTTCTTTCTTTCTTTCTTTCTTTCTTTCTTTCTTTCGAGTACCGACCATTTATCTATTTTCGTTAAATGTTGAAGACACATGTTTTATCCGTTAGAGCACGTCTGTGTAAAATTCTGCCAAGACATTATGAGAAAAGGCATTAAGCAGATACCAGGAAAGTGTATACGACATTGCGCTGCGTACGTTTTTTTAGTGGAGCGAAACGTTGCGATACATTATACCCAGCTTTTAAAAGTGTCTGAAATTTAATGAGCAAGTCGCTGTTCCTTTTGTCTTTACTCGGAACGCTAAAGGTCTGCAGTGAAAGCATCGTGTTTCCGTGAAATAGATATGCTTTTTCTGGCGTGTCTGATGCCACAGATACGTTTTGCTTAGTTCAGCTCAGTTTGAAGAGTGCGGTTACCAACTAATGTATCCATAAATCAGCCAATTACGCGACAGGCAAAGGACTCAGCTGGATCACGTTTCCCGGCTGTTTTAGACGTAACTCTGACAGGTTGTCATCAGGTATTGTTTGGACTAGATTTGTCAACAGGTCGTGTTTGTACGGCAAGTTTGTCGGTCCTTAGACTTTGTAATCATGCGTTATGTTTCTTCCTTTCTAAACACCCCCCCCCCCCCAACAAAAAACAACTACTTTTTGAATTTGATATGAGCATTGTCTGGATGTTTCAAGTCTTTGGGCCCCTGGATTATTAGGTTTCAGACGAGCTAGAGAGCTGAAATTGTGCAGACGATCCTCTATCGTGGTACATTTTAAACCTATTAAAATTTTAAGGAACCTCGAGTGACCTGTCCCGAGCCACCTCATACACGAATTAAAGTCATAGTTTTGTTTTGACAAGATTGCCGCTGTGAAAGGATGACATCGTGTGATGATGTTGTATACAAAATTGTGAATATTATTATTGTTCATCAGAATCGACGTCATTGTACTCCCGGCAAACCCATAGGTGCTCAGTCTCCCACAGCAAACGTCGAAGTGTATGAATGCAAGTTGTTCCTGTTGCGTGCTGGTTGTATACACGCAGAATACATCCTCGCATACGTCCATCCCTGCTGCTCATACGTTTGATGCCTAATTCCAGCAGTCTTAGCCTTGTTGATCCATCGAGTGCAGTGTCGCTCTCCAATAGGCGATCATTAATTGTCCTCAGTATCTCTCCCTTATCCATATCCAATGCACCTTCTATGGGTGCTCTTGAAGCTAGTCTGTCAGCTGTTTCATGCCGCGTACCGCTGCATGACCAGGACAGTAGATCCACATCAGTTCTGAAGATTCGAGCCTTCTATGGAGGTTTTCCATTCATGCCGGAGCCATCCACTTTGGACCTTCCGTAGCATGGATTGTTAGTCTGATACAATAACTGCCTTTGTTAATGAAGTCTTAGACAGCCACCTTAAGGCTGCAGTATCTGACTCTACCTCCATTCTCATGCTGGAGGTTGTTGTCATGTAAGTCCCGTTTGATTGTGAACATAATCACATAACACCCGTGTGTTACCGGGGCCCGAAAGGGGAGCAAAGAATAGTAACACTGCACCCTACCACGCATGTCGTAAAAGCGACTAAGGAGGGTATGGGCATGGGGCTGTTTACCCCATCCCGTAAAAACTTCGCACAGTGGGCTGATCACCTGCTTGCCAACCAATCTGATTACGGAAACAATGATAGATTGTTTGGTCTGTTTTTGTTCCACAAAGACGCCACTAGGCGTGGTGGAAACAGCGATAGATTGATCAATTTGTTGTTGCCCTAAGACGCCACTAGGCGTACTGGCCACATACTGCTTTGTCGGTTGATGGCTAAGGATGGAAGAAGAAGAAGATAATCACATAACTGTGTGTCGCTGTGCCCAATAATTGTGAACATTGTTATAGCTTTATTGTAATTCGTAGCGTCGTGAACAACAATACAATTACAAATTTTTTACTGGATATGGTAACAGTCATAAAAGTTGGATGTGTTTTCCTTTACCTGTTCAGTTACACTCTTATTATTCTCGTGGAAGTTGGAGTGTTTTACATACTTGAAAACTGGAGTGACATTTTAACATCTGTCACAGCTAGGCTAAGAACTTTACTTTGCTACGAGTGGGATGTCCTGGTACATACATACAAGCTGAAGATGGGCATCTGCAAGCGGAACTGGTAAAAGTAAAGGTCTCCTCTACACGCTCATTGAGGCATATTGGGAATATGGTGTTAGGCTCATGTTTACTTGACATGAGGCATATTAAGAATAGGGTGTTAGACCCTTATTTTTATGACCATACGGCACACTAAGGGTAATGTGGTTAGCATCACGCCTGTGACGAAATGTCTGTCCCTGTTCCTTTGTGTGATCTCTCACACCTCCAGCCCTACGGCAGTATCATCTCTTCTTCTTCATTTTTCTCTACGAGCGCTTTTATATGGCATTTCATTTTTCCCTTTCATACATTTTACTCTTTATGCTGGACATGGCATGGGGAAAGTCTCTAACACGCCACTCCCCTATGGCAGTATTTGCTACGGGAGTAATTCTTATCTTATTGTATCGTATTCACGCTTCACGAAGACGTGTTAAGTTACGCCAGGTTATTAGACGGCCAGCGACAATATTTTATCGCATAATCTGTCTGACCATCTTTTCAAGCGACGGTGCTTGTTTATCCAAGCTTGTGTTGGGCAGAAGTGCTGAATAGAACCATATTTATTTGTCTGGCGAAACACGGGTGACTAGCGACCATCCCTGAGTCATTATTACGCCAGAAAAACACGGTCACAATATTATGATGGACAGAGATCTGTCTGTAAGTTTGTACACGAGGGCATAGGACAGCATATTACCATATATGAGAGACGTGACCTTTGCAAAATTTTTCCATGGAAATATTTTGAAAGTACCACACCCGACCTGTTTGAAGATGATTGGAGCGTTTATTTAACTCCATAATAAACGAAGGAGTGGGAAGAGAGGGAATATAGTCGGATCATTTCGCAGTTTTATTTCACTGTGAATTTCACGCTCGCCAAGACAACATAATACCTCGCCAGAGTGAAGACGAGATTCATAATTCCTTTTTGTTAACCTGACCTTTTATTGGAGAACCAAATAACACTTATAAAGCACAGTAAATCTCTACATTTTAATAAGGAACACCGAGACTAAGAAACTGAAGAGAAGCACGGGGTCAGAGGGAATTGTAGTTAAATTTATCGACCCCCAGTACACGTGAAAGAAGGCAGTTGCCAGTGCCTTTTTTAAAGTCCTCTGAGCAAAAACGTCTGTAGCCAAGATTGGCGTAAGTAGTGCATTTTCATTTCATATTTTATTACTATCTTGTGAACTAACATATACACGTATATGTATATATTACCATGTGGTTTAAATTGTGAAACTCGCCATTGGATGTCAACGTCATTTGAGGCTAGCAACCTCAGTATCTAGAATGATGATTCATGAATCACCACTGTACGGGCTGGTGATTGCTTTATTGATAGTTTCGTAAAGAGAACTAAAAAGCATAAAGTAGTTCCAGGTTCCCTAAGGAGCAGGGAGGGAAAGATGAAAGAAATGATGTACACTCTAAGTATAATACTTACATTTTCAAAGCAGTGTAAATGCCCCTATAAACATATTTACTTCAAAATTAATGTAAGTTTTCAAGCTTTAAACCAGTGTAAATGTCTATGTGAAAATATTCATTTTAATTAATAGAAGTTTCAACCTTTTCCACAAGTGAAAATGTAAATGAAACATAAATGAATTTATATTGTGAACACTTTTTCAAGCAGTGGAGATGTAAATGTAAACCATATTATATCTGTACGTTTAACCTTTTCATTTAAATGTAATGTAAAGCTAAAGCTATTCAGTTTAAATGTAAAGGAAGTTTTATCCCGAGGGATTAAATTTAATTCTCATCGAGGGTAAATTCTGACATGGGATGGTGGTAAGGGAAGATAGGAACCCATAACTATGGGTTGGAAAACGCAATACTCATAAGAGCATTCGTTTCTATTCCTCTATCATAGTTATTGGTGGTACCAGCAGAAAATACTATCTCTGGAACCAAGTGAAGGTAGAAGTGGACTGACGTTGTGCGAGACGCCATCATAAGAGGGTCTTATAGACAGACGCAGAACCAGCTTGGCCGTTACTCCTTGACGTTCTGGGAACGTGCGGCGCCTGAACTTTGACCAGAGACGAGCGCGAGCAGAGTGAAAAGAACCAACCCATAAGGAGGATTAGAATCATCATTGGCAGCTAAGTTAACCTGTATGCTGCCACTTGAACTTCTGATCAAAAAACCATTTAAGTGATGAAAACCTTTTCATAAATATTCAAATTATTTTCCAACTGTTACAACCTAAAGTGATTATTAAATTTTGTTATTTTTAATGTTACAAATTTAACTTCGATTTAATCATTTTAAAGTTACTGCATGTTTGTCTCAGTCAAATTACTACACACACTCTAAACAGAGCTATATTATAATAATAATTCCACTGATTAACTCAGCGGTGGGGGCTTAACGAGCAAGAATAAACGATTGCGTAAATTCTTGAAAGAATATTTCTTAGAACTCCTGGATAGCGTAGCATGGTGAAGCATCAGAAATGATAACCACTAGCACAGAAGAGAAAACCAATGATTGTGAAAGGACATAAAGATGGAAGAACTGAAGGCAGCACTGGAGAAAATCAAGATGGGCAAAGCAGCAGGGCATGATGGTATAACACCAGAAATGGTTAAGTATATGGGAGCATCAGGCGACCTATTACTCTTAAGGGTCCTACAGACAGCGTGGTGCAACAAGACCATACCAAAGGATTGGGAGATTGCCATCATAACACAAATTTTCAAAAAGTGGGACAATCGACAATGTGGAAACCATAGAGGCATATCCCTTCTCAGTGTCCCTGGTAAAATCTACTCTAGAATCCTAGAGCAGAGACTCCGACGCCTAGCTGAGCCACAATTGGATGAGGTCCAGTGCGGATTCCGAGCAAACCGAAGTACTCAAGACCTAATCTTCACACTCAGACAGCTGAGTGAAAAGGCCCTTGAGTATAAGAGTGAGATGCATCTTTGTTTCATAGATCTGAAAAAGGCGTTTGACAGGGTCCCCTGGAGCAAACTTTGGGACTGTTTAGCAAGGAAGAACATTCCAGCAACTCTGATTCGTGCTATACAGAGCTTCTACAAGTCTTGCAAAAATTATGCGAGGACAGCAAACTATAAATCAGAAGAGTTCAGGACCACCACTGGTGTAAGACAAGGTGATATCCTGTCACCTTATCTTTTCATACTCCTCATGGACGATGTTATCAAGGCATGTAAAGAGAGAACAAGAAAGTATTAAGTGGGGTACTGGAAGATGACACAGGTCTGTATTTCAGAGCTGGCATTTGCTGATGATGTTGCCCTGATTGCTAAATCAGAGGCACATCTCCAATCCAACCTGCAAGTCTGGAAGGAAGAGCTGGAGAAGAGAGGGATGGTCATAAGCAGCTCTAAAACAAAATCCATGGGGATATCACGAGAAGAAAGAAGAAGTCTTCATCCCTCCAGTGATTAGTCTAAGGCCTGAATTTTGCACTTTCCCTAGACATTCTGTGTTTGTTTTAGATGCTGTGGCCCAGGCTGACATGCCATATTCAAGTACAGGTCTGACTGTGCCTGTATAGACTTTTTTAAGTATGTTGGTATTTGCCCCCCAACTTGTGCCAGCCAGTTTCTTCATAATAGAGAGCTTTCTTATTGCTCTCTGTTCTACTGCTTTTATGTGCGGCTTCCAGGTGAGTCTCTTATCCAACTTGACTCCTAGGTATGTTGGGTTTTCCTCGATTGGAAGTTCACTTCCATTTAGCTGCAGTTTAATCGTTTCTCGGCGATTTGACAGAGAGAAGCAGGTTGCTACTGTCTTGGAGAGGTTTATCTGTACTCTCCATTTACCGATGGTATTTAGCGCTGCTTGCATCCTGAACTTCGCAGTAGGCAAATGTTCAGCAGCACACCAGGCAGCAAAATCGTCAGCATGAAGAGCCCTGGAGATATGCCCGGACAGTTTCTCTGCAATATCATTTATATATATGATAAAAAGTGTGGGGGAGATAACTCCTCCTTGTGGCACACCCTGTTGTAGAGTGACGCGATGGCTCAGTTTCCCGTCAAGTTTTACTCTTGCTGTGCGGTATCGAAGAAAGTCCCGTATCCAGTTGAACATTCTCCCTTCAATTTTGCTGTTGAGCATCTTAAGGAGGAGTCCTTCTTTCCATACCTTATCAAAGGCTTTTGTCAAGTCTACAAAAACCGCCAGCACTTTCTTTTTCTCCTGAAAGGCATTTTCTACTTCCTGGGCTAGATATACTAGTTGGTCTTCGGTGCTGCGATTTTTCCTAAATGCTGACTGTGTGTTATCAAGCAGATGGTTTTTTTTTCCAGATGTTTCAGTAATCTTGAGTTCACCATTCTTTCCATTACCTTACCCAGACAGCTCAGTAGGCTAACTGGTCGGTAGCTGGACTTGCTTGTTTTCTCCTTTTGTTTCTTTCTGATGGGAACAATGATTGCTTCTCGCCATTGATCTGGAAATTTCCCAGTACTCCATGACTGATTGAAGATTAGGAGGAGCTTGTGTCTGGCTACAGGTCCAAGGTTCTTGATCATATCATTTGTGATGCCATCTTTTCCTGGAGCTTTTCTGTTCTTTAGTTTTGTTATGGCAGCACTGAGTTCTCTCATAGTAAGGGGTGACTTCATGCAGATATCTGGGTTTTGGTGCTTCAGTTTTTCTTTTACTTCCTTACGTACTTCTTGGATCCGTGCATGTGAAAGTGAGGTGGTGCTTTCTTCCTTGTAGAAATCTGCCAGGATGTTTGCTGCCATCTTTCCTGTGTGGTATTTTTCATTTTCCTTGATGACAGTCTTACAGTAGCTGGTTGTTGTTTCTTCATTTAGCACTCTTATCAGATTCCATAGCTTGCTTGAGTCCTTTTCCATGTTGAGACTGCTAGTCTTCTGGTGCCAGCTCCTTTGGATTTCAGCTTTCTTTTGTTCATTGAAAGCTTGTTTTATGCTGTTGTGCCTCTGTGTGTTCTCTAATGTGGGATTTTGCTCCATAGTTTCCCGTGCTTTATTTAATTCACTATGGAGTTTTCCCAGGTTGTCACTCCAGTATGGTTTGTAGTCTCGTCGTTTACCTCGTGGAATTGACTTCTTTGCTGCTTGGATGATTGCCTCACTGATGATGGAGATGTTTTTTATTGATGTTATTTGAGTGGGCAATGTTCTGACAGAAATTGTCAGCTTGTTCTTTAAAAAATCCCCAGTTTGCTTTTTTGAAATTCCAGCTAGGAGACATATTGATTTCTCCTGCACTTCTTATCTCAGATATCTGTAATGTGACTGGTACATGGTCGCTACCCCCAAGTTGAGTATTTACTGTTCTGGTGGTGAGTCGATGTATGTCATCTGTAGCCATAGCAAGATCTGGTGTGCTCGTTGTTTTCCATACTCTAGAATAGAAGGTGGGCTTATCCTCTGGTTAGTTTATTAGAATTAGTTTATTCTCTACCATCCAATCTTCCACCTCTTCTCCTCTTGGATCTGTTGCGTTATAGCCCCAGCTGGGTGAGTGGCTATTGAAGTCACCCATAATGAGGTGTCTCGATGCTGCAAGCTTCACTTTGTGTAGCTCCAGAGTTGTGGTTGGAGGGCTGTAGCAGTTTGTGATCATTAAGTCTCCACTGGGCAGCAGTAGTTGGACTGTTATGTATTCAAGTTCGTCCTCACCAGATCTGTGTGTCTCTACTGCTGGGATTGAGGTTTTAATCAGTGTGAGGATTCCTCCCTTAGTTCTTTTTGCCCTGTCTTGGCGGAAGGATTGGTATCCACGTACAAAGAATCGTTGGGTATCTTTTAGGTGAGTTTCTTGGATGCAGATTATATCAATGTTATTTTCCCTGAGGAATTCTTGTAACTCCGGTTTCTTGTTCCTCACTCCTTCTGCATTCCGTTGAGCCACTGTAAGATAGTGGGTTGGTTGGTCAGTTGCTCTACTTTGCCTTCCCCCGACCATTTGGTTGGCAAAGGCACCGGTTGCTTGGGTGGGCCCTTTCGAGGCTAGGGGCCCGGCTCCGCTCCTCCCCGGTTGTAGCTGATAGGAGCGACGCCATGACGTAAGTCGAGATTGTCGCATGACTCCATACCGCAAAAGCGTGTGTGTCCTAATTTTTCCCGGTGTCTGCGCCGTAGCTAACACACTCCGTCTTCGGCAGGCCGGGTTGTGTTTGTTGTTCAGGGTTGTCTCCCATAGCCTTTCCATCTCCCGGTGGTAGCTGCAAGGCAGCAGATTGGTTTGTTTACCGAGGTTTACCTTCCCCGTGGCTAGAGCTTATAGCGGCTCTTACTCGCTTGATGCACCCGTCGTAGGACATATGGGGGATTTCAGTGGGGGTATCAGTCCCACCTGTTACCCCTCCCCGTCCTGTTGGGAGGACATCGCCGTTTGGTCCGCGACTGCTTATTCGTCCAGCTATGCTGTCTTAATTCGCAGCTGACACACCATATCTGGAGGTCGTTCCACTATCCGCCACCCGTGGACGCGCCTGGTTGGGGTCGGTCGCCCCTTTGCCAGGGGCTGTATACCGCTCCACCTATGTCCCAGTCTTGACATATGAATGCGAGTCAAGGGCAATGACTACAACCCACAAAAGCCAGATCCAAACCTCAGAAATGAGGTATCTGAGGAAGGTGGTTGAAGTAACAAGAAGAGACATGGTCCGCCACCAGACGATACGTCAAGGCCTAAAATCCCACCCCCTACAGACCCAAGTAGAACAGTCCCAACTAAGATGGTTTGGCCATGTCTGCAGAATGGGAGAAGATCGGCTACCACGACAAGCATGGGAAACAAAGAGCCAGGGATCCAGACCCCCAGGACGACCCAGAGTCCGCTGGGAGGACAACATTAGACAATCTTTGAAGGACCGAGGACTAGAATGGAACCAGGCCAGGAGGAAGACAGCCGATAGGATAGTCTGGCGCTCTCTCTTCCAAACCTCTACACCTCACGGTAGAAGGGGAACGACAAAGTAAGTAAGTAAGTAAATTCTTCATAAAAGGTGTCGGCAGATTACAGAATTAACGTGCTCAGCAACAGCCAGCATTGTTTTCGCGTATCTGATTATCTTGTGAAGACTCCCATGTGATAGAAGCTTTACTACTCTTCTATCTACATTTCTGCCAAGAGTAATCTTGTGTAAAGATAGACTCCATTGAAGCCTATAATAGATACTCTTGAGTTTTGGCCACTGCTGGACCACTACTGCAAAGCAGGGGAGGCAATACCGTCATAACGCCGGTGGCCTTTAACCTTCCCAGAGTTGCTCTGGTATCCAATTCATGTGGCTGGGTCGACCCTGGAGCCGTTTGCGGACAATAAAAAGAAAACAAATCTCATCTCAACCATAGGCGCCGAGCTGAGAAGCCAGTGCACTAACCACTGCTCTACCACGGCTCCAAAGCAGAACTGGCGCATATAAAGATATCGACTGCTGAAAAACAGGTCTTCTATATCAGGGGATCGGCAACCGGTCGATCTCGATCTACTGGCACATCTGAAGGCACCATGTGGTAAATCTCTAGGTCGGCAGAGATCAGTGTTACATACAGGGTGCGATTTTGTTTTAGCGGAAAACACGTTGTGTCGTAGTTTACAGCTGGGCTGCGATATCTGCGACTTTCGGCACGGCACATCCGATTTCAGCAAGCAAGAGATCAAGTGATAATTTTCAGACTGAGAACTGGCCATTACAGACACCAGATACCATCTGTTCAACAAACTGAAAATTGGACATACAGGTGCGTGTGCATTCGGGGAGGACAAACAGACAGTAGAACATGTACTCTAAAACTGTCGGACCTATGAGAGAAGCAGGGCGGCTGCGTGGCCTTCTCCAACCCAGTTAAGGGAGAACCTGTGTGGTGATGAGAGAGACCTGAGATGGACTGCCAGCTTTATTAAAGAGACAGATGTGGTTATTTGAGAGCGAACGACGAAGAAGAAGAAGAAATAGGCTGGGATTATTCCAAATTCCGGACACTCTGAAACCCGAAAACAGGCATTATTTTAAAAAGGTAGATCTTTAGAGAGCTCAATATTTCCAAAGTAGATCATCACAGCTTTTGGATTGCCAACCCCTGTTCTAGATCAGTGGTTCTCATCGTAGGCCAAATGGCCCCCAGGGAGCCATGTTATATTTCTAGGGGACCACCGTAAGATGGTAAAGTACCTTTTTCCAGCAAGCAGCAACTATGAGTGGGGCCACAAAGATAAATGAGGCTCAGAAGAGGGGGGCATGAGAAAAAAAAAGTTGAGAACCCCCTCCTGTTCTAGATAAATAAATAATGTAGGAAACCTGAGGCTTGTGACTAGTAAATAAATAACTAACGGTACATAGCAGGAACAGGGGGATCGAACCAGGGACTATACAAATGGTGCCAACGCCGTGATGTGACAGTGAATCATGACAAATGACACACGGCCAATTTAGCAGAGTTCGATTTCCCGGTGAGCCTATCGCTTATATTTCTTTTGTCTTGTCTGGTGCAGTCCTTCTATTTGTCTTACGAGTGTCTGCTATTAATCTATATTTATTTATTGTTTTATTTACGTCTAGATGAGCCAGTTCATTCATTTGAATGATTACATCAGCTGACTTTTACAGGTCATTTTTCACACTTTACTTGTGTTCGCTGCACACCTGAGGACATAGGGACAGCGTTGGTGTAGCTCGCAGTCCTTTTCAGGGCTTCATCATGCTAGTAGATAGATGAAGTTAGTCCTTTTCAGGGCTTAGTTTTTATCAGCACAGCGCTTCAGTTAACAGAGTTCACTTATTTTTTAATGACACATTGCGCTCTGATATAACCAACCGACTTAAGTCTAGGTTGAAAGGTACGTATATCGCCACAAGAAGCCAAAACCCTGGGACAAACAAAATTAGCTGACATCATCGGATCAGAGATCAGCTGCAATGGATCCCATAGCCGACATACTGCCGTAGAGGAGTGAAGAGTTAGAGATTTCACTGTGCTAGGTTTCAGCTTTATGAATTAGGACGGACAGTTCCCTTCCTTACCGTCTGTGCCATCTTTATCTGGACAACAGAGTTGTGTACCCATTTACAAAAGAGCTATCAACAGTGGTGAATCTGTTCTGGATATTGAGCAAAAAAAAATTAAATAAAATGAAAGAAAGGTTACCAACACTATTTCCTACCGGCTGTTTCTAAAATCAGCGATACAATAGCACGCCACTCCCTTCAGCCACAAGCTTGATTTCCTACGCCATCTGGCAACCCAGACACAGCCGTAGGGATGCGATTCGAGAAATCCTTGTGGCGTAACGTTCACTAAGCGCCAGCGTAGACTCGAATGTTCTCACATACATGTCAGATCAAACCAGATGCCTTCTCCGCATCTACGACTGGCTGTAATGGGCGTATGGCAGTGGTTCTCAAACTTTTTCGGTTCACGGCGCCCTTAGTGTACCAGGATTTTTCCACGGCGCCCCAAGTCAGAACATAAGCCTACCTAACAGTTGCAGTGCGCAGTTGGTGCGGTTAGGTTGGTTAACTAAAAGACGTCGCAAATGGAATTAAGATTCGCTGAGCTTTACCACTTAGCAGCGGATATTCATCCTTTACTGATATCCAAAAGTCAGTTCCATGCTGCAAAATTTTCTCTTCAGTGTATTGTCGCAGGACAGCTCAATAAGATTTTCTTCTTCTACAGAAGTAAATTCAGATGGAGTTTTGGCCCTGAATAGGTATTGAATCCATGCGAACTTGTCGATATTATCTTCTTGAAAGTATTTTTCAAAACGGTATATAAGCTGTGATAGGTGCTCTTGAAAAACAGATTTTATGTTGCGAGAGAAATCAACTTCCTTGGAGATCACAAACTGCTGCAACAAGGGGAAAAAATCTTTGCCACCATCTTTATCCATTTTTCTACTCCATAGCTGTATTTTATTTTCTGAAAGCTAAAACCTTCTCGACCAATTTCAAAATGTGCATGTTGCCTCCCTGCAGGGAGAGATTCAACACATTTAACTTTTCAAAGATATCACACAAGTATGCTAGTTGTACCAAAAAGTCTGTTTCCACGAAGTGTTTGGCAAATTCATGTTTTTCCTCTTCAAGAAAAGTGTACATTTCCTGCCGTAATTCAAACATACAGGATAATACATTGCCATGAGAGAGCCATCACGAGGGGCAGTAGTACAACAAACGTGTATTCGGCTCCCATATCCTCACACAATTTTTTTAAAAACCTTGCTTTCACTGGCCAAGTTTTTATAAAGTTGACCACATTCACCACACATTGTAAGACCAGATTCACCACACATTGTAAGACCAGATTCAGTGGAGGACTCAGATACTTTGATGCGAGTGCTTCTCTGTGAATGATGCAGTGGGTCCACAGTGAATCCGGAGCTTTGCTTCGAATAAGCACCTGCAATCCTCCATAACGGCCAGACATTGCGCGACCACCATCAGTACAGACACCAACGCACTTTGTCCACTCCACATTATTTTCAACCATAAATGTGTCCAGGATCTGGAACAAGTCTTGAGCCTTTGTACTGGCAGTGATACTTTTACAAAAGAGAAGGCCTTCCACAATGTCATTACCATCTATAAACCGTACATAGCAAATCAAATGTGCATCCTTATTATTATCCGTGTCCTCATCCAGCTGCAACCCAAATTCCTTCCATTTTATGTTTTTAATTAATTTATTATTGATATCCTCCGCCATGTGCTGGATTCTGCGACTGATAGTATTGTTAGACAACGGCACCTTTGAAAGCAGTTTCCCCGGCACCTTTGAAAGCAGTTTCCCCGCAGACTCACCGATCATAATGTTCACCAAATCTGCAGCAGCCGGTAGAATTAGTTGTTCTGCGATGGTATGGGGCTTTTTACACTTTGCGACTCTATACGCAACCTTGTATGATGCTAGCAAAGCATTGCTTGGTATTGACACCTGCGGAGAAAAAGTAGCTTCTTGTTTTAATTCTTTTAACTTTCTGGTAAAATAGTCGTGAGGTTTACCAACCATGTTTCCATGATTTGTTTCTAAATGGCGTTTTAGCTTACTTGGAAGCATGCACTCTGGTGCCAAAACTTTCATACACAGTAGACATTGCGGTCTCTCTTCATCGTTGACATCTGTCGATGTAAAGTCAAAATCCAAATAACTGTCGTCTTATTTACGACATTTCCGCTTCTTCACACCCCCCGCCACTAGTTTGTGGTGCGTCCTCTTTATTTTCACTCCTACAATGCTTATTAATGTTCAATAAAAACTTGTCCATTTTTAGGAATATAAGAACAACAACTTCTAAAAGTTTACTTGATCACAACACAATTCGGTTAGTTCGATCTTCAATAAATCAAGGCCGCAGAGACAGCTATTTATATACGAACATCAAGTACCGAGAAAGTTTGATAAATAACTAGAACAATCCAGTCACTATATTCACACTGGTGCACTGAGCGACACTCACGTCTGTTCACGCAGCGGCTGAGAAACAACTGTCTTCTGCACTGCAGTGACTAGAACAATCCAGAGTTTAAATTTTGACATCGATCGCCATCTAGTATTACTATTGAAAAGCGGAAAAGTTAGTGGTTTGTACAGTGTCTGTTAGATGTCCTTCCTATCATCGCATCAACACATCGATGGTCCGATTCTAAAACCACGTGGGCTAAGTGTTTCCCCAGCCCTTGCTTTGATGGTACATTCCCACAGTTGCTTTACCTTCGTGTCTTGAATTTGGATTGCAAGTTAAAACCCGCGATCTCTCCTCGAAAAACTGATTGGAGATGTCAGGAACCTTGAGAAATTTCTATTGAAACTATCCTCTTGTTTATTGACGTATCACGGATATTACATTATCTCTAAATACTGAGACAGTCAAATCTGCAACAAAGCAAAGTTGCCCTTTCTAAACACCTGCAGATATCTAATTTAGTCATCTGTCAGCGAAAAGTACATTCGGACACACTTGGCCAGTGGACACTCATCCATATTAAACTGGTAAACACTATTTAGTATTGGTTGTCATCTTCTAAAAGATGCTGATTAAATATTAGTTAGCAGACCACGCCCTCTTCGTAGTTAGTTTCTCTTTCTTCGGGGTTAACAAAGTGGACAATAGAGGCTTCGTGATCCTTCGCACACGTGTTCTCAGCAAACGATCACGTTAAATTTTACGATCAGCAATAGTTACATGAGCTCAGGATTGTAGACGAAACTGTGCCTTGCTAAATTATCCTAGTAATTCAACAACTCTGCTACCCATCTTTCCTATCTCGTCCTTGCCTCATTGATTCTGTCTCTCAAATCCACAACCTTTTTTTTTTCCACTAACACTGCTACACAATATTTGAATAGGTCAAAGCAGTTACTTACCAAATATTCCCCTCGCCCCCTTGACCAGCTTCTTGCCCCTTGGTAGTCGTACCCAGGCTGGGAACCTCTGGTATTAGGTGTACGAGAAACGAGGTCGAGCAAAGTTAGAGAGGAGCGGTGGGTTAGGGTTTGTTCAGTCTACGTTCTCATTTTAAACGTTCAAAACAGAATCCCGTATAATCAAAATTCTTTTATATGTAAGTATTAATTAATCAATCAATCAATACCCTTTAACTCCCCGAGGAGCATAGGCCATCAACAAACACATGCAAAGTCTTCCTGTCCTGTGCCATCCGCTCAAGTTCTTTCCATGTTTTCCTCATCATTTTCACCTCTGTATAAATGAATTCAGTATGAAAGGTGAGAGAAAGGAAGGGCAGAATGTCAGACGGGCCTGCGTGCCCAATTCTCAACCCTTTGAAAATAAAGTTCGTTCGTTCGTTCGTTCGTTCTCTTCTCCATGTGTTTTTTGGTCTACCTCTGCCTCTCTTTCCCCGTGGATTCCAGAACAAAGACTGCCTTGTAATGCTATCAACAGGTCTTCTCAATGTATGTCCTATCCATCGCCAGCGTCTTCTTCTCAACTCTTGTTCCACTGGCACTTGTCTGGTTCTTGTCATCAATTCCACATTTGTGACTTTGTCATACCATTTTAGTCCGTCTATTCTACGCAAGCACCCGTTTATAAAAGTCTGTAGCTTTTTGGTTGTCTAATGTAAGTATTAGATGGAGTAATATTTTTGAATTTAGCCTGTCAAATCCTCAACTATCCACTTGCTACTGAACGCCCCCCACCCCCCCCCCCCCGCTTAATTTTCCCTTATCAGTCTTCCCAGCTGTTGAACCACTGGGTTATAAGTAAGGGCGCTGTCCTCTCGCGGCATTAGGCAGCGAGTCTTCCCAGCTGTTGAGATAAGTAAGGCATTAGGCAGCGAGGAATATAACTGGTCATCCAACCTCATTAAAAAAAAAACAAATTGGAATTGGTATGGTGAAGTCTCTAACAATTTAGTCTCTTACGGCAGTATCTGCTATGGGACTACCTTTACCTTATGCATATCAGATCAAACGAGATACCTTCTCCGCTTCTACGATTGGCTGTAAACCTCCGCTTCTGCGATTGGCTGTAAACCTTCTCCGCTTCTACGATTGGCTGTAAACCTTCTCCGCTTCTACGATTGGCTGTAAACCTTCTCCGCTTCTACGATTGGCTGTAAACCTTCTCCGCTTCTACGATTGGCTGTAAACCTTCTCCGCTTCTACGATTGGCTGTAAACCTTCTCCGCTTCTACGATTGGCTGTAAACCTTCTCCGCTTCTACGATTGGCTGTAAACCTTCTCCGCTTCTACGATTGGCTGTAAACCTTCTCCGCTTCTACGATTGGCTGTAAACCTTCTCCGCTTCTACGATTGGCTGTAATGGATGTACGCCTACATTTTATTTGTCTTGTTTTGATGGTACATTCTCAAAATTACGTTCCCCTATTACTTGAATTTTCTTCCCAAGTTAAGACCCAGTTGTCTACCTGCTGCCCTGCCTTCAGCCGTTTCTTCCATTATGATTTTTAACAAACGGATGTGTCGCATTACATGTCCACAGTACTTTCGTCATCAGAATCACAATCATAATTTTCTTTAACTATATCAGTTATCTTTAGAATATATAGATGAAAATGATGAGGAAAACATGGAAAGTACTTGAACTGATGGCACGTGATAGGAGAGCTTGGCATGTGTTTGTTGAAGGTCTATGATCCTTGGGGAGCTAAAGGGTATTGATTGATACCAGTTATCTTATCCATCACGTTAGTCCCATCGTTTCTCATCAAAGTTGCAATCTTTTTTCCATGGCACATTTTGGGGATGGGAACTAAATTGCGCGCCTGCTGAAATAACGCGCACTTCTTCCCATTACACCTAATTGCGCCGGATGTTTAAAAAAAAGGTTATATTAAGCAGTGCTTAATGTATGTGTGTCTGTGAATGTGCACGTGACGATGATGATTACCACAACTTCTCCCTCATCCAGTGCGGCCGTTTTCAACTATTCCTGTCCATGAAGATCGAACTTAAACACACAAAAAAGAGATGAAGATAATGATTATAGGGCTGAAGGGAGCGATAGTAGACTGGGGGCTGCCATATTGACCAAACACAGGATATTTCCGCTTCAAGTTGGAATGTTTGGTTTTTATTTTTAAAACTGCCTCATTCTGTGACGGCCATTATTAATTTTTACAAAGCTCGAAACAGGGTTTGGGTTAGTTAGGTTAAGGCTACCTGCTCGATACAGGGTTGGTGATAGATTAAGGCTAGCTGCTCGATATAGGGTTGGTGATACGTTAAGGCTAGCTGCTCGATATAGTGTTGGTGATACGTTAAGGCTAGCTGCTCGATATGGGGTTGGTGATACGTTAAGGCTAGCTGCTCGATACAGGGTTGGTGATAAGTTAAGACTAGCTGCTCGATATAGGGTTGGTGATAGGTTAAGGCTAGCTGCTCGAAATAGGGTTGGTGATAGGTTAAGGCTAGCTGCTCGATACAGGGTTGGTGATAGGTTAAGGCTAGCTGCTCGATATAGGGTTGGTGATACGTTAAGGCTTGCTGCTCGATATAGGGTTGATGATAGGTTAAGGCTAGCTGCTCGATATAGGGTTGGTGATACGTTAAGGCTAGCAGCTCGATACAGGGTTGGTGATAGGTTAAGGCTAGCTGCTCGATATAGGGTTGGTGATAGGTTAAGGCTAGCTGCTCGATACAGGGTTGGTGATAGGTTAAGGCTAGCTGGTCGGTATAGGGTTGGTGATAGGTTAAGGCTAGCTGCCAGAAACAGGGTTCGGGTTAGGTTAAGGCTAGTTGTAATGTAAGTATAGATACTACTACTGCTGTTTGGTGGAGGCTTCCTGCAGTGTGTTGATGGTTCCATGCGTTATAGGGAGCGAATGATGATCAAATAAAAAAAAAATAGCTGATGGTAGCGCTGTGGTTAGTGTACTGGGTTCCTAGCTCAGTGGTCCATGGTTCGATCCCCAGTTGAGGTGGGATTTTTAGACCACAAACAGCTTTGGGGGTCGACCCAGCCTCAATAATTGGGTACCAGAGCAACTCTGTGAAGGTTAAGGCGGCCGGCCTGATGCTGACCACATCACCCCTAGTGTGACGATGGTCAAGAAAATATGGGCCTAACACCATATTTCCAATATGCCTTAATGGACGTGTAACGGGTTCCCTAATTTGAAGTGGTAAAAGAAGTTAACTTCGAGGAAAAAGACTAAATAAAATTCAATTGATTAAGAAAAGCAGTAAAACAAAGGAAATAAAAATGAAACAAAGAAAAACTAAAACGATTTTCTTCTTCTTCTTCTTCGCACACTTTCAGATGTCAACTTGAATATGTTTAAAGCTATGGTCAGTCTGAGGTTATTGTTGTTATCTCCGTTGAGTTTGTCCAGCAATGGTACAGGTGACGGCCACATGTGATTTCTCTGGTCGTTAGATGTTGGATACTTTTGCCAGCAGATGTTCAGCTGCCATTTTATCCGTGCTACAGCTACACTCATTGGTAGATCCTATCTTTAGTTTGTTAAAGGGGATACAAGTTAGAAAAACAATATAAAATAAACCAATTAGCAGAAAGCGATTTATAAGAAAAAGACAATATTAACAATATCTTTTTTCATTGATTATCCTTGTCTCCTGTTTGACTTTTATTACATAGTGAGTACTGTGTAGCATGTGGCCCCGTATGTGGGAAGCGCCCGGGAACATGCATAAACAGTCGCGCGTGCACGAGCATAAACATACGGGCACGTAAGAAACACACCGAATCTAAGGCAGTTTTTAACCGGATGTGAAACACTGTGTTTACATTAAACCGTGTGTGTCCTTGACCGAGTTTGCATTGCGTTTTAGATATTTCATATATATAAATATTTAGATTCCTTTCCGTTGTAATATTCGGTTTCCCGTACCCACGATTTCTTTGAGAGTATTACGTTACATCTGAATCTTTTTCACCTATATCAGGGTTTCTCAACACTTTTTTATGCTATGGACCCCTTTGATTGTCCGATGGACTGTCTCCTTTGATTGTCCGATGGAGGCTACTGTCTCCTTTGATTTCCCAGTGAGGGCTATGGACCCCTACTTGAAAAAAGGTACATAAAAATATAATTACAAATTTTACGTTTTACGTTATGTACACGGGCTCCCTAGAATCCATTCACAGGGGTTGGGCGACCACAGGTTAAGAACCCTTTATACAAACTTTGCCAGTTTGAAGCCGAAGCTTAGTTTCTGCAAGTTTGTAAATGTAAACGCGCTCGTGTGTGCTCCGTTTTATTTTTACCTGGGAACACTACATTACATTACACTACGCTACGCTCCGACACACTACACTTCACTACACTAGATTACACTACACTACACTTTACAACAATACACTACACTTTACTACACTACACTAAACTGCACTTCACTTTACTACACTACGCTACACTACACTTTACTACACTACACTACACTACACTTTACAACGCTACACTACACTTTAATACTCTACACTTTACTACTCTACATTACACCACACTACGCTACACTGCACTACACTACACTTTACTACGCAACACAACACTGCACTACCCTACACTACACTCCATTACACCACACTACGCCACACTACACTACATTAAACTTTACTACACTACACAATACTACACTTTACTACACTACACTTTACTACTCTACACTTTACTACTCTACACTTTACTACACTACATTACACCACACTACGCTACACTGCACTACACTACACTTTACTACGCAACACAACACTGCACTACCCTACACTACACTCCATTACACCACACTACGCTACACTACACTACATTAAACTTTACTACACTACACAATACTACACTTTACTACACTACTCTTCACTACATTACACTTTACTACATTACACTACAATACACTACATTATCCTACAGAACAGTTACACTAAGTTACACTACATTACATTACACAACACTACACTACACATCCTTCAAGCAATCAGTCAGTCAGCCAATCATTCAACCAAGACGTTTTAGCTCCCCAAGGAGCATAGGCCTGTAACAAACACGTACCCAGTCCTCCTGTCACGTGTCATGAGCTCAATGCCTTTCCATATCGTTTTCATTTCTGTCTCCAGTTGTCTTCTCCGTGTGTTCTTCTGTCTGCCTCCATTTCTCTTACCGTGGAGGACTCCAGAACAAGGATTGCCCTGTAAAGCTATCAGCTGGTTTCCTCAATATGCGTACGATTCATCGACAGAGTCTATCTGTTGTTCTATTGCCACTTGTCTGCTTCATGTCATCAGTTCCACATTAGTAACCTTCTCATACTATTTCAAGCCTTCTATTCTACTCAAACATTCATTTCAAAAAGTCTGTAATCTACTCAAACATTCATTTTAAAAAGTCTGTATTCTACTCAAACATTCATTTCAAAAAGTCTGTATTCTACTCAAACATTCATTTCAAACAGTCTGTATTCTACTCAAAAATTCGTTTAAAAAAGTCTGTATTCTACTCAAACATTCATTTCAAAAAGTCTGTATTCTACTCAAACATTCATTTCAAAAAGTCTGTATTCTACTCAAACATTCATTTCAAAAAGTCTGTATTTTACTCAAACATTCATTTCAAAAAGTATGTATTCTACTCAAACATTCATTTCAAAAAGTCTGTAACTTCTTGTTAGATGCTTGAGTTTTATCTTCTTTAATTGACCTGTCCATGTTTTCTTTTTGTTGTTGAAATTTATGTGGTTTTAAAATGTCTAAAGAAAGGGGTAACGGGTCCCATGCCCAACCATCCTTCGTCGCTTATTACGACATGCATGGTCGGTTACAGTGATTCTGTGCTTCCCTTTGGAGCGCCGATAACACGTGCTTAATCCACTGTAAACACGCGCGGTTACTGGTAAGAATAAGACTTCCACATGTTTACAGATGAACACTTGATAGCTCCCCACTGCCGGTAGGAGAGATTACATACAACACTCCTGCTAGATTTTGCCCAGAAGTCGTGCACATAAGCTCGAAGCCACTTTCTTCTGCAGACAATCCTTTGCAGATGGAGCATTCGGGCCTTTCTTGTGCCCCATTTATCGCTAGGTGTCATCAAGGGCTCTGGTCTTCACCGTATGTTATAATGGTACGCTAATCTTGGAGCTTATTCTGTGAGAATCCGTCGTTGACATAAAACGGGATAAGCCTGGGAAGTAATTAAGAGTCAACTAAGACTGGAGTGGTAGAATATTTTTAAGCACCTGGAACGAAAATAATGTTGAAAAACAAATGTATCGAAATGAATCTGCTAGACAGAAGTAGATTCCCTGCGTCTAAAGGCACGTAGCACATTTTGTCGATGGAAAAAAAAAAACGTTAGACTGGCAGAGTGATTAAAGCGCTTGCTTCGCACGGGAAGGTTACCGGGTTCAGGGTTTTAAACCTGGTTGCGCCCTGCTCCAGTCTACCCAGTTTTACAAATGGGTACCTGACTCTTTTGTTGAGTTAGGGAAGGCAAAGGCAGCGAGGAAGGAAACGGGTCACCCCCTTCCTCTTATAAATCTGGACCTAATATGGTGAAGTCTCTAACATTTCAATCCCTACGGCAGTATCTGCTATAGAACTTTCTTTACCTTTACTATTAACAGCGGGAAACAGCGCGCATTTCTGTCCATTTCTTCATGGCTGTATTTGAGCAATATTCATGCTTTTTTTTTTTTTTTAAACAACATTTTTGAAAATTTTCACAATTTATTTTAAGCAGAGTTCATCGCGCAGTGCATCTCCATCTTATGTTTATATATTTAGCCAGAGATAAATGACGTCAGGAGAATTTAGTTCCGTCATCAGGGCATGCAGCAGACACAGCACAACATAATTTCTTCTCCGCCATGTTTTGGCGGGTTACTTGCACGTCCCCATATTACTAATTGTCTACGTGAAACATCCTGTAACGAACAAAGAGCAATTCCAATCACCTTTTCGGGAAAGTACGGAATAGGCGCTCGTTGCACAGTAACATCTAAACTGAACACCCATTAAAAGAACAATCAGACTTTCAGTTTTTCTTTTCTTTGCATACACGCCGATGCATCCTCTCATTCGGCCATCCCTGCTGGTCTTACCTTTAATGCCAAATTCCAGCAATTTTAGCCTTGATCGTTCATCGATTGCAGGGATTTCATTCTCTAACAGGCGATCATTAATTACCATCAGTATCTCTCCCTTATCCGTATTCAGTGCACCTTCTATGAGTGCTCTTGAAGCTAGTCTATCAGCTCTTTCTTTACCTCGTACCCCTGCATGACCAGGACAGTAGATCCACAACAGTTCCTGAAGATTCGAGCCTTCTAAGGAAGTTTTCCATTCATGCTGGGGCCATCCACTTTGGACTTTTCGAAGCATGGATTGTGAGTCTGATACTGTAACTATTCTTGTTAATGAGGTCACCTTTCAACCACCCTCCAGTAGCCTTCTCTACCTCCATCCTCATGCTGGAGGTTGTTGTCATGTAAGCCCCCGCTATGTTCAGCTCTTGACGTATATATATATAATATATATATATATATATATATATATATATATATATATATATATATATATATATATATATATATATATATATATATATATATATATATATATATATATATATATAATAGCAGCACCTGGCAGTTCAGTGAATTCATATATCAATACTTTGTGCCCATGGAAGTAAACAAAACAGATAAGAAAATTGCTAGAAAGAGCACGTTATAATGCTGTCAATTGCCAGGTAACACCACTTCTCAGCCACTCTAATGTTTCTCTGCCAGGAAAGCGGTAAAAGATTAATGACATCTTAACGCCAAACACATATTGTCTGAAGCAGACGTGGGTGCAAACAGAAGTCCAGGCTAGAACATTTATTTCTGTAGAAAAGGGTTTCTTAACTTGTGGTTCACGGCCCCGTTTGGGGGTCTAGGAAATTTTCTAGGGGGTCCGTGTACATAAGCTAACAATTTTAATTTTATTTTCACCAAATTATTTACTCAGAACATTTTTTTCATAGTATGTAATCTTTACGATTTTTCTGTGTAATAAAATGTATTATCTATATGCGCCTACGTACGTTATTTTCCCCGAAGAAGGAGTCCGAAGTATTCACCGGATAATAAATAGGATCCGCAGCCTTCACCCAACAATCAAAGAGGACCATAGCCTTCACCAGACAACCAGGACCGTAGCCTTCACCAGACAACCAAGACCGTAGCCTTCACCAGACAACCAGGACCGTAGCCTTCACCGGACAATCAAAATGGAACCGTAGCCTTCATCGGATAATCAAAGGAGTCCACGGAACAAGAAGGGCAAAGAACGCCGGCTGTAGAATAAGATGTCTCTGAAAACTGCTCAACAAAGATAGAAGTGGACACAAATAAAACCAAAACATTAGACAGGACGTTGATGTAACTTCGCTAGTTGTAGAACACATGTATGAACATTGATGTAACTTCGCTAGTTGTAGAACACATGTATGAACAGTGATGTAACTTCGCTAATTGTAGAACACATGTATGAACATTGATGTAACTTTGCTAATTGTAGAACACATGTATGAACATAGTTGTAACTTCGCTAATTGTAGAACACATGTATGAACATTGATGTAACTTCGCTAGTTGTAGAACACATGTATGAACATTGATGTAATTTCGCTAGTTGTAGAACACATGTATGAACATTGATGTAACTTCGCTAGTTGTAGAACACATGTATGAACATTGATGTAATTTCGCTAGTTGTAGAACACATGTATGAACATTGATGTAACTTCGCTAGTTGTAGAACACATGTATGAACATTGATGTAATTTCGCTAGTTGTAGAACACATGTATGAACATTGATGTAACTTCGCTAGTTGTAGAACACATGTATGAACATTGATGTAACTTCGCTAGTTGTAGAACACATGTATGAACATTGATGTAACTTCGCTAGTTGTAGAACACATGTATGAACATTGATGTAACTTCGCTAGTTGTGGAACACATGTATGAACATTGATGTAACTTCGCTAGTTGTAGAACACATGAACATTATGAACATTGATGTAACTTCGCTAGTTGTAGAACACATGTATGAACATTGATGTAACTTCGCTAGTTGTAGAACACATGTATGAACATTGATGTAACTTCGCTAGTTGTAGAACACATGTATGAACATTGATGTAACTTCGCTAGTTGTAGAACACATGTATGAACATTGATGTAACTTCGCTAGTTGTAGAACACATGTATGGCTAGTTGTAGAACACATGTATGAACATTGATGTAACTTCGCTAGTTGTAGAACACATGTATGAACATTGATGTAACTTCGCTAGTTGTAGAACACATGTATGAACATTGATGTAACTTCGCTAGTTGTAGAACACATGTATGAACATTGATGTAACTTCGCTAGTTGTAGAACACATGTATGAACATTGATGTAACTTCGCTAGTTGTAGAACACATGTATGAACATTGATGTAACTTCGCTAGTTGTAGAACACATGTATGAACATTGATGTAACTTCGCTAGTTGTAGAACACATGTATGAACATTGATGTAACTTCGCTAGTTGTAGAACACATGTATGAACATTGATGTAACTTCGCTAGTTTGTAGAACACATGTATGAACATTGATGTAACTTCGCTAGTTGTAGAACACATGTATGAACATTGATGTAACTTCGCTAGTTGTAGAACACATGTATGAACATTGATGTAACTTCGCTAGTTGTAGAACACATGTATGAACATTGATGTAACTTCGCTAGTTGTAGAACACATGTATGAACATTGATGTAACTTCGCTAGTTGTAGAACACATGTATGAACATTGATGTAACTTCGCTAGTTGTAGAACACATGTATGAACATTGATGTAACTTCGCTAGTTGTAGAACACATGTATGAACATTGATGTAACTTCGCTAGTTGTAGAACACATGTATGAACATTGATGTAACTTCGCTAGTTGTAGAACACATGTATGAACATTGATGTAACTTCGCTAGTTGTAGAACACATGTATAAATAAAAAGGTAAAGGTAGTGCTATATCACATACTGCCGTAGGAGGTGAAGTGTTAGAGACTTCACTATGCTCGGTTCAGCTTAGAGAAATGGGGTGACCAATTGCCTTCTTCGCTGCGTTTGCCTTCACTAACTTAAAAGCAGTGTCAGGTACCCATTTACAGCTGGGTAGACTGGAGTGTCTCCCCTGCTCCGCAGTAGTGGTCAAACAATGTCCAAACATAGCTAATTTAAAGGTATCAACTTTGCTCACAATTACTCGTGGCAGAGATAAAAATAGAAGAATGATGCCTTAAGTTCTAGGATCCAGGTTCATGTGCACGCAGTTAACATTAGAATCTCCTGCAAGATGTTATTTTCTTGTACTTGTATTTATCACAACAAAGTCTATCTGCTGGAAGTATTACATCACTGTCCGTGTCTTAATCTTCAACAACATTGTCATCGACCGTGTATTTGGGCACGTTATATATGCAAACTAGCAGCTAATCATGCGGTAACATGGTTACGTGTATTTTCCCCAGACAAAAAGTCTGAGTTAACAATAGGAACGTCGCTCAGTGTAGACTCTTACCCCGTTTGGAGCTGATGATAAGCAAAAAACGAATGTGGCACGCTCGCTTCTTCGCTACGCGTCGCCGATAACAAAGGAGAAAATAACCAGGAGATAGAGGTGAGTGAGAGATATGACAAGACATGATAAGATATCCTTTAACGATGTGAGCGAAAACATCGAATATTGGAAGAATTAGCACGTAATTGGAATGGCAAAGAAATAATGCCGCAGGGGAGTGAAGACCAGAAAAAAGAGAATAAACATGTTTCGTGACAAGCGTGATGGCATCGCGTTTCGAACCCGGTACCTTTAACGTGACAGGCCAGCGTTCTAACTACTCTACCAATCGGACGCCCAGAAAACATGTATGAACGTTGAAATAAAAAAGGAAACAGGACGGCTGTAAGCGGCAAATAAATAATACACATAAACAGATACAGTATATGGCAGACACTTGTAAGAAATAAAGAAGTAGAAAACTAGACAACTTACTTACAAGTGCCTGCAACCAGAACCGGCTCTTATGCTGTGCGAGCGCACCAGGCGCCGACTTGAGGGAGGGGGGGGGGGGGGGAGGCGACAAAATTTAAAAAAAGAAGGAAACAAAGAAAAATGAAAGAGAAAATGCCAAAGTAACAAATTATTTGCTTACATGAAACTAATTGTTTTTTCATATGTCTATTTTATTCCTTAGAAAAAACAAACAGCGTGTTGAATAAAGGAATTTTGTTATACCTACAATACAAAATACTACAGCCCCCTGCAGACCCAAGTGGAACAGTCCCAAGTGGAACAGATCCAAGTGGAACATACTCATGTGGAACAGTTCCATGTGGAACGGACCCATGTGGAACAGTCCCATGTGGAACAGACCCATGTGGAACAGACCCAAGTGGAACAGACCCATGTGGAACAGACTCAAGTGGAACAGACCCATGTGCAACAGACCCAAGTGGAACAGTCCCAAGTGGAACAGACCCAAGTGGAACAGTCCCAAGTGGAACAGACCCATGGGGAACAGACCCAAGTGGAACAGTTCCAAGTGGAACAGATCCAAGTGGAACAGTCCCAAGTGGAACAAACCCAAGTGGAACAGTCCCAAGTGGAACAGACCCAAGTGGAACAGTCCCAAGTGGAACAGTCCCAAGTGGAACAGACCCAAGTGGAACAGACCCATGTGGAACAGACCCACGTGGAACAGATCCACGTGGAACAGTCCCAAGTGGAACAAACCCATGTGGAACCCTAAGTGGAACAGACGCAAGTGGAACAGTCCCAGTTACGATGGTTTGACCATGTCTGTAGGAGAGAAACTGGCAAGAAGACGAAGGGGGCTGTATACCGGTCCACCGACGTTCCAGTTTTGACGTATGGATGCGAGTCATGGGCAATGACTACCACCCACAAAAGCCAACTCCAAACCTCAGAAATGAGATATGCGAGGAAGGTGGTTGAAGTAACAAGAAGAGACATGGTCCGCAACGAGATGATAAAGCAAGACCTCAAAACCCAGCTAGTGCAGACCCAAGTAGAACAGTCTCAATTACGACGGTTTGGCCATGTCTGCAGAATGGAAGAAGATCGGCTAGCACGACAAATGTAGGAAACCAAGAGACAGGGATCCAGGTCTCCAGGACGACCCAGAGTTTCCTGGGAGAACAACATTAGACACTTTTTGACAGAGAGAGGACTAGAATGGAACTAGGCCAGAAGGAAGACAGTCGATATGATAGTATGGCGTTCTCTGTGGCAAACCTCTACACCCCAGGGTAGAAGGGGAGCGAGTAAGTAGTAACATACTACAGTGAACATCCCTTGCCGAAATTACAGTGTGACCCAACTCAGTAGGTTTGAAGTGTCTCAGAAGACAACATCTGATATGCTACTACCTTAACTAGGGTGATCATGTCCGTATTTGTCCGGCTTTATAGATCAAAATGAGCGTCCGGGTGGATTTTTAAAAAATTGCGATGTGTACGGCTTTTAAACAAAATTGGTAAATGAAGAAAAAAATTGATTTTTTTTTAAATGCGAAAAAAAAATTCCGAAAAAATCGAATTGTTGTTCATTGAGTAAGTAATACTATAATAAATTTTAACAAGATTTTATATTTCTTGTTAACGCAATGCAATTATCAAATTCAATCAAGGGACCCAAAGATGCAGCAATAGAGAATGCAGTCAGCGACCCATAGCTTGACTGGTTGCGTCAGGGTCAGCGAACCAGAGCTCACCAAGACCCTACTCCACCTCCACAAAGTGGTCCTGGAAACAGGCTGCATCACTGCAGTCTGGCTGAGAGTAGGGATCGAAGAGGGAAGGCAAACCCGGTCCCAAAAAATGCCTTGCTGAAGTCGGATGTGTCGGCCGAAAGGCGCAGATATTGCAGTTCCGTTGTAAACAGACACAACGCAACCAACGTCCTTTTCAGGACGAACGAGGAAGAAGATGAAGAAGAAATTCAATCATTATTGTTTTGTAATAGTATTATATACAATTATAATATCTTTACAATTCAGGGCCCCGGTTTATTATACGTTGTATAAGCAATGGACATTTGTTTAAATTAATTCATACGCCCGCTATTACTCGAGGCGAAATCTCAGGTTAGTATGTCTAACTAGAGACTGATTTTACGTGAGTATCCCTTTTATTTTGCACAGAAACTGGTGTCCCTCGCCATTCAGGCAGACACTCGCCGATTTCGGAGGTACCCATTAGAGCTGCCGAAGACGGCGAGTATCTGTCTGAATCGCGAGAGGACACCTGTCAGCGTACAGGGAAAATAGGATACTCACGTAAAATCAGCCTCAGGTTGGACATTACTAACCTGAGATTTCACCTCGAGTAATATCGGGAGTAGTATAGTAGGGAGGTTTCGACCCGTTCTCTGCATGTGGAGCGTGACTTTTATATAGTAAAATATACCGATCGATTCTGCAGGTGGAGCGTGACTTTTATATAAGGAAATACTCCGATCGATAATGGCGGCGTTGGTTAGTAAGTAGGATGTATTGTATATGACTCAGCAGTGTGTTGTTATGTTTCTTTATTCATACAACAAGATAGACAATATATATATATATATATATATATATATATATATATATATATATATATATATATATATATATATATATATATATATATATGTGTGTGTGTGTGTGTGTGTGTGTGTATGCATGCATGCATGCATACATGCAATATATATTTTACAACATGTAGACAACATTTATACAAAGGCAAGGCTTTTAAATATAGAAGTATATATTTAATATCACAGTGTTTTGTTACATTGGATACAGCTCACGGGCGACAAAGACACGAGTGCTCTGTGTGTGGGCGAGTGTTTACGAGGACTGATACGCTTAAACGCCATACAGAGAATGAGCATCGACCCGTCTCAATTACTCGCATTGAAGCATCAACGTTACCTTTAACTAACCTCGTGTGTGTTCGGTGCGGGAAGAATTTCAAACGCCGCGATAACTACTTACAACACATCAATTCCGCGCACTCACCGCCTCGGTTTAGCTGTGAGATCTGTGATAAAACCTTTACTCGAGCTGATAGCTTACGGGTCCATATACATCAACAACACTCCTCTGTGACTATGCGGAATCCATCATCATCAGGAGCGCCCTTCACGTCATTTTTAACAACGGGATCTTCGTCAACAATTCCCTCCACATCATCTCAACACTATCCGCAGACACCCACACCAGGAGTTCCCTCTTCATCATCTTCAACAAAGGGATCTTCATCAGCTGCAGTCCAGGAAACCACCTCGTCTTCAACCTCAGTCAAACGCCCAAGGACCAGCCACCAAGGGCCTAGTAAAAAGGCTCGCCTGACCTCTGAGAATGACAGTTTACGAGACATACCGTCTGACGTTAGACAGATCTACACAGACAACTGGTCAGCAATAAACACACTCACCAACATCAACAAATACTTGTCCAATTTACCTTTTTTACATAGGCCAGACACCCCACACCCAATAGATTTTTTTCCCTTCTTAGACCGATCTTTAACACGCAAACAAAACGGTTTCAAGATTAATTACAGTCACCACACCATTCTTAGGCACCGAGAAACCAACACCCTGCGCTTCTACTACGCATCTCACAATAACGCATGTGTCTTGGACACACCTCATCTAGTTAATAATATTACAGATTTAAACGAGTTTGTCTCAAACTTACACGACAGTGACGCTCTTAGTAACGCGCAATTAAACAGACCAAATACAAAATATGTCGAAACAATACCAGCCACACCATTCTACATTTACCACATACACAAATACCCGATAGGCTGTTGTTACAGGATGACATCCCCCCACATATTACATCCAACAGCGCCATCTTTACGCTACAAAAGAACGCTCAGAGTAGTACACCTTACACTGATAATCTATGTTTATTTAGATGCCTGGCGCTCTTTAAACACGAGAATCTTAATTTTATTAATAAAATGACACAGCGGCTCCTAAATCAATGGAAAATAAATCAGGGCATAGAGTCACTAATCGATTTTCCCGGCGTGCGTTTAACCCAAATCCCCGCCTTAGAAAAATGTTTCGGTGTAAATATAAACATCTTCGAATTTGATGACAAACAAACCCTTTCCCCAAAACTCAGAGGTAGTAATCTTTATAAGGTAACTTTGCGCCTTTTAGTTTATAAAAATCATTTCATGTACATAGTAGATATAGATAGGGCGGCGATCGCTTTTTCGTGTCCGAAATGTGGGAAGTTATGGCAGTCTTATTATCGACTGGCTAGGCACGAGAAAACGTGTACCGGTGATAAAAGATTATAAATATTTAAGGGCGGGGTTTATAATCCACCGGGAACCATTTGGGAATCAATCGCCGTGCACGGTATAAATGTCGATGCGGACTTCGTGTATCCGTATCGCGCGACGTTTGATTACGAATGTTTTTTCGCGAACGCCGATTTACCGGCTGGGGGGAGTGTAACTACCTTTTTGTCGAAACATGTCCCTCTGTCTTGTTCGGTAGCTTCCAATGTCCCTGGGCTGGAAGCGCCTGTCTGTTTTATCACAACAGGCGATCCTCAAGACTTGGTCAATAGGATGCTTGATCATCTGACCCGAATCGCCGAGGCCGCTTATGCAATCTTACGTAAGCGATTTGACAAGGTGTATACCAAACTCGGCGATTTGGAGGGACACATCACCAGGCTCGATGAGTATGTGTGCGAGCTCCCTGTTATAGGTTTCAACTCGGGGACATATGACATAAATGTTATAAAACCGTACCTAATAAAGTATTTCCTAGACCGAGACGACCCCTTTAAATATTTAGTACAAAGAAATAATAACTTTATGTGTATCGCTACCCCACAGTTAAAATTTTTAGATATCAATTATCTGGCCCCCGGATTTAGTTATAGCAAGTACCTCGCAGCCTATAAGGCTAAAGAAACTAAAGGGGTTTTCTGTTATGAGTACGTCACAGATTTAAACAAGTTAAACAAAACCCGGTTACCGCCACTGGAGGAATTTTTTTCCTCCCTAAAAAATTGTAATATTTCTACTGTCGAGTACGCTGAATGTCAAAAGGTCTGGATCGATAATCACATGGCCACTCTGCGCGATTTTCTGGAGTCGTATAATAATAAAGACGTGGTTTCGTTCTTAACTGCGTTAGAACAACAAGTTAGTTGTTACGCGAACCTAGGCGTAGACATGTTTAAAGACACCATTTCGGTTCTCGTGGTAACCTTAAAGTACCTCTTTAGTACCCTACCGTCAAATATCGCTTTTTCTTTATGTTCGAAATGGGAGCAAGATTTACATAACACTCTGAGACAAAATATAGTTGGGGGTCCGTCGATAATATTTCATAGCTTTCACGAAAAAGACAAAACGTACATTAGAGGCGATCAGACTAAAGGGGTTTAGAGCGTTAATGGGTAAGATGCCAACGCGCTTTATTTGTGGGCGCTAATACAGAAAATGCCCACTGATTTTCCCATTAGAAGAAAAAAAAAGGATGGCTTCAGGTCCCATAAACTTAATAAATACACCCTCCAGAGTCGCGACTGGTTGACTTGCGTATGGCACAAAAATAACGTCCATTTGAAGACCCAGATCAATGGTCGTGAAATGAGTTTGGGGCATAGGCGCATTAGAATCGATGGCTGGGACAAAGATTCTCGCACAGTCTATCAGTTTCATGGATGTCTTTTCCACGGTCATCCTAACTGCCCACTAACCAGCGGTCATGATACCAACCCCGTCAATAAGAAACCTTTGATTGAGTTGTATGAAAAGACGCAGGAAATTGGCGGTTACTTGAAGACCGAATGTGGTGTCAACCTGGTAGAAATGTGGGAATGCAAGTGGCAGCGACTCAAACGAGCTGATCGATCAATCAGTCGTTTTTTGAGCGATACATTCCCGAGCCTGAAACCATCGTATACCAAGTGTAGATATCCACTATAGGAACAACAAATTATCGTCGCCGTTAACGACGAGACGTTATTTGGGTTAGTCGAATGTTACATACGAGTGCCCGACTCCCTAAAGGCCCATTTTTCGGAAATGACGCCCATTTTCAAAAATGTCGACGTGGGTAGGGATGATATTGACCCTTTTATGCGCGATTATGCGGAAAAAAATTAACTCCTTACTACCCCTAGACGAACATTGATCGGTAGTTATGTGGGGCACAAAATTCTGTTGGTGACGCCTCTGCTTTGCTGGTATCTGTCCAAGGGCTTAGAAGTCACGCATATATACCAGGTGAACGAGTATACGCCTGCGACTTGCTTTAAACAATTTGGGGATACCGTTTCGGACGCACGCCGACAGGGGGATAGAGACGATATTTACTCAATTACTAGTGAAACTATGAAATTGTTAGGGAACCCCGCTTACGGGAAGACGTTGACCAATTGTCGTAAATTTATTTTGAGAGAAAGAGTCTTAGAAATAGTGGTCCGGTTTAGAGTGGAGAATGGTGGTGAAAAGCTCAATGATAGAAAATGTAGAGAGTAAATAGTTGCTTCACAGAGTGCTGGGGAGAGTAAAGACAGACTTATTTACGACACATCGTTTCTCTCAATCTTCTCTTCAGACTCTCCTGGTCAAACAATTATTTGCCAGTTTCCAGACACACATCTGCGCTCACACCGATTTGGTGCTTCAAACACACAGACGCACGTAAATACAAACTATATTAAACAAATAGGGGAAATGTTGGGCTTTGGGTATTCCAACACAGTACTAAATAAGTTTATGATGTTTATTAACCTTAAAAATCAAATCACAAACAAATATCAAGTGTTACATAAAATCATATCATAAGTACAGAAAATACAACTAACAAGGTGAGGGGGGGGGTGAAGAAAATTGGTATCGACTAAGCCCTTCCCGCTTGTATTAGACAAAGATAAACCCAGTCCAAAGATAGATAATTATCAGGAACATAGGTAATGTAACCTAACAGTGAAGTTAATTACTCTGAAAGAGGGGTTACAATCTTAGGTATGGGTGGTAGAAAAATCCTGTTCTTCCCAATTGGTTTCCCTTTACTAAGCAAATGAAAAGGGGGGGGGGGGTAAACAGCGTTAACAAAATATTCCAGTTAAAGAAACAATGCAGGGTATACTGAAAATGTATTACCCGGTAGGCAAATTAACAAATGGTTTTTTCAAACAAATTAAAATCTCCTGTCATTCATGCACGCGCGTGAGGATCCACGCTCATATATTCACACACACTTACCGATTGCAGCATCAGACAATCCATAGAATTATATAAACAGAAATTACGCTCTAGACATGTGAAACTGTCTAGTACTTCGATGTCCCGCCCCAGATGTAGCGAGGTTTGCTAATAGCAAATATTCCCACTTATCGCCGGAATTGAAGCCTAAGAGTTCTTGTGTTTTATTATATAAAAAGGAGTCTATGGGATGGCACTGACACAGTTCGACACAGGGGTGAAAATGAAGTGGTGGTAAATTCCTTCAATGCGTGATGATAGCAACCGTCCGGTAAAGTTTTTAATCCAGTGAGGAAAAACTAGGCTCAGTCACAGTCAGGTAAATAGGTATTCTCTCACAGTAGAGCCGTAAATAAAATATCGCTACTGGCACTGTTCATCTTCCAGTTTATCTCACAGATTGAAATTTAATTTGATGATTTATTTAAATGTTCTTGGGTAGGCCTTCTTTCATGTAGTTATGATAGCTAGGTCGCATCGGACCGCCACAAGATTAAATTAAAAAAAAATGTTTCATCAATATGTCTGGAAGTTTAAGAACCGAGTCTGAAACTCTCTGTATGATTTCTTTATGCTGGGATTGCAAAGGTGATCATTCTATAGAAAAAGATAGAAAACCCATGACAACATAATCATACCTCAAAAATCAAATAATATTCTAACGCGTGATAAATTTACCGTTAAGGCTATTATATACACTCGCGTATTTAATTATGTATTTAAGAAAAAACGTCACGAGTCTAATGGTTAAAATACACCTCTATATATATAGGACTTAACTAAATTTATTAATTATAAATTCCTTCGCGACTTTAAAAGTTACTTTAACATTAAAGCATCTATTATTTTTTGAAATATTATAATAGATATATCATTAACTTTACCACTGGAACTTTTGGGATGAGTTTAATTTAATAGATTTAAATAAACACGAAATCCAGTGAAATAAAAATGAAAGCACTAGACCACTGATCACTTTAACAAATATATTATACCGTGCACAGAAACAGAAATCACTCCAATGTAGCCACCAATTCAGATGGAAATCTAGCAGAATTTCTACTATAGCTAGTGAATCTTAAATCTCTGGCGACTGAATGATAACATGGCTTTCTACGTGGTCTGTATATATCTAACTGAAATGCAAGATTGGTGGGACATGAGAAAACTGACACCTTTTTAGATCTCGGGAGCCTTTTGGGGATCTGACCGCCAGACTAAAGAGAGAAGCCGCCCCTGATCTGACGTATCTCCGCTCGCTGCTTTCGCGTCGGCTTTCCCGTTCGCTCCCACTGCGATCGGTTTCGTGTTTAGCACCGAGATGCGAAATACCGGCAGGAAACTTGCGTCGCTCGTTTCAGGGACCACTACTGCCTTTGATAGCGCCGATAGTCTTTCCTGAGATCCCTCAGTCTGTTTGATCGTGTGCCGCTACTATCTGTTTGATTCTGGCACCGCCCCCACTGGGCCAAGTTAATGAAAATACTGCATATGATTGCTCAAGAGATGTCCGTGGGCGTGATTTAATCTCTCCTTAAATCAATGCGATGACCAGAATGTACGGTAGATAAACTGTCCACATATTAATCAGCAAACCTGTTGACCATCTGTGTGGAACGGTTGCATAGCTAATGAGTCCAGGTGAAAAAAATCCCGTTTGACGAAAAGTTACCACAATATTCGGGGGCACTGATGCTATACGAAGTGGTCGTTACGAAGGATCGTACCATATCATCCAACACTTCAGGGGTACCGATGTTATGAGAGGGTTCTTACCATCATTCTAACAAATTCAGGGACGGCTAAGTTGTCTGTCACACCAATAAGGCGAAGCACGTAGAGGTATCGTACACGACCGGGGAGGGGACGTCTAAATTAATAAACTGTCTCCGTTTTAAAAAGATGAGTTTAGTAACGGATGATCTTTTCGAAGTAGAGATGATTAAAAAGAAAATTAGTTGGGACCTACCTGCGGAGATAGGGTTTTTCGTCTACGAGTACGCTAAACTGCGAATGCTCGAGTTTTATTACGATTGCCTAGATAGGTCTGTAGACAGAGCCGACTTTCAGTTATGCGAGATGGATACGGATAGTTTATATCTCACGCTATCCACGCAAACTCTAGCGAATGCCATTAGACCTCACCTATGCCAGAAATTTTATACCGTATACGATCGATGGTTCCCCTCCGAAGTCTGCGCCGACCATCGATCTGAGTTTATTAATAGTGATGGTAAGCTCGTGTTTGACTGTCAGAAATGCCGCGACAAAAAGTTATACGACAAATGCACATCTGGTCTTTTCAAATTAGAATACGAGGGGGCTGGGATGGTATCTCTATGTTGCAAAACTTACCACTGTTCCGGCGAGTACGATAAGACTAGTACTAAAGGACTCAGTAAACAACACAACACACTAGATAAACACACTTTTTTGGATGTCCTCAACACGCAACATTCACGCGGGGGAAAAAATGTACGTTTCTTCTTCTTCCTCGTTCGCCCTGAAAAGAACGGTGGTTGCGTTGTGTCTGTTTACGCCGTAGCAGTGATATCTGCACCTTTTGGTCGACACATCCGACTTCTGCACGGCATTTTGTGGGACCGGGTTTGCCTTCCCTCTTCGATCCGTACTCGCTCAGCCAGACTGCACTGCTGCAGGCTGTTTCCAGGACCACCACGTGGAGGTGGAGTACGGTCTTGACCAGCTCTGGTTCGCTGATCCTGATGCAAGCAGTCAAGCTATGGGTCGCTGATTGCATTCTCTATTGCTGCATCTTTGGGTCCCAAAATGTAGGTTTAAAGACACACAATTCAGCCATCTACACGTACACCCAACACTGAAATTCTTTGTCCTATTTTTACATAAAAAGACAGGTACACGACGACATTGTTACGACCTCTCCCTTCAATATCTAGTCTTTCTGCTTATCTTACCCTGAGCCGTTTATATATATTTGTTCTGGGCAGAAGCTGTAACAAAACACTGTGATATTAAATATATACTTCTATATTAAAAAGCCTTGCCTTTGTATAAATGTTGTCTACATGTTGCAAAATATATATTGTATGTATGCTGTATATATATATATATATATATATATATATATATATATAGTTTATCTTGTATGAATAAAGAAACATAAGAACACACTTGCTGAGTCATATACAATACATCCTACTTACTAACCAACGCCGCCATTATCGATCGGAGTATTTCCTTATATAAAAGTCACGCTCCACCTGCAGAAAAGGGGTCGAAACCTCCCAACTATACTACTATCGGGAGTACGTTTAAAAAAAAAAAAAGTTTGAATTTTAAGAATGAATCCATTCTTTCATTTTTTAGTTTACAGAAAATAATATAGCTTATTGGTAAACAGTTCCATGTGCATATTATAATCATTCAGTTTTTTTATTTATACAGTTTGTAATTTTATCAGTTATAAATTTATTACCTGAATTAATAACATACTGAATCCAACAAGGAATACAAAAAAAAAAAAAAAAAAAAAAGAGTTCCATGAGTATTTCGTTGGACCTTTAGATTTACTGAGAACAATAATGTCAGGTGAAAAATATTTAGTGATGTTTAAAAAATAATGCTTGATAGAGAAGAATTATTAGAACATGCATTTTATGAAGATTTGTTAAACATTTTTTTATTTCGCTGAAGCATTTCTATATATCTTATCATGATTCTTTACATAAATGTATTAAATTAGTGTAATTATTGTGTCCTCATGTTCTTTAAAAAAATGTCCTCCTTTGTCCTCATTTTTAAGGTAAAAAAAAAATCAGAAAACGTCCTCCTTTAAAAAAAAAATAATAATATGGTCACCCTACCTTAACCTTCATTTATTTCTATTTTATTTTTTTATTCACATCCAACTGTCTTTCTTTTTATTTTATTTGCTTTCTTCTTCGTTGGCATATTATGCTTTTTTTATTTACCTTTCTTACTATTTTAATTTTTTTAAATTTTTTTTATTCTTTCTTTCCTACCTTTCTTACCAGTTTTCCCTGTGTGCCTTTTTGCTTTGTCAGTCGTTTTTCTGGCAGCCTTTATTCTCCTTTTTCTAATTCATTTTTTTTCTGTGTGTGTGTGTGTTTATATACTCGTATATTTTTTTAATAGAAAACTCGCTTCGTCACAATCCCAACTTTGAGCAGCCTGACCTATATTTTCCGTGGTAAGCCACCGCATATTTATGCAATGTTTGATAAATAATAATTTTATTAACGTTAATTTGATACTCAGCTCCATCAATTAAAATTTAAAAAAAATTTCTAACACAGCAGTAATTAAAACGTTTCTGCCAGCGAATTAAAAAGTTTATGGAATAAAACGAACATTCTTTATGGTTTTCATTTTTAAAAAATCCATCAGCTTCTCCAACCTGAGATACGTATTTCCGGTCTCTTTATCATCCCACCTTCATTTTCCCGTGAGGCATATGCCTTCAACTAATTCACGCCAAACCGGTTAACTCAGTGCCATCCTTTCAAGTTATTTCCATTTCTATCTTCCTTGTATGTTTGTGTTTATTTGAGATATCTCAAACACCCTTCTCTGTGTATTACTGAGCCTTCCTCTGTTTCTTTTTACCCATGGAATCCAGAAAAAGAACTGCCTTTACATGCTATCAGCTAATTTTTCTAAATTTTTGTTCTATACTATACCAGCGTTATTCCAGGTTTCATCTCTTCTTGCATTGGTATTTGGCTGACCATTTCCATCTTGACAATCTTGTCATACAGATTTAATCCTTGTATTCTGCGCAAAGAGCGTCCCATTAACGAGAGGTTAAAGCGCTGGTGTCTCGCTGCAAAGGTACCCGGTTTGATTTGCAATTGTCGACACGCTCTAGTCTAGCGAGCTGTAAATGGGGAGTTGACTTTCCTCCTGAATTAGGGAAGGAAAAAGGTAGCGAGGAAGGGAAGTGGTCACCTCACCTCTTGATGCTGGACCCCTAGTATACTGAAGTCTCTAACACTTCACTCCCCTAAGGCATTATCTGCAATGGGACTATTTTTACCATTGTAACAATTCACAAAAGACTAAGAATGTTAGGTTAATCCAGGCTGTTTCCAGTACACATTCATTGCAAACAATTTGAGAGTCTATTGCCAGCGGATATAGACGGGTTTAGGTAAGACAGCTTACATGTAATTACCAAATTCCAAAGATCGACTACATCTGGCTTTCGTTAAAACGCAGCATCGCAATTTTTCCTATTAGCTTAGGCTAATTATAACAAGCCTAGTTGAACGAAACGCGGAGGAATCCATTATTCCCAATCTGATGTTAGACTGAGCGGTGGACTACACCCACTGGGGGAAATGGGGATTGTAGGGTCCACAATATTGTATTAATGCAGTTTTAGCGAAATTTTTTTATTTGTGGTTTCAATTTTCTAAACATTTGTTAATGCAGTGATTGAACTTTTGGTTTTTTTGAATTGTTGGGCCTTTAGAATGTAGACGGCCGTACCCTGAATCTTATTTAGGCGCCCGTACCCTGAGTCATGGGGAATATAGACAACTGTGCCAAATGTCTTAGGAATATAAACGTATGGGTCTTTTGAATACGCTGGCCATGCCCTGACTGTTATGAGTATAGATGGCCATGCTTTTAGTCATGAGTACAGAGGTCCATGCTCCGAATCTTATGATTTTAGACGACCGTACCCCCAGCCTTATGAACATGGACGGTTGTTCATTGAGTTTTTTAAATATAGACGGTCGTACAATAGTGCCCCAAGCTTCATGCATATAAACGGTCGTGCTTTGAGTTATGAGTATAAACGGCCGCGTCGTGAATCTTATGAATATAGACGGCTGTGCTGTCACGGATTGCCTCCCCTGCTTTGCAGTGGTGGTCCACCAGTGACCAAATCTCAAGAGTATCTAATATGGCTTTCAAGGTATCTACCTGCGCGAAAGATTACTCTTGGCAGAGATGTAGATAGAAGATTAATGACACTTCTATCTTAAAGTTCACAAGATATTTCCAGAAATCACGAACAATGTTGCATTGGGCTGAACAATTGTTAACGCATTATATCTGGTCCGTCGCCTTTTGTGAAAGATTTAAGCAATGGTTTAGCCCGTTAAGCCCCCAGTTGGTGTAATCCAACGAATGCCCTTTTATAACTTATAGCTCTGACTGTCTGTCTGTCTGTCTGTCTGTCTGTCTGTCTGTCTGTCTGTCTGTCTCTCTCTCTCTCTCTCTCTCTCTCTCTCTCTCTCTCTCTCTCTCTCTCTTAAAAAGTCTTGCTTATACGTTTGCTTTCATACTTCTAATGACTGAATAAACAATTATTTTTTAGTTTAAAATAACATACAACAAATTTAATAGTCAATTAATTCAACAAGTTAAAATAAGGATTAAATGGGGGTGACAGGTAAATTAAATTTTTCCTCACAGGTTGGTTCGGGGCGCTGTTGCCTGTGACAAAAAAAAATTAACTCCAGATGAGTCTGGCAGCTGTGGTTCATCAATTCTGTGATGACGGAAGCCTTCTCCACACTCTCTTCCACTGTAGGCGGTTAAAGTGGATGCTTTTCCCTCACAATAGTGGCGTGAATACCACAAATCGTCCGATGGCTTGTAACCACGAACTTTAGACAAATAGAAAGAAACAAATGCCTGCTAAGTACATTTGTTCGCCGCAAACTAACAGGCGCATTGTCATGCGCTCCACCCACCAGTGTTAACCTCTCAGACGAATTAAATTCCTGAGCACACAGTGTAACTCAGGGAATATGATGAAAATTCACCAATATCCTTCTGGGTGTTAAGTAGGAAACTGCGTCTGGAGTGCGTGAATAATGATTTGCCTGAATTACAATTTAAAAAAAATGGTACGTTAATATCACACCTTAGGCACATGTGATGTAATCATCACCCATTACTCATCACTACTCCCGTCGGAGTCTGGGGGTCGCTCTGCTGTCGGGCTTCCCGCACGACTAGTCAGAAACAATCACCAGCTCTTGCTGTAGTGGTTCATGCATATACTATTTTCATATGTTAAGGTTGCCAGCCTTGTATATAACCACTTAGCAAGAAACCTCTAGAATTTACATTAGTAAATAAATTGTTTACACTTACCCCAAAATTCTGGGAATACACAATCTACTTGCACAGATTTAGACTGGACACAGCTCTGTATAAGATGCTTCGAAATCACTTTGGTCTGGAAATTATAGTTTATTCCTCTGACGGCGGATGTTCTGCGAAATCACCTGGGCCTGGGAAAACTTTTGGGTAATTCTTCTATGACTTGGTCTGGGAAATTAGAGTTAATTCCTCTGACGGCGGATGTTCTGTGAAATTATATGGGCTTGGGAAAACTTGTTAAATTCCTCTATGACTTGTGACCACATTCCTAGGATTCCAGTCTTGTTAATTAAAGTCCTGGCCCATTTAAGTTTTCAGTCTTGTATTAAAATTGCGGGTTTACTTGTGAATTCCAAAGTTGCCCAATACTCGATCTGTTACTTATAGTTGTGGAATTTCTAAGTCCAATGTCTCCTTTTTCTTTCTGGCTTTTAGGAATTGCTGATATGACTTGTGCGTTGCAGTCTCTCTGTGTGATCTGTGTCTGTGTTTTCATCACACAATATTCTCAGTTCTTAGTGCAAATCACAGATTGCACTTCCGACTAGTGTGCCAATAAAATACGTTGTATATTTCAGTTTCTCAAAATGATCTAATCCAATCGAATCTCGTTCAGCACTACGTGGGTAGAGTGCGTTTTTCAAATTCGTAAAATACCCTCACGTGTTTCAAAATGTTAAATTTAATATCCACGCGTAACCTCTTACAGTGATGTCATATCGTTGCGTCGGACTTCAGCCGGCATTCTGTGCATAACTCAAACACCATTTGTGAACCCATTTGATGTCCAGTTGCTACCTATTGCCAATATTGTCTCTCCAGACAGATTATCGTGATAATCACACACAGGGATGGTCCCATGAAACGATAAACGCATCTACCACCGGTGTAATCTGTCCACCTCAGACAGCTATCTCAGACAGACAATATTGGCTTCTATAGATGTTGGTCGGGCGAGAACGTCTTTTCATGATAAGAATCTCGCTCGCTGACCGGTGATAATGACTTGGTATTGTTACGATAATACCCCAGTTCACCTGGCGGAACGTAAATACGTTTGAGGAATGGTATACAAGATAAAGACAGTCCCATAGCAAATACTTCCGTAGGGAGTGGAGTGTTAGAGATTGTCCCCTACTAGATTCAGCATAGAGAGTAAACTAATGGTGCATAAAATATGCCACATAATAATGACAGGGGAGAGAAAAAAATCACTCACACTGGACTGTAATGCAATCGTGCCGGAGTGGACCTGAGATCGCACAACCGTTTCGTCACATGTGCCCTGAGTGTGTTGAACATAGACGGCTGTGTCCTGAGACTTATGCGTATATACGGCGTATGAATGTAGGCGATCCAGTCCTGAGTGTTCGAATGTAGACGGCGCGGCCATGTCCTATGCCTATGAATATAGTCTGCCGTGCCCTGAGTTGTATGAATATAGACGGCAGTGCTTTGAGCTGAAGTTTCTGTATGCGCTCCTGTGAAATACGGTTCTTTGCTTGGCTATTGCGGTGTTTTATGTTCTCTTGTAGTTGGCGTGTCGGACTCCTTTGTCACTTTTGTCCAGTTTACCGTCACCGTCATCTAAAATTGGCTCCTGGTTAGCTCGCGTTTTCGTTAAGGCTGAATCAAATCAAAATAAATTAGACATTATAGCTTGACTTATTGACTTAGTTCATTGATCCACTGTTGCCGTGAAGCCTAGTTTGAAAAAAAAGGAGGGGGGGGGGGGTGAAGTTTGTGTTCTTAACTTGTCACTATGGCTGCTGTGAGTCCGTGTTGTAGTAGGATTTCTGGGATGTCCATGTATTGTGCCCACATTAATACTCAGAATTTGTCATGAGATGTCCATTTATAGTGCCCGTATTATAATCAGTTATTCTTTTCGCGATTATTATTTATTATATATATTTATTATTTTATAATATATGGTTAATAGGTTAATAAAGTCAAAACGCTATATTTAACTAGAACTAAAGTTAATATATAGTGATTGGTGGGCAGATGGCAGGGAAGATGAAGGTCTGGTGATGTTTTTATAAAACATATGACTTATGAAAGTTTATTAAATATCTAACTAAACACCTCTGGCCTTTACACCCCCCTGTTTATTTGTGTTTCCCTTTATTGGTTGTTTTTGTTTTGTTTTATCTCTCTTTTATGTTTTTGTTTGTTTGGTTTTATTGTGTGGTTTTTTTGTCTTTTTTGTTTTTGACGTGCACGCACATTTGCTAATTTTGATTTGCCCTATTGACAATGATTGGACAAGATATGTGATGCCACTTCCATGCATCGGCCAATTATTGAAATTATTTGGAATTGAAAACAATATATATCCATATCATAAACCATCAGAGGTTGAACGGGATATTTCTCATCATCAAATTTAATTTAAAATGTTACCCAATATCCATGTATCGCGCTCGTATCATACTCAGATTTTGTCATCACGATATCCATGTACGTGCCCATATCATACTCAGATTTTGTCATCGCGATATCCATGTATCGCGCCCATATTATACTCAGATTTTGTCGTCGCGATATCCATGTATCGCGCCCATATTATACTCAGATTTTATCATCGCGATATCCATGTATCGCGCCCATACTATCTTCAGATTTTCTCATCGCGATATCCATGTATCGTGCCCGCATTACACTCAGATGTTCTCATCGGGATATGAAAGTGTTTTTCCTGTCGTCTTTATTCTCTCTCTGTATGTACCTAGTTCTCTTCGGCGCGCGTGTGTTTTTTTTTTTTGTTGTTGCTCCCTGTCTGTCCTGTATCTTGGGGATTCTTGTGCGATGGATGCCTTCTAATGCTACTATCTAGCTTACTTAATTTGTTTCTTATCCAACGTCATGAAAAAAAAGCGTAGTTTTCCTTAGTCATCGTTTCTGAATACGTCTTACCGCTTCTTGTGACCGCGCGCTGCTGATTGTGTGAGTGTAGCGCTGGTTATATGCGCCAACACAATATTGCTATGTATAGTGTGGTTCGATCACTGTCCCAAACAAGGATAGTTGCAGATGGTGACGAATAAATGCTTTGGACAAAAGCTTGTTGACCACAACATACAGACATTACAGATGGTTGATGATTTTTCCTTAACTAGTGGTAAACGATCTTCACACTGACCGCGGTGAACAATAAACTGGAACGTTTATTTACATCGGAGAAAATTCAAAACATCAAAATGTCGTAAACATGACATTCTCTACTTCTGCCCTTTCACTCTATATTCATATGTCGCTACCACCATTTCAATGCTGTCACGATCTCTAAGGTAGTCGTATCTTGAGAACCACTGTTGTACAATATTCTCTACTGTCTCTTGATGATGGTTCTGACTGTCTGTTATTTTCTATCTAGTGCTGATGGCGTATCTGTAGTGACTGGCCAAACACCAGGGATGTAACTTTCAGCCACCGTCTATGCTTCCCCCACTTCACCTTTAGTTACTGTCTATTATTTTGTACTTTATCTCTAGTAGCTGTTTATGGTACTGTTCTTTATCTCTAGTAGCTGTCTATGGTAATGTTCTTTATTTATAGTAGCTATCTATGGTACTGTTCTTTATTTATAGTAGCTGTCTAACTTATTATACTTCATCTTGGCTGGTAACTTCAGATACCTGCGGGACCTTGAAAACGTCTTCCACTTCTTGAAAACACAACTTGACATTCTTGTCCTTGGAATTATGAAAATAGCTGACACCAGCCAATAATCTCTACTACAAGAGTGATGTCTCGAGCGGCTGAATGGCTAGGCAAACAGTTTGAATACTTGTTCTGTGATCACAGAGCCCAACCACCTCAGTGGCTTATTTGCCCGAATGTACCATTACAGACCTCGCTCATCAATGTAACATTTTTACACAGCAAGCAAACTAGCTTGTCCTACGATAGACGCGTTCAGAAGCTGACTGATTTTCTTTTTCATTACAGCTATTCTCCGTTAAAAGTGTTCACTATAACAAACTTTTCACGTGCGTGCTGCTTTTAGGTCACTCACCAAAACCCTCAAGGGACTTAATTTAAAAGTCGTCTCCCTTTGCTAACTAAGCTCAAAACCCATAAACCGTTCTTTGCCTCTATCACTTAAACACCACTATGCAAAACAGTTACATCATAATGTTTGAATTGAATTTACTTTATAAACAAAATGCCGAACTAAAACTCCAAAAGGGGAATTACGGAGTTATCTCCCTTCTACTCCTACGCTCTCCTGCTCATTTTACCTCCCCTTAACAAAATCATACAGTACGTTAAACACTTTATGTAAATTTCTTACACCATTTTTTGTACCCTCAATGTTTCTATCTTATACTGCCTAGCACTGCCTGTTACATTGACTCTTTTTTGCTCGGCCGCAGCCCAACATTTTTGGAACACAACGTCGGCCTTTTGGCTAAGATCAAAGTGTCATACTTTTAGGGATCATTCTAGAGTATGCCGGGTCTTAGCCAGGGCCGGGATCACACACCTTAACACATTAAACCTTATAAAGTCATTAGACCTCATTTTGAACCCCAGAAGGGGCATTAAAAAAAAAAAAAAAAAAACTTCGTCCTTTTCAGGGCGAGATTTTTCACAAGATTAGAGCAATATATTAAAACCAACGTCCTTTTCAGGGCGTACGCAGAAGACAAAGATGGCAGCCAAAAAGATGAAAGACTGTAAAAACCTGCCAGCACTTGACAACAAGGAAGAGACATCAAGGGGCAAGAGCAGATTGCCGGAGAGCAGGGTTGCCCCAGTTGCTATCGTAGAGGCCGGGCCTCCTGGGAAGCCGAGCGATGCAGCTCCTGACACCATTGACAGCCGTAAAAGAAAAGAGCCGACTTTGAGCCCAAGAGTGGACAAAGCCTTGGACGAAATCGCAATGATTATGGTGAGAAATCTGAGGAGCAAGAAGGAGGCAAGGGATAAACTTGCAAAGTCACAACCACCATACGAAACTACACCAACATCCACGCCCGTCGTGCCAGGCCTGGGCATCGAAGACGCTGTCCGTAACCCAATGACGGAAAATCACCAAGTGGCAGAGGTGTGTAAAAGTCAACAAAACAGCCACCAGAAGTCGAGAGACGAGACAAAAACCAACAATAACCCCGAGATGCAAACCACCAGACCTTGTCCGGAAGTAACAACAGCTAACAACCCAAAAGCTAAGACACAAGAGATGGCACCTTGTAACAAAGAACAGGTACAAGATTCAAACCACGCCTGTAAAAGGGAACAAAGACCAAATACTAACAAGAAAGGCGACACAGATGCGATTCAAGAGAGGGTCGTTAAAATCACGCAGATGTCTGGAGGTGAGGCCTCACTCAGGGCCCTACCAGATGACAAAGTGATCTGCATCCTCGAGACAATAACTGGCAGGAGAGGCATCGCTAAAGTAAGGAGGCACGAAAAGGGAGTCGTGCTTTCCCTCAACAACACCGAAACAACAACTTCGCTGATGTCAGAACTGGAGATCGGATCAAAAGCAGCCCAGTTGCCCCACCAGATAAAAGTGGTGGTTGAAAGATACAATACAAAGAAGTTTGTCGTAAGAGAGATGCGTTAACAATTGTTCAGCCCAATGCAACATTGTTCGTGATTTCTGGAAATATCTTGTGAACTTTAAGGTAGAAGTGTCATTAATCTTCTATCTACATCTCTGCCAAGAGCAATCTTTCGCGCAGGTAGATACCTTGGAAGCCATATTAGATACTCTTGAGATTTGGTCACTGGTGGACCACTACTGCAAAGCAGGGGAGGCAATCCATGACAGCACAGCCGTCTATATTCATAAGATAGTAGATAGTAGCTAGCTAGATAGTAGCATTAGAATGCATCCATCGCACAAGAATCCCCAAGACAGGGAGCAACAACAAAAAAAAAAAAAACACACGCGCGCCGAAGAGAACTAGGTACATACAGAGAAAGAATAAAGACGACAGGAAAAACACTTTCATATCCCGATGAGAACATCTGAGTGTAATGCGGGCACGATACATGGATATCGCGATGAGAACATCTGAAGATAGTATGGGCGCGATACATGGATATCGCGATGATAAAATCTGAGTATAATATGGGCGCGATACATGGATATCGCGACGACAAAATCTGAGTATAATATGGGCGCGATACATGGATATCGCGATGACAAAATCTGAGTATGATATGGGCACGATACATGGATATCGTGATGACAAAATCTGAGTATGATACGAGCGCGATACATGGATATTGAGCAACATTTTAAATTAAATTTGATGATGAGAAATATCCCGTTCAACCTCTGATGGTTTATGATATGGATATATATTGTTTTAAATTCCAAATAATTTCAATAATTGGCCGATGCATGGAAGTGGCATCACATATCTTGTCCAATCATTGTCAATAGTGCAAATAAAAATTAGCAAATGTGCGTGCACGTCAAAAACAAAAAAGACAAAAAAAACCAAACAATAAAACCAAACAAACAAAAACATAAAAGAGAGATAAAACAAAACAAAAACAACCAATAAAGGGAAACACAAATAAACAGGGGGGTGTAAAGGCCAGAGGTGTTTAGTTAGATATTTAATAAACTTTCATAAGTCATATGTTTTATAAAAACATCACCAGACCTTCATCTTCCCTGCCATCTGCCCACCAATCACTATTTATTAACTTTAGTTCTAGTTAAATATAGCGTTTTAACTTTATTAACCTATTAACCATATATTATAAAATAATAAATATATATAATAAATAATAATCGCGAAAAGAATAACTGATTATAATACGGGTACCATAAATGGACATCTCATGACAAATTTTGAGTATTAATGTGGGCGCAATACATGGACATCCCAGAAATCCTACCACAACACGGACTCACAGCAACCATAGTGACACGTTAAGAACACAAACTTCACACCCCCCCCCCCTTTTATTTTCAAACTAGGCTTCACGGCAACAGTGGATCAATGAACTAAGTCAATAAGTCAAGCTATAATGTCTAATTTTTAGATGGCCCGCAAGCGAGGTTCACAGCAACCTACAGACCGAAAACGCTGAAGTCAAATTCACGCAGGTCGAAAGGCTAAAAACATGGGACAAGAAAGACACAAACCTGATTGTGATAACCATTGAAGGGTCGACAAGACCTGAGAGACTGACGCTAAAAAATACTTCAAAAAGGACAGAGGCATATATCCCTCCGGTTATGCAGTGCTCTAACTGCCAGCAGTTTTCACACACAAAGAAAACGTGCAGGAGAGATGCAGTTTGCCGGTATTGTGCGGATAGCCACCCATATCGCGACTGTCCCAAGGCGAGGGAGGATCAAAATTACAAGGCCAGAAATGCAAACCGCACCTGTGCAAACTGCCTCGGAAACCATGGGGCAAGATACAGAGGCTGCCCGATGTTCCAGGAAACAAAAAGCATACTGAAAGAAGCGGTTTCCAAAAACATCCCTTTCAGAGAGGCAAAGCACAAAGTGGCTGCGGATGTTGCAGAAAAACAGCGCACGGTTGATAGACGACAGTTGCACAAGCTGACCGCTGAAGTCAAAGAAATGAAAATGAAACTACAGGTCGAAAACAGAAGCAAGCAGACTCCCGAAGAGGAAACCGACAGTGGTGAAGACGTCATCGATCTACAGAATGTTAGAGATATGCTGTATGACATGAAAAGAATCCAGCAACAGATAGAAACAGACGTCAAGAAGCTGACAGAACTGAAGTAAGAAAACTCAGAAATCCTCAAGAGAATCGAAGCAGAGCGAAGAGCCATTGACGACATGACATCAAACAACACACGAGAAACGAAAACGAACAACCAAACAGAAGAAGAAATCATCGAGGAAACCCTAGAAAGACTACTCCCAGCAATCATAGAAAAAGCACTAGTACAGATACAGGAAAAGAGGAAGACACAAGAAGCAGAAACGAGGAGGGCAAAAACTCACAAAACCAAACAAGCCAGATAGGGAGGCAGTAAATGAACACCATGAACACGCCACGACACCACGAACGGACAAGCAGCAAAGAGGTATCCAGACAGTTAGCTAGTGGTCCTTTTTTAGGACCAGTCCTTCTCAGGACTAACAACCGGCTAGCACCGAAAAAACCAAATGCACAATATATCCCAATTATAACCAATTTTCAGGTTGAACAGGGTATAACAGCAACATAGTAGACAAACGAACGAACCAACGAACGAACTGTTACATTGATCTTCTTAGTCGTTCGCTATCAAATAACCACATGTCTCATAAAGTTGACAGTCCGTCTCAGGCTTCTCCCGTCACTATACAGTTTCTCCCTTAACTGGGTTGGAGTAGGCCATGCTGCCACTCTACTCCTCTCACGGAGCCGACAGTCTAAGAGGACATTTTCTACCGGTTGTCCTCCCCACATGGACACCTCCTTCCGATGTTAAATTTGTTGGAACATATGTCTTACCGCTAACTTAGAGAATCATTCTAAAACTATGTTTACAAACGCATATTGCATTTGACGCGATTGCCTTTTTCCATCTTTCGCGTCTCAGATTCATAGAGCAGAGATGCTTTCACGTAGATGTTAGAAATGCAACATTGTGTTGTGCTTTTTTTGTTTTGATCTTCCAAAACGTTTCTTCAAATGTATTAAAACCGAGTATATATGCTTTCCTTTTACACTCCCCATCTCCGGCTTGAATCCGGCAGTACAAAGAACTAGAAGTCCCCCGGCTTTTATATCCTTGACAGTGACGTATTCGCGAGGGCAAGATGTTAAGGAAGGGCGGGTTAATGCACTCGACCTGCTGTCAGATAGGTAGACTTCACTTAGAAGACATTCCAATCATGAGCTTCCGTTGAGGAGAAACCAGAGATTGAGATTTTGAGGAAAGCGAAGTTCAGAGATTGTAGTTCCGTGAATAAGTTATATAGAAGTTTGGCTGTGTTTCTTCAGGGTGATTGAAAGGGAGGTAAAGGATCCAGTTACACGCTCATTGAGGCATATTGGGAATATGGTGTTAGGATCATATTTTTTTTACCATTGGCGCACTAGTTAATGTGGTCAGCATCATGCCGCCTGCTTTAACCTTCCCAGAGTTTCTCTGGTACCCAATTCATGAGGCTGGATCGACCCGGTGCCGTATGCAGTGTAAAAAATCCCACCTCAACTGGGGATCGAACCACGGCCCACCGAACTAGGAAGCCAGTGCACTAACCACTTTGCTACCGTGGCTCCAGAGTGATTGAAAAGTCACTCCTTATTTTTACATTTGTCTATCCTGAATTTTATATTTTGGATGTACGTGAAACAAAAGTAGAACATAAAGCAATAACTGCCATTTGAGATGTACTTTTTAATTTTATATTTCCAGAAACAAAATGTTGTTGATTAACTAGGGCTGCTGAACCTCTCGCTCTTAGCAACCAATAACTAGTTGAAGACTCCTTGGTATTATCTACACTATAGATCTAAGGCTTTCCTGTGGCTTTTCTGCCAGTCCGAAATGTGCTGAGTTGAAGTCATGAGCTCCAGTTTCTCCAGCTTGGCTTGCATTTAAAGGATCGTCACATGTGGTCCCAAGCTAGGAGTAAGAAGTGCGTGGCATACTGTGCATTTCCCGCCATCCAAGGCCAGAAACAACACGAAAATAAGAATCTTCAACTCAAATGTGAAGGCAGTCCTATAGTATGGCTCTGAGACATGGAGAGCAACAAAACCAACAACCAAAAAGCTACAGACTTTTATAACCGGGTGCTTGCGTAGAATAGAAGGACTGAAATGGTATGACAAAGTTACAAATGTGGAATTGATGACAAGAACCAGACAAGTGCCAGTGGAACAAGAGTTGAGAAGAAGACGCTGGCGATGGATAGGACACACATTGAGGAGACCTGTTGATAGCATTACAAGGCAGTCCTTGTTCTGGAATCCACAGGCAAAGAGAGGCAGAGATAGACCAGAAACACATGGAGAAGAGAACTGGATACAGATGAGGAAAATATAGAAAGAACTTGAGCAGATGGCACAGGACAGGAAGACTTGGCTTGTGTTTGTTGAAGGCCTATGCTCCTTGGGGAGCTAAAAGGTATTGATTGATTGATTGAAGGCCAGAAACAAAATAAAATCTTCATGGCCAATAAATGGACGTTAAAGGAGACAGCACAACTTGCTGCATGCAATGAAGAGATGTGCTGAACAAGTTGGATCTCATGTTGAACTAAAATATTTATGTGACGTAACATTTTATGTACTTCTTACTTACTTAGTCGTTCCTCTTCTACCTTGGGATGTAGAGTTTTGCCAGAAAGAGCGCGCCATACTATCCTATCGGCTGTCTTCCTCCTGGTCTGGTTCCAATCTAGTCCTCGGTCTATCAGAGATCGTTTAATGTTGTTCTCCCAGAGGACTCTGGGTCATTGTGGAGATCTGGATTCCTGGCTTTTAGTTCTTCATATTTGTCGTGGTAGCGGATCTTCTCCCATTCTGCAACCATGGCAAAACCATCATAGTTGGGACTTTTCTACTCTAGTCTGTCGGGGCTGGATTTTGAGGCCATGATGTATCGTCTGGTTGTCTTTTCTTGTTACTTCAACCACCTTCCGCAGATACCTCATTTCTGAGGTTTGGAGCTGGCTTTTTTGGGTGAAATGAAGGAGTGATGAGAATGTTCTGAAAGAAGTCAGTGCGCAAAGGAAACTAATTACTAATATTAGTAGGATCAATCCACTTTCGTTTGGAATGTTGAGAAGAAAAAAGCTGCAGTAGATTGTGATAAAAGACTGAAAGAAAAAGACGTAGACGACGACAAAGAAAGGTGTTGCTGGACAGCTTGACATCTTGGGAAGGAAAGAAGTTAGCAACATAATTGATAAACAGCACAGGGAGCACACATTGAGAAAACCTATTGATATCATTACTAGGCAGTCCTTATTACGAAATCCCGAGGGTAAGACGGAAACCTAAAAATACACGGAGAAGAAAGTTGGGGATAGAAATATAAGGGATGAGGGAGACATGGAACGCCCTTGAGCTGATAGCTCGGAATAGAAAGACTAAGCCGGAGTAAGTTAGTTGAAGGCATTTCCTCCTTGGAGGCTGAAGGGCAAGTGAATGAATAAGTATCGGTCATGAAGTTGTGAAGAAACATAATCGCGTAAGCCATCTGACATGTTATGTAGAAGAAGATTAGTTCTAGCCTGAAGCAATAGTTAGCTTTAACTCTGTTTAGCATTGGAAGTTTTTAATGTTGTTTTTATGCGTCTCTTGGTACTTCTCGTGTAAGAACGCCAATGGATGATATCAGAGAACTTGTCAAACATTTTTGGACATGGCTGCAGCAACATTATTAAACGGTTGAACAAATACATATTGATCAATAGTTGCACGCTTGCGCTATATCGACGGTGCTCTTAATTCGGACGAGAAAATCGATTATATAATCAAATATTACTTGATTTTTTTTTCTTTATGTAGGACCATGCGCTAAGAGCTGGCCAAAGTGTCAACAGTTATTCCAGAGGGGCTTATACCTCGTTCTACCGTCGTGTCAAGTTAAGAATTTAAAGCTCGCTCGAACAAAGAATAAAACTACATACGATTTATCAGCCATACAATAACCAAGCTGAAGGTAAACAAAAAAGATTGCTTCTATAGCTCTTGGGTCAACAGTGAGTTTTTTTGTTCTTCTTCTTAGCGTGTGCGATTTTTATTCCTTGCTTTTTGTTTGTCTTGGCACTGGAATTTATGAGAACGACCCTAGTTACTTCCATGTACGGGCCGTACATTTTTATGTGAGAACGATTGACAGAGTAGTTAGAGCGCTGTTATCTCACGGCAAAGGTACCGGGTTCGGTTCAGGGTATCGTCACGCTCCAGGTAATCTACCCAGCTGTAAATGACTACCAGACTTTTTCTCTTGAGTTAGGGAAGGAAAAGGCAGCGAGGTGAATTGGTCACTCCCACCTATCGACGCCGAACCTAGTATAGTGAAGTCTCTAACACTTCACTCTTCTTTGGTAGTATCTACCCTGGAGCCACCATTTCCTTTTTTTAACCTTTATATGTTTATGTATTTAACGTTGTTCTCGTGTTCTCTCTCTTCTGTTGTCGTTCATTGGTCCCTGGCGAAGGCCCTGTCACGGGATTTGCCTCCCCTTTGCTCTGCAGTAGTGGTCCACCAGTGGCCAAAACTCAAGAGTATCTAAAATGGGTCGTCAAATGTGTCTACCTTCGCACAAGATTACTCTTGGCCGAGTTGTAGATAGAAGGATACTGATGCTTCTATCTCAAGGGAGTTATCACAAGATAATTCAAAAGTCAAGAACAATGCTGCGTGGGGCAGAGCACTATTAACTTATATCTGATCCGGCACTTTTTTGTGAAGTTTTAAGCAATCCTATGGCTTGTTCGAGCCCCCATCTGGTTGAATCCAGCGAAATTCCTGTCATAAGTATTTGTAGCTCTATGGCTGTAAATATATGTATATATATTAAAGATTTTATATCATACATGCGCTCTCTTATCTGTAAGAACTGAATCAAATATGAATTAGTAAAATAACATATAACAAATTTAATAATCAATTAGTCTTTAACAAATTTAAATAAATATGGATGAAAGTGACTTTAGAGGGTTTTAAAAATTTGTCTTCACTGAGACTTAATTGGGGACTGATGGTTATTATTGTCCGTTGCGTGCGCATGTTACAATAAAACGTAACTGGCGGAGTACTGCAATGGTCGTTGTCAGGTCTTTTGTAATGAGGACTATTCCATAGAAGCGTCTAGATGAACTTCACTCCTAATGTCAAGGTGGGTGTCTTGACAGCGTGTCCACTTTAGGTAGTTGCTGTCGAACCCAGCATCTACAAGACAGTAGCGAAGATTTTTACTTCAGACTGGTCTCCTACTAAGAACCGTCTTGTTGCTTCGAACCACGAACTTTAGGAAAAATAAAAGAACAAAATGCCCCTGCTAAGTACATTTGTGGGCTGAAGATTAACAGGCGCATTGTCTCGCTGTCCACCAACCAATGTTAGCCTCTCTGAATAATTATTCTCCCTGAGTATACACAGTATAACTCAGGGAATATGATTAGAAATCACAGTTATTCTTCTGGTCACTTAAATGGGGAAAATGTGTCTGGACAGCGCGAGTGCAATGGCTTGCCTGAATTACAATTAACAAGGTACATATATCTCATCAAATGATACTATACCTTCTAGGCACACGTGAGGTAATCATCTCACTGCTCCATTCGGAGTCTGGGGTCGCTTCTGCTTTCGCTTTCCCGAGCGAACTAGCACAAAGCAAACACCAGTGCGTGAACGCAAACACAAGTGCGTGCTGTAGTGGTTTATGAACATACTATTTTCACGTGTTGGGGTTGCCAGCCTCCTGTACCTTGTATAACCACTTAGCAAGTACAGACATGTCAAAATTCACATGGTAAAATAAATGTTTACACTCACCCCAAATGGAATATACAATCTCCTGGCACAGTAGAATGGACACAGCAACTTTGATTTGCTGCTTCGAACCTATGGTCTGGGTTAGTTTCACAATCCCTCTTATGACTTTTGGTCTGATTCCTTAAGTCTGTAGTATTGGTACAGTATTTAAAATTTCCGGTTTCTTTCTTCTAAGTTACAAAGATGCCCAAATACTTCGTCTGTCACTTATAATTTGGAATTCTAGTCCGATGTCTTTCTGGCTCCTGGGAGTTGCTAATGTGACGTTGTGATGCAGTCTGATTTGTGTCACCGATTTCGCTAGATTATATTTCCATTTCTCAGTCAAGTCCCAGAAGGTATTTCCAACAAATGTTCCAATGAAAGCTAAAGTCTATTCCGGCTCTCAAATTAAACCAATCATGTCTCTTCAGAACTACGTGGGTCGGGGTGTTAAATCATTACTACCCCTCGCGAGTTTTAAAATATCAGTTTTAAAATTTAAACTCGTGACCTCTTTCAAATATGGCAGTAATACTTCCGATTGCACATGTACAAACTCACAAACACATCGGTGAACTTATTTCATGTCTAATACCTTCCGCCCATATTGTCTCCTTTTACAGATTATACGTACTATTGCTACAGAAATGGTCCAGTGGAAGCGATTACATATTATCACCTGTGTTTGCGTACATTCCTGAGACGGATTTCTTAGATAGCCAATCTGGTTTTCTTTCCATCGATCGTGCGCGACCACCTTGTGTCAACAAGGACCGTCTCTGTCAAAGGTGGCTAGACGACTTAAGTGATGATGATGATGATGATCATGATGATATAATCCCTTTAGCTGTGAGCAGGTAGCTCTTGACAGCCCATTGCCTCTCTGACAAAGGTGCAAGTCTTCCTTAGTTGTTGTGATGATGTGTAGAGTGTATTGTGGATGGTTCGGTGCGATTGGAGTATCTGGTGTTGCAGGTCAGTTAGTCTTGGGCACTGTAACAGTAGGTGTTCAACTGATTCCTCATGGTGTTGGCAGTGCTGACAGTTTGATTCACGTAGTGGGTCTATTCTATTTAAATGTTTGTTGACGGGGGCATGGCCTGGTCTCAGCTGGAAAATTAAACTTTGATCTCTTCTTTTCAGTTGTTTAACTGGATCTTGAGGGTTTGGTTTAGCTTGATGTTTGAAGAATGGAAGTCCTGTCTGGGAGGTAGCCCACTGGTTTAGCCATTCTTGCCTATAATTGTTTCTCAGGATCTGTTGGCATGTTTGCAGTGTGGTACTTGATGGGAACTGGGGCTGTGCTGCTCCTCTTTTGGATAGTTTATATCACTGCGCCATATCCAGCATTGGTGGTAGCTTTAAATGCAGAACTTAAGTGATAAAAGTATTATCCGCTGACCTGTCTAATTAGCCTTGTAATACTACGATTCACGTGGTGAAACGTAAACAATTCTAGGTAATGGTCAGAGCAAAAAATTTAAGTGCATAAAATATGCCAAATAATAGGACGATAAGGAAGATAGAAAAAGTCGGAAAAGCACACGCCCAGGCCATGTGGTCGTAACGTCGGCAATTTGCTTTATTCTTTGTCTTAGTAAGACATATTACCATTTTTTTTACCTCGCCCTTCTTTGACCTATTTGCTATAACTCGATCAACTATCATCATTATACTCTTCAAACTTAAGCCCACTATGGAGCATGTAGCGAGAGGAAAGATATAATGATGGTGATAATATCCTGGACAAATAGATGTATCAGATGATACCAGGATAGTGCCAGATAAGAAACTGGTCTTACAAGAAATACCCCATTCTCTGAAAGGAGTAATGGTGTATCGACATCAAAGGTATAGTCAAGCTGTATGGGACCAAAGACGCAACAACAGCTTGCATCAGGGTCAGCGAACCAGAGCTGACCAAGACCCTACTCCACCTCTAAGTGGTGGTCCTGGAAACAGGCTGCATAACTGCATTCTGGCAGAGAGTGTAGGGATCGAAGAGGGGAGGCTAACCCGGTCCCAAAAATGCCGTGCTGAAGTCGGATTTGTCGGCCGAAAGGCGCAAATATCCTAGCTTCGCTGTAAACGGACACAACGCAACCAACGTCCTTTTTAGGACGAATTAAGAAGAAGAAGAATCTGTATAGGTTCCTAGATGAGATGGTAATGTGCTATCTAGATTCCTATGGGCTCCTCTTCAGACTAACCTTAGACAGTAACTCTGCTAGGGGTAATTAATTACACAGCAAGAACTGTAAACCAAATTTAAATAATTCGATAAAGACTGTTGGTACTATTTAGAATTATTTATGTACAAGATCTTTTCTTTTTTGTTCTTTGTTAATTTTTCAAATAGAATTCAATTGAATACAAAATAAAATTATGGGTCACTTAATCACATTTACAGTTAATTTCTTAAACTAATATAGTTCAATTTCACTGTTTTCTTGCTTCCTGATGGAATCTGTCTCTACTTTTGTGCTTTCTTGAATAGATGAATCTAAACGTAACTTTATGACTCATATGGCTGTAAAATGTCTTCCATATACACCACAGGTGTTCATCATTACATAGTCTATTCTTAGGTGGGTTAATTTGGTGTTGTTTGAAAATTAAAGATGAGCCCAACACTGAGCTACTTATCTGAAACAAAGTCCTTCTTTGGCCTCGTACTGCAGTATGATTGGATGGAACCCCACCACTGCGGGCCTTCCACTCGTCAAGATGACTCAGTTAATACTGGCAAAGGCTCTGACAAACTTGAGCATCTAATTGCTGACGTGGTTACTAGAGATTGTTAATGACACTCAGGGCAGGATATAACCTGAAACAATATATACAACCTACGTTGTATCGCTCATTGTCTCCTTAGCCAGTCAGGAGATAGTATGAGGCAGTTCAGACAAGCTGTGGTAACTCACAAGAGACATAGTAAGTCATGAATAACACAATTCGGGCAAGTTCTAGTACACTAGTTCAATAATTCACTTGTTACAGTTCTGTCCATGATTTGCTTCAATAAAATCATATAGGCCTTAAGGTAATCATTGTGTTATATATCAAATAATACAGAAAATCAATCGGTTATAGTCATTCCTTCCTCCAGTTTGGATAGTCCTTTCCAGCAAGCAGAATATCTTTAAGATGCTTTCCACAACCAACTTGCTCAATCCATTCGTTCTACTGAATTATTACACAATTTAACTAAACCTACACACTTCGGGTTTTCCTCCAGAAATAGCACAATGATTCTACACATGCTAATATTTCTTTAACACACATTAATAATATATTTACATATATATACTTAATTATGATCTCGCTTACCCTCAATCACAGACAGGCTTTTAATGGTTACACAGTCTGCTCAGACTTCTGCAGATGGCAACGGAGTTGATATAACTGCTTGTGCTCTGTGTCTGTAGTTTGAAATAGGCGGCGAGTGTGTCTGTGTCATGCGTTCTCTCCTGTTTTATAATGGCCTTGTGGATGTACGAGGTGGCAACTGGACCAAGGTACGCTTGCATGCATCCAAAATCGTATAGGCAAGGCAAGATGTGCTAAGATAGTAAATCCAAAATAATTCTGGAATCCTTTTTTCTGCACCGATTTCCTCCATCGAAGGCTTATTTTACTCACATGAATGAGCTCTATAACTCTTATATCCTATAGTTTATCCGACTATTCACTGGAGCAGCCGAAACAGGGAAAAACACAACATGGTTCATGTTCCACTGTCTTCTTTTCATAATAACTTCGGCTCTACAACACATCCAGTGAATCTATTGCTATCTGCCTAAAGCTAATGATCCCTATTATCGAATTGGGTCCTTCTTTATCTAGGTATTCCACGATTAGTTGCACACTGCCTTCCGAAATATCCTCCATGTCTAGCGATCTTCCGACACTATTTATATGAATCAGACTTCATTACAGAGCATATACTTTCAGGACAGTCATGCCAAGTCTTTATGTCCTTTGCCTTCCATTCAGTGACTTTTGTTGCCTTCTTTGTCCCATTCATGCCTGGCTCCCTTCTGCACGTGTTTCTCATTTACCTTCTGCCTCTCTTACCCTGGGGATACAAGAACAAAAACTACTTTACAATGCAATCATCAGGTTTTGTCAAGGTGTATCATATTCAACGCCATTGTCTTCTCTTTATCTCTTGTTCCAGTGGTACATGTCTGATGTTTGTTCTCACCTTCACATTGGCGATCTTGTCATATCATTTCACTTCTGTTCTTCAGGATCACTATAATAACTAGGTTATCGTTTTTATGGTTCTCCGTGTTACAGAGCAGTACATTAGAACTGCCTTAACGTTTGTGTTGAATATTCTCGTAAGCCTTGGAAGACAGTTCATCTAGGAGAAGGAAAACTCTGATTTTAAACCACCTATCTGCCCTGCAGATAGGCTAGGGATAGCAAAAGCTAAGGACAGCAAACCTGAAAAGAAAAACTGCTGGCTGAAATCGGATGTGTTGGGCCGATAGGCGCAGATATCGTAGCTCAGCTGTAAACTACTACACAACGTATTTTCCGCTAAATAAAATCGTACAAAGAAGAAGAATATCTTTTTTTCACTCATATATTTTCGAACGCATTAAAAGCTTCTGGGACCTAAGACGCACCAACAATGAGGAATGCTGTTAGCGACCCATAGCTACACTGCTTGCGTGAGGGTCAGCGAGCCAGAGCTGACCAAGACCCTACTCCACCTCCAAGTGGTGGTCCTAGAAACAGGCTGCATCACTGCAGTCTGGCTGAGTGAGCAGAGATCGAAGAGGGAAGGCTAACCCGGTCTCAAAAATGCCGTGCTGAAGTCGGATGTTTCGGCCGAAAGGCGCAAATACCGCAGCTTCGCTGTAAACGGACACAACGCAACCAACGTCCTTTTCAGGACAAACGAGGAAGAAGAAGAAAAACTTCTCTTGCCTTTTGCATTCATTTTTGTCGAAATCACTGTTTGATCCTTCCACTTGCTCAGTATTACCCGATCAATCATCATTATTATTATTTTCATTTGCGCACCTTACGGAGCATGTAGACACCACTGCAACTGGTCCCCTTGCAGGGTACCTTCACCACGCATTCACGTGCTCTTACTGCAGTGGTTTCTGTAACAACGTGTTTTACATAATGAGATTGCCAGCCCCCATGCTTAACCTCTTCTTAGTTGCCTTCTAGGACAGGCCTAATGATACAGTAATCCTTTTATTTCTTAGTTTCTTCAGACAGGCCTGAAAACTACATCGGGCACCCGATCCACTATGTTCATTTTGTATTGGATGGAGAGGGAAACAAAGTGTGTACTTTGTAACTCACGCAGACGTTAACATTATGAGTAGGACCTTATCATCATCATCATCAGCTGCCATCTTCACATCGAAGGTCGGCTACAATGGATCTCCAATGTCTTCTGTCTATTGTCTAGATGGTGCACTCTGATAGACTCTTTCCTGTCCGTCTCTTGATGTTATCGTCCCACTTATAGCTCTGTCTTTCTCTTGCACGTTTGCCTTCAACTATGCCCTCTATAATGGTCTTCAGTAAGGTGTGATATCTTTTTACACGGCCAACATATTTTAGCTGTCTAATTTTGATCTCCTTCATTAAATCTCTTTTCATTCCTATGTTTTATAGGACCTCTTTCTTCTCTGTCCTTGAGACATGTCCCATTCTTCTATATATCCACATGTCAAAGGCTTAACCATCCATACATATTGGCAATGTCTCATCTGTATGATGTATGTCCCATTCTTCTATATATCCACATCTCAAAGGCTTAACCATCCATACATATTGGCAATGTCTCATCTGTATGATGTATGTCCCATTCTTCTATATATCCACATCTCAAAGGCTTAACCATCCATACATATTGGCAATGTCTCATCTGTATGATGTATGCCCCATTCTTCTATATATCCACATCTCAAAGGCTTAACCATCCATACATATTGGCAATGTCTCATCTGTATGATGTACACATACAAGACCGGATAAGAGCACCATATGCGAACTGTTTTTGTTTAGGTCAAGAGAAATCGATCTTCAGTAAGTGCGCGCGATGTCTCGTTGATGGTCATTGTCGTTTTGGTTATAACCCAGAGAGGACGTCTTCCCTGAAATACGAAAAATGACACTTTGTGTCTTTTTAAGTACGGGAGAAAATACCTTCTGCTTGTACGAAATAACGAGAATTTTCGCTACGATCGTACAGGGTGTCGGTGGCGGGACTGTCTCCCCTGCTTCACATTAGTGGTCCAACAATGGCAAGACTTAGAATATAATGATGAGGGTCTTGAAAGGTATCAGCCTTTGCTCACGATTACTCTTGGCAGAGATAAAAATAGAAGAATAATGATTCTACTTTAGGTAGTAAATTTAAAAAAATATTAAATACATAAAGGTCACGTGTTTCAGGTGCTCGTGAGACATAAAGAAGCAGAAAACTAGATAACAGAAAAACAACAGAAGTGAGTGGCTTACCGGAAAATCGAAACCAGGATCTTCCGAACTGCATCCACCCTTGCTACAGAAGCGAACCACACTATACCCCCTGCCAGCTAGGCACCACAAATATAGTGCTTTGAAGACAAGGTGTCATTAGCGCGATTCGCAGCATGTAACACTGGATATATTTGTTCTATTTTAGGTAGCCTTACAGGATTTTAAAGAAAAGCAAGCATAACAACTGAGATCATCTAAGCTGTCATGAATGAAAAATTGTGAAATTTTCTATGGTTTTGCTGTTATAATACTTAGCTTCCGTTGTGGGATCGGTGGGCGTCTGCTTCAGCCGCTGTTAGTTCCCACAGGTGCCTTGGACTGTACTTCTCTACAATAGTCAAGTCTAGTGGCTGTAACACATCCAACACATTCAGGCTGAGGTAATTACAAACGTTGTCAAGAGTCTTCAAGACCTGTCTGACGTTGGTGTCTAGCGTCGACTTCCGGTAACTTGAACCACCGAGTTGATGTTGGATTCAGTTACTGCTGGTAACTTGAACAACAGGTCTGAGTTTTTTTAGGGCGAGCACAGACTTTTTGCATAGGAAACGTCCGAATATTGATTTAAGGTGCCATGTCTTTCAATTGTGCTTTGTGTCTAACTGAGTGCACTTTAAGTTGGATCCTAGACCTTAAAGAGCAAAGTGATGTTTCTGGAGTTACTCCCTTCTAATCTTAGAATTCACTTTTAGTCCTATATCCTGTCCTATATTTGGGCACTAATATTCCGTATTCCTGGCTGTCTGTGATTTATCCTTGACGAGATTTGAAGTTAGTGAAGTAGTCTTACAATGATGTAGAATATAAGCGAAAATTTCGCCTACACACCCAGATTACTACTTGGAAGATAAGTCCAATCAGGCGCAGTCTATCTTAACATCTCAAACTCTAAACAAATTGCGAATAAGTGTCTCATAACGGTAGCGCCCCCCCCCCCCCACCACCACTACTTTCACATAGAGCATTACTACATGACAACATAAGATATTGCCCTTTACATGCGATTTTCAAACTCCATGACCATATACAGTCTTATTACTTTCGTTGTTGCTTATCATATTTACAACTCACTACTACACAGATTTATCACTGATAATATCTTCCAAGATGTTATTTTCTTGTACTTGTTTATCACAACAAAGTCCATCTGCCGGAATTATTGCATCGCTGTCCGTGTCTTAATCTTTAACAAGAATGTCATTTTCCGACATCCCAGTGAAATCAGCCGTGTATTTTGGCACGTCATGTTTGTGAACTGACACATTATCTCTCAGTTACCGTCTATCATTCATATTGGAAAACCTGAACAACATGGTTTAGGACAATTATCTGCTACCGATGTCCCCGTATCAAACGTTTGTTTAATCCACCCGTATCGCTACTTACGAGCACATTTTCTGTCAGCCGGAAGCTGTTACATAATTTAGTACACAAACAATTTCTCCCTGCACAAATAAGAGTCAGTGTTGTTTCAGAAACAGGTCAAGCGGGTATGAAATCGTAATGGAGTGACAAGATATGATAAGAAAACCTTGAACGACGAAAGCAAAAACAACGAATACTATAAGAATTAGCATGTAAAGGAAACCAATGAATCAACCAATACCTAGGAACAGAGGCCTTCAACAAACACATGCCAAGTCCTCCTGTCACGTGCCAAAAGCTCAAGTTCTTTCCACGTTTTACTCAGTTTCGATTCTGTCTCCAGCTCTCTTCTCCATGTGTTTTTGGTCTATCTTTGCCTCTCTTTCCCTGAGGACTCCAGAACAAGGACTGCTGTTGCGCACAGATTCTTTTGTGTGGTAGTCTGTGACGCACAGATTACTGTTGGTAGGCATACAAATGTAAAGTATAACTATTTGTCTGATGAAAAGTATTTATTTGAGAATCAGTAATTCTTAGGAAGGGAAATAACCCTGATTGGTCGATGTTGTATTCGGTTATATGGGTTATCTTTTCTTGTGTCGCAATCTGGCGTATGAATACTAGATTTACGTCATTTTTGCGTCTGGTATGGCCAGAAACAGATTGGTCTTGCTTAAAATGTTTATGGCCTGAATTTATATTTATTCCTTGACTATTTAAGGTGATTCGGTCTTATATCTTTGTATCTTTGTATTTCTATGTCGGCCTATATATTTTGAGCTGAACTCTGGGGTCAAAGGCTTTTCGGCGCATGCGTCGTTTTGTGGTGTCGAGAAGGGCTGCTGTCATGTCGTCGCTACAATGGGCTGTTCGATTAGAAAGTCAGAAGATTGGTCTCTGTGATTTATTCTAGGAAGGAGATTGTTTCTCTGTATGACTGTAGTATCAGAGATTCTCCTAATGTTCATTATGAACGCCAAGGAATGGCGTGCGTTATTCGCTAGTGTGTTTTTCTAAAGCAAGGTAAAGTCAAAACCTTTTTGCTGAACTTTTTTGCTAAAGCCTAGGTGGGCAGACATATTATCGCACATCTTAAATTATTGACTACAGGTGAAGATGACGTGTTATCTAGCAGCACTAGATCATTTGATGTAACCAGCCTTATTGATAGCAGAAATGTATAGAAGCCCAATGAGGACATTTATGTACGAATAATGAATTAATTCTGCTTCATGATCTTTCATCCTGGGTGAGCGAAGCTCACGGAGGAAAGCCATTTTGAATCCCGCCATTGTAAGCGGATCATCGTCGGAGAACAGAAAAGGTCCTATTATCTGATGATGGTACAGAGATCTATATATTATGAAAACCCACTACTGTGGTTTAACATTGTTACCATAAACATTTGATGAATTTACGGCTTGAGAGACTTAGCCAAAAGAAGGTTCTGACAGTGAACCATTGTTGATGATTATGTATCCACCTTAACTGACGCGATTAGTCAGTTGAAGCATGAGACGATAGACAACCAGAATATTGAGTGCTTGCCTACTATCGTTCCATTGTATTTATATGCTACATGAATGTACTTCTGATGTTGTCACCCATTTTTCAAGTATACGATGATTTTTTTGCCAACCTGTTCAAGTGACTGTAATCGTGATGTCGAAGTGTACGTCCACTATTAAATGTATGAAACGTCATCAGCAGTCTACCCTTTATTGACTTCAAACTATGATTGAGTGAGTGACTTGTCAACTTAACAGAACTGTACACACATTCGCGTCAATTACATCTACATTCTCACTCTATGTCAACACTGTGTCGGAACGAGTTGACCATTCATCTATGTGTCCAGTATAACCTTATGGAAGCAATATAACCATACAAAAAAAAACAGCGTTTATCACTGCCTTATAATACTACCAACAGGTTTCTTCAATGTGTGTCCTATCCATCGCCAGCATCTTCTTCTCCTTATCTATTGTTCCTCTGGCACTTGTCTGGTTCTTGTCATCAGTTCCACAGTTGTGACTTTGTCATACCATTTCAATCCTTCTGTTCTACGCAAGCACCCATTTATAAATGTATGTAACTGTTTTGTTGTTTTTGTTGTTATGCATGTTTCAGAGCCATTTAATAGGACTGACTGGACATTTGAGTTGAAGATTCTTATTATCGTGTTAGACTTGATTTCTCTAAATCTCGAAATGTTTTCCAGTACATTGAAAAAAAATCCTCTTGGTTTTTGTGTTCTTATTTTGATATCACGGTCAGTCTTCACATACTGTTGTATATACTTTGTCTATATTGCTGCCAAGTTATGTGTATGATTCTACATCCTTTGGTGGTGTTTCTTTAAGTTCAACCTTGTTGTCCTTTCTTGCATTTATTCTCATTATCTTCGTCTTTTCTCTCTGTATTTTCAGACCCGCTTGTCGTGACCTCTCATCGAGTATTTTCATCTTGTCTTGCATATGATTATGGTTATGGAACAGAACATCCAAGTCATCTGCAAAATCTAGATCATCTGGCTGTTTAGTCAGATTCCACTGGATTCCATTTATGTTGTGTGATGTCGATGTTTTCACAACTCAACTTATTGATAGTATGAAAAGAAATGGAAACAAGAGGCAGAAACAGGTCAAGCGGATAGGTAATAGTAAGGAAGTGACAAAATATGATAATAAAACCTTAAACGATGAAAGCGAGAACAACGAATACTGGAAGAGTTAGCACGTAAAAGGAACGGTAGAGTAATAAAGCCGGAGAACATTGAAGACCAGAAAAAAAGAACGATCGTAATTCCTGACAGTGTCCAAAAAGAAACGAAACTTATTTGCGTGTCTTTTTTAAACTGCCTGTGTACTTTATATTTGTTAGTAAACGAACAAGTATACTCGTCAAAACATTGGCCCCCCGGGGGGGGGGGGGGGGGGGGGGGGGGGGGGGAATTAAAACCGCAATCTTAACATTTCAACAACTGCTGGCCATTTAGACATCTCCACCTACACTATTGTAAGGATGGAAGCAGAGGCGAACCATGTTTTATATTCAATGTTCTTTCTGTTTATATTTTTTCACTTGTCTTTTCATTTTGATTTTTCCCCTTCATTATTTTCTTATAATGTAGTTATGACTGTTTATTTGTCCTTGTATGGTTGCATGCCGACGAAAACATGTTTTCTGGAACGTTCGTTGTTGTGTCACATCGAGCTGCGTATTATCTTTGTGTGTTGATTTGATTACTTTCTAGCTGGAAAGACACAGCTCATTGTTTAGAGTAATCAAGTCCTGGTTTCTCCTAGCGTCGTTCGTGTTGAGTCAGAATTCCAGCGGTTCCCAATGTTTCTGAGGTCGCGGCCCCTTAAACACCCATGTTATACATAATCGGCCTCCCATACCGAGAAATAAAACATAAGGAATAGTTTTACTTCAGGATGTGAGCCCAGCTGAGGTGGGAGGTGGTCGACCCAGGCTCATGAATTAGGTATCAGAGCAACTTTGGGAAGGCAGCCGGCGTGATGCAGACCACACCACCCCTAGTGTGCCGATGGTCAAGAAAATATGGGCCTAACACCATGTTCGTAATATGCCTCAATGGACGTCTAACGGGATCCTTTACATTTATCTCCCTATACTTCAGGTATATTGTGCTTATTGTAATGAAGACGAGGGGGACTTCAGTAAGAAGTTCGATTTTTTTTTTTTTTAAATCGATAAAAGGCGAATCGCCCCACTAGGACAAAGAAAATAGCCAACCTTGCGGCGTGAGCTGTGATTGACTAAAAATAAGCAACACACAAAGGTATGTTATTAGGCACTCAGTCAGAAATAAAGAAGTAGAAGACTAGACAACAGAAAAATAACAGAAGTGATAGGCTTACCGGGAATCGAACCAGGACCTTCCGAACGGCACCCACCGCCTAGCCACAGGAGCGAATCGCCACTATCCACTCTGCCAGCTACGCATTACAAAAATAATGCTTCGCCGACAGAGGTCTAGCACGACCCCCCACGTAACCTGGATATGTACCTATGGACGACCCAGACTAATTATAGGCGCAATCACTTCTGCAGTTTCACTGTTAAACAGTATAGGCCAGATTACACAAGACAAAGACCTTCTTTATTTCTCACTGAGTGCCTGATAACATACCTTTGTGTGTTGTTTGTTTATTTATTTACTGTTTACAGGCCTCAGGTATATGTTTATATGTGATTGACTAAATAAGCCACGCTAGGCGTTAGCAGATCTTACATGTGGTGCCCATTTGTATTTATTTTCTCACGCTTCTTGCTTGGCTGTTGCTCTCTTGCCTTTCCCTAACGAAGATCTTGTGGCCGCAACGTTGGCTATTTTCTTTGTCTTTTATCCTAGTGGGTCGAAGCATCTTTTATCGTTATTTTCCCCCCATATCCATTTACCCTGTGCTTATACTACACATCCGAGCATTTATTACACATCAAAACGAATATTCACCTATATTCACTTTAGTTACGAAGACTGCCAAAATGGCGACTTCCGTTTTTGTTGCTGTTCGGTTGATTTTACATAATTTTATTGTAAACATTTTGTAATCTATTCCTGCAGTGCATTGCGGACCCACTCGATCCATGTCGCGGACCCCCACGTTGGAAACTATCACTTGTTTGTAGGTTTATTCAGAAGCAGTATTTATTGTCAAGCCCACAGTCTGAACGACCGTATATATATTATCCCTCGCAATTTTTTTTTGAAATCTGTGCCTCGACATTACCTCGGCACCTAGTCTCTGAAGATCTTCTTTGTATCAAACGGATGCGGCTTCAGAGAGTTAACGCCTGACATCTTGGAGACGCCTCGCCTTCTCTGTTACTCGTCATGATGGAACAGTTTAATTAACTGGGGGTGCCTTGCTGAATGGATAGAACGAACTGCAGTAACCTCAGGAGATAAGTATTGGCATTCACTGCCTTTGATTACAGGAGTGGTAAACCAGAACAATGTGTTGTTCTACGCTTTGGATGATAACTTTTCGACTTGGGTTCAGTAGATACAAGCTCAGAGCTGACTGAACATTCGAACATACTCGTCGACGTTAGACGAGATAAAAGTGACGATGGCGAAGAAAATACACGGAAAAGGGTAACATTTTTATGTATCGTGTTCACCTAGCGATGACGTGTTGAAGATTAGTTGGACGTAAGTCTGAAATACAAAATTAATAATGTATCTGCTTTCTAATAATTTTTCAGTTCCCGTGTACTTCTAGAACAAGATGCGGAAGTCATTAAACGGGCGTATTTCCTGTTGAGTCTACTGTTTCAGAGATTTGTGGACAATGTGGTAATGATTAAAGGGCAGATTGGGTTTCATCCCACGCCCAGTGGTGTGATTTATTAATAATAATACTGGCTTATTGAATTTCCACCCGAAGTGAGGGTGGGAATAGCCAAAGTTGTATTCAACAATATGAGACAGATTGAAACATCCAAACAAATCACTAGCGAATTAAAAATGACAGCTGCCACAGACCAAATGTAACATATGTCCCAGGTTATTTAAACGCTTGTTCTCAAATTGGGGTATGATAATTCTTGAGTGATCACTACCAACACGGCCTCACTAGCGACACTCGTTCATAAACTCAACAGAAGTCTGTTGTACAGTTCTATGTACATATATATTTCACCAATACAGAATCCTGGAAATCGGTAACATCATGTATGGCTAATATATGAATAACAAACCGGTGGCACTTAACAATAACTTCAGACACATCTCACGTTACACTGCTCATCGTAACATGACTGCTGACATTCTTGCGTACAAGGTCGCCTTACTTCTACTATCTTGGCATCCTCTAGTGCGGCATGCACCTCGCACCAGGTATCTCCTAGTCAGATTAACCTCTAATAACCTCTGACTACATATGACTCCTAAAATCAACACAGACGCGGCATCCTCTCCTCGCGTATACAACTTACATCTAGGCCTTATAACATCACTTCTAGCGCATCCAAACCATTGCGCATTCTAACATCACTTTTAGACTCAACAGTCTAACAATAATCACTTCAGATAATATATCACATCTGACCCGTCTTCCATAACGGCCATATCACTTCTAGACTCAACAGTCTAACAATAATCACTTCAGATAATATCACATCCGACCTGTCTTCCACAACGGCCAGTCACACCACTCCCTCTAACATTACCAGCTCCTCTCGGTCATACAGACAGTTCACTATCCAACATGCTCTCCACGAGCTCACGTGAATCTCACCAACGTGTGACAGCCCTGAACAACACCACAAGTATATTACTTTAGAAATAACATATAACCATGAACAACTCGCATGTCACAATGCTAGTGGTATTCAACCATAACAACCACTCACTCCTTTACCGACACACACATTGAAACATACGTCATGTGTATCATGACACAACATGATGTGTATCATGATATCAGCAGAGCAGGAAAAGGCGGTTAAAGTAGAAGAGGCCATCAACAGCTGGATAGATAGGAGTGATTGACAGACGGGTGGAAAGGAGTGATTGACAGACGGATGGAAAGGAGAAGTGATTGATATACGGATGATAGATGGGAGTGATTGATAGACGGATGGAAGGAGGAGTGATAACTCAAAATAGCGTAGGGCTTTTTTTTTCCTTACAGCATTTTGCACTTCTCTTTCAACCCAGACCGAGATCGTTGAGTTGTATCAGAACACGGTGGGATGATCAGTTTCCTTCTTAGGCATCCAGGTCACCAACATAAAATGACGCTTACTACCAGCTCAACAGAAGAGTACAAGTGGTAACTGTCAGCCTCCGCACGGGCCACAACAGATTGGGATACCATCTGTTCAACAAGCTAAAGATAGGAACTACCAATAAGTGTAACTGTGGCAACGATAAAATGACAGCTGAACATCTGCTTTAGAGATGCCCAACATATGAAGACCTTTGAAAGCATGTATGGCTATCATCAGGTACCATTCCTTGAAAAACTCTGTGGAAATACAGATAGTCTCAAGCTTACCACTGCTTTCTTTGAAAATATTCAAGTAGACGTCTGAGAGTGTACGGAGAAGAAGAAGATACAAGATGGCCAGTTTGAGGTTGTATATGAGGCTGGCAACATCATCACATAAAAAAGTGCTGCAGACACCACCGTAGCAAGAGCATGAATGCTTGGTGCAGGCTTCCTTTAAGGTGCCAGTTGCATTGGTGGCCCCATGTTCCTTAAGGATCGACACTGAAAATTATAATGAAATAGTCATAAGCCTACATTCATTCACGGAATCACGTGACAAGAAAATTATGATGAAATAGTCATAAGCCTACATTCATTCCCGGAATCACGTGACAAGAAAATGATGATACATTGAGACGTAGAAACATGTCAGCATGACCGCTCCGCTCCTATCACTTAGAAACGGCTTGCAGATCCCACGGGTCTGCTGACCCGGCCATGAAATATTGGTCTAGTTCATTCTTTGGCGTCTTGGATAACGCCGTGAATTTATTGTTTCCCTGGGGAGTTCCATCTAGACATATTTATGTGTTTTATGACGTAATGTTCCGCTGTTTGGCATTATTTTCTTGGAGGGTTTTATTGTAAGGGAAAAAAAAATAATTCCTTAACCCTCCCCTTCCCCGGCGGACCTCAGCAATGTGAATAACGCCGTAACGATTTAATTGTAAGGAGCTATTTTCTATTCATCTGCGCAACATTATTATTGCACCAGACCGCAAGATCTTTTTTTTTTTTTTTAAATTTAGTTATGTGCCCTAATACAGGGGTCGGTGACCGGTGTGGATATTGAACTGCCGGTAGATCCTAAGGCATCATTTTGTAGATTTTTATGGACGCAGAGGGTAAGAAGAATGTTTAACCTAGGTAAATGTCGTAAATGTCCCCAGGTTTAAAGGTACTTTCACTGCATTCCCAGTGAAAACCCGCTAGCTAACTGACTAAAGTTCACTCTATTCGTCAACTATATAAGATAAAAAGCCATCTTTTCTTTGAAGTGAAGCGAACATTCGTTAAAATTCATTCATTCATTACCCTCCGCTCCCAGGGAGCATCGGCCTTCAACAAACACATGCCAAGTCCTCCTGACACGTGCCATCGTCTCAAGTTCTTTCCGCGTACTCCTCATCATTTTCACCTCTGTTTCCAGCTCTATTCTCCATGTATCATACGCCTCCCTGCGAGAGGACCTTCTCCTGTCTTGGATGGCTGAGTTTGATTTTCCTTAATTGTTAAAAGTATCTGTTTGTTGAAGTGTTTTGTAGTTTAACATTTTTTTAAAGGATGGGGTAACCAGCCCCATGCCCAACCTTCCTTAGTCGCCTGGTATTGAACAGCGTTACTACTCTTTGCCCCCCTTTCGGGCCCTGGTGACACACGGATGATTTTCGTTAAAATAGTTCGTTTTAATTTTCCATAGCTCTGTTGGTGGGTTGCAGGAAGCAAATCTTTCAGCAGAGATAAACGTTAACCCTGGGCTGGACTTATTCCAAAACCTAGATACTCTGGAGCCTGGAAACAGGTATAATTTTATTAAGTTAGATCTTTAGAGACCTCAATGTTTCTGAAGTAGATCTTGTGGCAGAGATAAAAGTTAACCTTTACCTGGACTTATTCCAAAGTCTAGATACTCTGACACTTGGACACAGATATAATTTTATTAAGTTAGATCTTTAGAGACCTCAATGTTTCTGAAGTAGATCCCTATACCTCCTGGATTGCCGACCCCTGCCCTAATATAATCGACGAGTCGCATGTCTTTGTTGAACGGGGCGAGCCTCGCAAGGGGAAGCAAAAACGTTTGTTTGAATTAAAAAAATTAAAACAAAAAGAACTGGCATTTGTTGATTATGTTAAGCTGCTATTGATATTATTCTGGTCACAGCCAGAAGTGAATTTTGTCACTTACGCATTCTCGCAGCATTGTTTTCCTGTACCATGGGATGTTAATATAGTAAGAGAAAATGCGGAATATTGTTTGATTTTTCTTGTTCTTTATATGTTGTCGACAAAGTATGGGAAACTAAGAGCTAGGGATCCAGACCTCCAGGACGACCCAGAGTCCACTGGGAGGACAACATTAGACAATCTCTGAAGGACCGAGGACTAGAATGGAAACAGACCAGGAGAGAGACAGCCCATAGGATAGTATGGCGATCTCTCTTACAAACCTCTACACCTCACGGTAGAAGAGGAACGACTAAGTAAGTAAGTCTTTATATGTTGTTCCAACTGGCACAGCCGACAATGTCTGTTTCAAACTTCCTGTCCGTAGATTGTCAGTTCAGCTGCTAACTTTCTTTCATAATATATGTGAGTTTCAGATTCGAAACTTTGTAGCGTCATGCTCCCGTCTCCCAGCTGTTAAAGAGTGTTTGACTCTGCTCTTGAGTTAGGAAAGGCAAAGGCAGCGAGGAAGGTAACTGGTCACCCATTCATGAAACTATACTTGGTATGATGGAAGACAAAGAAAGAACAGGTCTACTGTTCCTTCAGGTATGTCCTAATAAGGTGACTAATATGAGGTTGTCAATGAGGTTGGTAGCCTCATCGTGTCAAATAAATTACTAGAGACACCATCACTGCAAGAGGTTGTTGTTTGGTGTAGGCTTCCTCAAGGGGGTCATGTGCAGTTTCGGTTTTATGCTCTGTAAGGAATGAAAAAGGACAGGAAGAAGTGTAGTGAAGTCTCTAACAATTCCCTCCCCTATGACATTATCTGATAAGAGACTACCTTTTTAGACAGACAGTCTGATCATCATCATCATGATTGTCCTTTGTGTTTCTTACGTATCATGGGGACACCACTCTAGCTGGTCCCTGTGAAGAGAGCCTGTACCAAGCATTCACGTGCTCTTGCAGTTGTTTCCATGGCAACTTGATTTACATATTGAGGTTGGCAGTCCCATGCACAACCTCATATTAGTGGTCTTGTACGACATGCCTGCAGGTGCTATGGGTTTATTCTTTCTTTGTCTCTTCAGAGACCCCCGGGAAACTACACAGGGGATGACAGTCTGATGGCCGCCCTTATCTCCCGTCTGCCCTATTTCCCGTACCTAACAAAAACACCTTATTCATACCGTCGATAGTTAGTAGGTTCTTGTTGAAAAAGAAAATGGCCAGTTTATTTACCCACGTCATGTCTATCAGTTGTCCCCATTGAGGTGAAGCGCGTTGTACACGTTGAGTCTTTGTGTTGTGTGTCCGCTGTCTGGTTGCGCTGTCTCAACAAGAACGTAGGCTTACGACATGACACTGGTGGCTACAGTGTCCCGTAGACCAGGAAATGTCTGGATCCTCGGACTGGAAGAGATTGTTTGTGGTTCAGCATTCCTTTCCCCTTATCAGTTCAGAGGCGGCCCGGTGTGCCCTTGGCTAGGGAACTGTTTTTGTTATGTTAATGTCATTTTTATGGGAATGTTGCGTATTTTATGAGAAGTGTCATTTGTTTGTTTTTTCTAATAACCAAATATCATAATCATCATCCTTTGCGCTTCTTATGGAACATGGTAACACAACTGCAGCTAGTCCTCAAGAATGTCTGCACCAAACATTCACATGCTGTTGCAGTGGCTTATGTAGTAATTTGTTTTTACAGGACGAAGTTGTCAGCTGCATGCACAACCTCATCTTAGTCGCCTTGTACGACATGCCTGAGAATAACCAACGTATATAAATAAATAAAGATGGAAACCTGAGGTCTGTACACAGCAAATAAACAATACACATAAAGGTATGTTTCAGGTATTCGGGAGAAATAATGAAGTAGAAAACTAGACAACAGAAAAACAAAAGTGATAACCTTACCGAAGACTCGAACCCAGGACCACCCAAACGACAACACCGCTTCGCAACGGAAGTGAATCGTTACTATCCTTCCTGCCAACTAGGCACCAAAAAAAATGGTGTCGACGCTTCGTGCTTTTGTAGCGATGGTTTCTGAAGCAGCTTATTTTACGTGATGCCTTTTCCCATCCCCTTGCACAACCTTATATTAGTCGCCTCATACGAATTGCCTGTGGAAGGAGAAGCCTCTGCTCTCCTAGAGACCCCCCCTGGGAACTACACGGGGCTACCTCATAATAAAATAAAGAGATAAAGGCAGCCTCACAGCAGATACTGCCGTAGAGAATTGAAGTGTTAGAGACTTAACCGTCCGAGGCCCAGCTTTATGAGGTTGGGGACCAGTTCCATTCTTTGCTACCCTAGCCTTCCTTAACAAGATTATAATCAGAAACCCATTTACACCTTGGTTAACTGGGCGTGACACTACCTCATTTCGACCCGGGGAACCCGGAAACGTCACCGCGACAGGAAAGCTCTCGAACCACTTAGCCTTCCTGCCTCTCAATGCGGACTCGAACCACTTAATGAATCCTCTGTACGGACTTATAATTAAAATGCACCTATAAATGTCACCGTGACCCCGTATGTTTGAAGTTTTCGTTACGAAGCCTACCTGATTATGTTGCTCAGTCATGAATGAGCCTCGCGCGTGCTTGCTATTCAAATGAGCCTTACAACAGCCTAGCATGTCAGCCAGGTCGTGTGCCGGGGTGTTACAGTCACTGTCGGTGGTCTTCGACCTTTGAAATCGGGGCATGAGTCATTTATTTGTAGCTACTGCTCTTTCTTCTAATTCTATTCCTGGATATTCTGTTATTACTTCTCTTGTTTCTTCTATCCTCAATATCATCGTTGTCATCTTCATGGTCGTCATCTTCATAATCATCATGGTCGTCATCATCATAATCATCATGGTCGTCATCATCATAATCATCATGGTCGTCATCATCATAATCATCATGGTCGTCATCATCATAATCATCATGGTCGTCATCATCATAATCATCATCGTCATTGTTGTTGTCGATGTTGTCGTCATCATCATCATAATAATCCTGCTCTTTATTATTGCTGTTATCGCCATGCCTATCTCCATCTTTTTATTCATATAAATATCTTCAATGTACGTTTTCTTCCCTTTCCTTCTCTGTAACATCCTCTTCAATTAAATTCTTATTTCTTCATTTCCTTATCATTATCCTTAAATATTCATTACATCTTCTCCTTCGTCTTCGTCTTAAATGACATTACTTAAAAACATTGCACATATGACCAAGTAGAGTCGCATGTCCTGGGAAATGTTAAAAAGTCACATAACATCACATATGACTGTTAATATCATATTTAAGAAGTGCCCTTATCTATAAAACCAGAATAGGGAAATGTCCATACGGGTAACATTAGATAAGAACAATGGTTTGACTGATAAAAACAGAGAAGATAACTTTTCAGAATGATAGCAATCAGAGAAGAGAAATTCTCAAATTGAGAAAATCGCAGAAGAGAAACGCTGAGGCTGATAAAATTATAGACGAGAAATTCTCAGATTGCTCCCGGGTGATACAGGATCAAACCCGGGCGACGGCATTAGAGGATTTTTCGTCGACCGGGATTTGGACTGGATTAACTCGAGACCTGGCGAGGACATTTGAAGGAGTGTCGTCGACCAGGGACTGGCGGCTCCTGAGCCGACCCAGCTGCAATGGGTACCTCCGAAATCGGCGAGTATTTGCCTGAATGGCGAGGGACACCTGTCTCTGTACAAGAAATAAAGGGATACTCACGTAAAATCAATGTCAGGTTAGACATAAATAATAACCTGAGATTTCGCCTCGAGTATTAGCGGGCGTACGCCAAAAAAAAAAAAAAAAAAAAACATTAGTTACTAAAAATTCACATATTGATAAAATTAGAAAATAAAAATTCCCTGGTTTATAAAAGTAGAGAATAAAAATCAATCATTACCCTTTAGCTCCCCGAGGAGCATAGGCCTTCAACAAACACATGCCAAGTCTTCCTGTCCCGTACCATCCGCTCTTCCCATGTTTTCCTCATCATTTTCACCTGTGTTTCCAGTTCTTCTCCATGTGTTTTTTGGTCTACCTCTGCCTTGACTTAAGTGGATCTGCCTTGACTTAAGTCTCGTAAAATTCGGAGTCCGGACATTTTTTTACCGACTCCATTAAAAATAATGACCGACTCCACGAGTCCGACTCCACAGCCCTGGTTGTTACAATATATCCTAGCTCTACAGTAAATCCAGTACAACAAATTATTGACTTTCCTGTCTGTCGTAAAATTAACAGAGATACAACGTTAAAATACCTCCAAAGATAACATGTAAGGATAAAAACATAATGCGTAGGCTGCTGATAGTACATGATCGCCCTGACCGCGGGTCATCACCCTCCATAAAAATTGACTTGCTAGACGGGAAGTCAAAACGGTTACCATTTGAACGGGATGAGAACGGCGGATCAAAAGGAAAAAAATGTGACTGAAAAATTGCGTGAGACTAGCAAGGCTAAGGAGACGCAATTGGGGGGGAAAAGGAAAAATTCACGTCCCCAAATTGACACGAGGTACGGAAAGGGACGCTTATGCGATACCAAGCCTTTGATTTGAATTCAGCGGGAAAAGCATTACAACGCAGATGCTTGAAATATTACAAAATTTAAAAAGTAACTTTTTCTTAATATTAATGTTAGGAATATAAAAATTAGCTGGCCGGATGGCCCATTCTGAGCAGTGAAATAATATGCTTTTATTTATACAGACGGATAGATAATAATGAAGACAATGACAAAAGACTGTTGTTCACATCAGCGAAAGACTGCATTGAATCAAACATGTCACTATTTGCACAAAAATCGCGACCTTGAAGACTCAAGTGTCCAAATCTAGTTAGAATGAAAGAGAAGGGGAATTGGTGGAAGCTGTGGCTAAAAATAACTTTACAGACAAAAATTGTAGAGGGGATGAATAGGTTGGTTCAAAAACCAAGTACGTTTTTGTGAAAACGCAAGTAGAGACGGACAGACTAACAGATAAAAATCCATACTTGACTGAAGCATGACTGAAATGACTTTAGTGTAGGAAATTTGAATTGAAAAACACAAGGCAGTGATTGGCCACAGACAATCATATTATCGGCGCTCAGACGCGCATTTGGGGCCATTCCTCAATAGTTGTCCAGTGATAGACACAGTAAATTTCAAGTGTGGTGATTTCTAAATGAAATAAATTGAAATAAGTTCAGGGACGCCATACTATAGCCAGCAGCTCAGCTGAGTTTTGCTAGCATTTCTGTGTTCTTTATTCATAATCTGAGCTGTGAGTTTCAGTTGGCACCCAAGCGGTGTCGAATGAGTTGGTGATTTTACACGAGTGGATCCGTGCAGTAACGTTGTGTCAGAGCATTTTCTTATTGCCCCCAAGCACGGAGAGGTGGGGCCACCATAAGTCTTATATTGCCCCCAAGCACGGAGAGGTGGGGCCACCAGATCTCAGCACCAGAGCTACCTATTCAAAGTTGAGTGAGCCTCTGGTCTGCTGGAAATTCACCAACTCCATTTAGTTACTAACAATCCCATAAATTTCCTGCCATTACTGGACAATGTGTAGTCACTATAGATCGGGAGTGATGAGGCCACACCAACAGCACAACCATTAACTATCCTCCCAATTAGATGACTGCTATAAACATTAATAAAACTAAATAGTCTAGTAACATACATATGTACACCCTTGCATTTATTATGTAATATTCCATGCATTTCTTTCAAAATTTCTGAATCTTTCATAAGTTCTGGTCAAAATAAAACTTGGTCCAGAACGAAATAAATGTAAGAAAATTTCTATCAAAATGTTTACACACTTGAGTTAGTTCAGTGTATTATAACATTTGTTAATATTATTAGACTTCTTAAATATCTGTGTGTGTGTCTATAAACTATCACACCACATTACATATCATTACCCTAGACATTTAACGTAGCCACATTCATTAGAAAAAAAAAAAAAGATAAGTGTGAGGTCGTAGTGGTAGCGAGAAGGGCCTTCTGACAATTCACAGTTACATATTATCTCAGGAGCCTTCACAGCTGACCTCATGCATCACACGTAGTACTATCACCATCATATAATACCATCAAACCCACTACACTGTCATAAGATGTTTTCAGTCTTTACAAGTCATGTGTTATCAATACACTACTGACTTAAAAGTCTTCTGTTTGATTGCCTTACATTGCTTAAGAAATTGAACAAATCGTGTCTTTTTTCACACACGTGTGACTTTGTTTTTACTGTGATTTTTTTTTCCTAGCCACAATTGTGACTTTTTTTTTGTCTGTGGCTTTATTTCCACTCATCTGTCCTGTAATGTATCTCATTTTTATTTTACTTCACTATTTTCATTTGGCGCAATATATCCCAGCTTTGCAGTAAAAATAAACTTGAGTGCAACAATTTATTAACTTGATTGCCTCTATCTCTTGTACGAAGTGTAGCAACAATGGTACGCCAAACGTAATGCAGTGTGAGTGTGTCACGACGGGGAACACCCCCACCCCAAGTACCAGATGTGCCCTGTGCGTTTCTCACGCGCGGACACAACGAAACGACAAAGACGTATTTGAATGCATCACTTTTGTTTTCTTTTGCGATTGTCTAAAACATGGATTTGTACAGGCATATCTCGCTTTATTGCGCTTCGCAGATATTGCGCTTTTTATCAAGTTATTCATGTTTAATTATTAGATCGTGCCTTCTTCTTCCGATAGATTTTGGCTCTCCACCAGCAAAAAGATTACGATTCGCTGAAGGCTGAGATGATGAAGATTAACATTTTTTTGTTTAGCAATAACGTATTTAATTTTACAGTACATTGTTCTTTTTAGACCTATCGCTATTGATCACTTAATAGCCATAGTGTAAACATGATTCTAAGCTTTTGTATGCACTGGGAAGCCAAAAACATGGGTGTGACCCGCTTTATTGCGATATTCACTTTACTGCGGTGGTCTGGAACCGAACCCACAATATCTCCGAGGTATGCCTGTATATCCTTGAGAAAAATATGCACGGAACATTATAAGACAGCCTTTCTTTCTGGAACCCCCGTGTAAGAGAAATGGGTGGAGACCTAAAAAAAAAAAAAAAACACATGGTAAAAGGAATTGTAAACAAATATGAAAGGGTTATAGAAGACATGGAAAGAACTCGAATGGATGCATGCTCCTCGGGGAACTGAAAAATAATGAATCAAGAAAGGAGAACGTTGGTGTTTGTAGTAGATCTAGTGGTAGTAGCACTAGTGACGGTGGGGGTAGCAGCAGTAGAGGTGATAGTAGCAGTTGGTCATACTAATGATATTAATAGTAGTAATCGCAATAGTAATAGTTGTCGGATAGTCGTTGGCGGGTTTATAAAAAAAAGGTAATGCCTTTTACTAGAAGAAATGACGAGAGAAAAAAACCTACGTTGCAGCTACAAAGCCTTCGTTAGGGACCAGACGAACAAAAACAGAAAGGAAAGAAAATGAGAACTTATAAAATAGATGAACAATAAAAGCAAGCACGCCTGATTAGAATCACATACCGTGGATCAAAATGGCTGCCGCCGCTACCGGAATTAGAGAGAAAGTTTTTGGATAATAGCTGGGATAGGAATGAACAACAAGGCTGTAGTTTACCTGTCTGTCTTACTCCGTCATTAGTTGTCGCCCTCGCTGCCATTACGCCTTTCACATCAAACCTCATCCACTGTTTCGTTTCGTCTTATCTTCTGTCCACAATTAAGATCTTCAATGGCACAGCGACTAAGTTGAGACGGTCCCTAAATTTCTGCTCAAATTTTCAAAAGGAGGTTCAAACTGCCACGTGTAATTCTCGGCGGGTCTCCGAAGAGGCAAAGAAAGAATTGGCCTACTGTACCCTTCAGCAGCTAATATGAGGTTGTGCACGTTACCGGCAGCATCTTTCTCTACAATAACATGCCACAGGAACCACCACTGCTAGAGTATGCGAATGCTTGATGCAGGCTTCATGCAAGGGGACCAACTGAGGTACATGATGTGTTAGTAGCGCAAAGAAAGATGATGATGATGACGATGATGATGATTTTTATCTTCAGTCCACAAATCAGATCTTTAGTTGCACAGTGAAAAATGTTGAGATGATCACTAAATTTCTGCTTTAATAGTCAGAAGTTCATTCAAATGAACTAACGGAAAAAGGGCATACAAATAATAAAAACAACTATTTAAAAAAAACTCAGAAGTTTCTTTCTCTCCCATATTGCTGATTGTGTGCCAGCTGTTGGTGTCATACTACACCCGTGGGGTCGGCTTTGTCACTAGACGGATTAATCGAACGAACATCTCATAAAGACACAGCGTTGAAAGAAGCTTACGAGATTATGATATGACAGAAAGTAAAGGAGTGAATATTACCGGAATATGATAGATCAGGGGTTCTCAATCTTTTTTTCTGCTCATGGCCCCCGTCTCAGCCTCAATTACCTCTGTGGCACCCTCATAGCCGTTGCTAGCTGGAAAAGAGGTACTTCACCATCTTACTGGGGCCCTCTAGAAGTATGGCATGGCACATGCTGAGAACCACTGTGATAGATGAATGCAATGATACAAGCGTTTCGGAAGGTCAGGCAAAGATTTTTCTTTTTTTTTTTGTTTCTTTTGCTATTACCAATCTCTTCTTAACGACAGTTTGCGTTAAGTTGCGGAGGTACAGAAATGGAGTGTAGTAACATTATGTAGCAATGATAAAATAGGTTGAAACGAAGAACGTTGGGACGTATGCTTCGATGTTATTCAGATAAGTTGCCCACGTCGTTAGGATTAGGATTAAGCTTAGGGTTTAGGATTCCTATTTATGAATATAACATGTCACTGTAACGACTCGCTTTTACGCGCTCATACACTTCCGTAGCAAGCGATGGGGGTCAGCACACATCTATATGGCAGCGAGACATGGCCAAGCTATGCTAAGCAAGATAGACAGCTCAATACCTTCCATCTACGGGGTGTCTACACCACATCCTCGGTATTTCATGGAAGGGCAAAGTGACAAATGTCGAGGTGCTGTCACGTCTTCAAAGCATGTATGCACTGCTTAGACAGCGCAGACTACGCTGGCTTGGCCATGTCCGCCGCATGGAAGATGGTCGCATCCCGAAAGATATGTTCTACGGACAACTGGCAGATGGCAAAAGAGCAGTTAGGCGACTGCTGCTGAGTGTGACGTACGTCTAGTTTGACAAGTGAATTCTCCCTGATATGATGGATGATTTAAAGGGACTTTTAGCTTTTCATAACATTAGAACCCCTGAACATTTGTTGTAACTTTTCGTTTGCCAGAACTCATTCCACCGGGACTCATTTAGTAGGCGGCACGAGATCAAAGAGACAGACTGAGGGATTTCAGGGGAGACTATCGGCGTTATCAAAGACAGTAGTGGTCCCTGATACGAGACGCAGTTGCTTGCCGCTAATTTCGCGTCTCGGTGTCAAACGCAGAACCGAGCGAACGGGGGAAAGCGAAACGGGCAGCAGCGAACGGAGATACGAAGACCAGGGGGCGGCTTTTTCTCTTGATTTGGCGGTCAGATCCCCAAAAGTTCGTGAGATCAAATAAGCTGTCAAGTTTATCATGTCCCACTCAACTTACATTCCATTTTAGCTAAATAGACCATGAAGAACTAGACACGTTATCACTCGCTGGCCAGACCTTTACAGAAGCACTAGCTTTATTGAAATCTTGTTATAGATTTTTCCCCTGGATTTTATATATATATTTGCAGTGATTTCTATTCTGTGCAAAGCGGTAATATATATATTGTGTAAAGTGATCAGTGGTCTAGTTCAGTCATTCTATTTCAATGGATTTTGTGTTAATTTAAATCTATTAAATTAAACCATCTCAATAGTTCCAGTGGTAAATATAATGATCTATCTATTATATTATTTCAAAAGATAATAGATGCTTAAATTAACTTTTAAAGTCGCGAAGGAATTTATAATTAATAAATTCAGTTAAGTCCTAGTTTTATAGATGTGTGTTTTTAACCACTAGAATTCGCGCAGTGTTTATTAAATACATAATTAAATACTCGAGTGTATTATAGGCTTAACGGGAAATTCATCGCGCTTTAGAAGGTTATTTGTTTTCGGTATATTACATGTCTTTTTTTTTCTTTCATACAGAGTGATCGTAACCTGTGCGATCCCAGCATTAAGAAAGCAATAAAGAAATCAATCTAAGCAAAGCAAAGCATAAACAGTGTGTAGAGTTCCCCTGACGCAGAACTTGTTGAGGCTGTGTAAATTTTTAATCTTTGAGGCGATTCTATGTTTGGAATTCCGCTATCTAACTTATAGCAAAGAAAGCACACCCAAAGACAAATTTAACGCACCATCAAACAACTTAAATCGTAACGGGAAGAAGAACACTGGCCCGAGCTTTGTTAGTTTACTGACACAGAGAGATAATTCATAATTTCCTGAACAGTGATGTGACTAGTTTTCTCACTGGACTTAAACCATACCTCACGGATAAAGTGTACCAGCACGCGTAAGAATTTTACTATCCGCGGCATAGTCAAATAGACCACACCATCCTCACCCCGGTATCAGAGACCGTGCCCTCCCATAGAAACTGTTATTAAGAAAAGAGACACAACTACAGATTCATTTTCCAGCGATTACGGGATCCTTTTATGTGCTGACCGCCTACCCGCTAATCTGGGGCTAGAACTTGAACAAACACTCATACATTTAGTTTGAGGTGTAACTGCTGTTGTGTTATTCTATGGAGTGCAAGATTTTTTCACAATCGGTAAGTGAGAGCAAGATGAGTGAAGGCCTTTGCTAGCGCGTGTATGAATGACAGGAAATTAATTCTTTTGTGTGACCATTTTGTTAACTTGCTTACCTGGTAATATATATCTTTTTCTGTATACCCTACATTGTTCCTTTAAGTGGGATAGGTGATAATTTGTTAACTCTGTTTAAAACCACCTCCTTTCCATTTGCTTAGTAAAGGGAAGAACAGCTGGGAAGAACAAGTTTTTTTCTATCACCTATACCTAATTTTGTAACACCTCTTTCAGAGTAATTAACTTCACTGTTAGGTTAACGTACCTATGTTCCTGATATTATCTATCTTTGGACTGGGTTTATCTTTGTCTAATAAGCGGGAAGGGCTTAGTCGATACCAATCTTCTTCACCCCTCCCAAATTTGTTATTTGCATTTTGTGTACTTATGATAATTTATGTAATATCTGATATTTTTAGTGATTGATGTTTAAAGTGAATAAAATCACATAAACTCATTTAGTTCTGTGTGTTGGATATACCCAAAGCCCAACTTTTCCCTTATTCGTTTAATATAGTTTGTATCAACGTCGCCTGTGTGTGTGAAAAACACCAAATCGGTGTGCGCGCAGATGCGGGTCTGGAAAACTGGCAAATAATTGTTTGACCAGGAGAGTGAAAGAGAAGATTGAGAGAAACGATTTGTCGTAAATAAGTCTGTCTTTACTCTCCTCCAGCTCGCTGTGAAGCAACTATTAAATCTCTACATTTTCTATCACTGAGCTTTCCATCATCATTTTTCACTCTAAACCGGACCACTATTTCTAAGACTCTTTTCTCTCAAAATAAATTTACGACACTGAGGTTGAAAGATGTGTGCAAGAGAGACATGAGGGCAATGGAAATAGATCCAGCAACCTGGGAGGATGAAGCTGCCGATCGCACCAAGTGGCGATGCTATCTACGTCGCCACCTCAGATTGGGCGAAAAGAAGTTGAAGATGATGGCAAACAGAAGAGAGGAGAAAACGTCGAAAGAAACACCAGGAAAAAAACCAGCTGAGGGCTGTCACCTCAGGGGTGCATTCCCATAGTCGGTTATGACTGAAGGGGCTATTATTATTATGATGGGGTTTAACGGAACTAGCTAACGCTCGTGTCATTACGTCAAAGGGTAAATAAAATGCTTACGTTACGACTAGAAAGTCTTCTCCAGGGATGAACGAACGAAAAGAACGGAGAAGATATGTGAGTACTAAGCTAAGTACATAAGAAAAATAATCACCACTAGTTCCCTTTTCGCTTCTCTTGGAGCATGGAGCCACAACTGCTTATGACTCGCTTGCAGGATACTTTTTCAGTGATGGTTTACGTAGCTATTTCTTTTACGTGATGAGGTTGCCAGCCTCATGGACAACCTCATGTTGGTCGCCTTGTACGACATGCATGAGGAAGCAGCAGTTCTATTCTATCTTTGTCTCCTCCAATACCCCCCGCCCCCGGAATTGACATGGTAAATGTAAAAGGTAAAGGTAGTCTCATTGCAGATACTGCTGTAGGGGAGTGAAGTGTAATAGACTTCCCCATACTAGGTCGAGCATCGAGAAGTGGAGTGACCAGTTTCCTTCCTCGCTCAAAGAGTCAGGCACCCATTTACAGCTGGGAAGACTGGAGCGTGTCGGTACCGTGATTCGAACCTGGCACCTTTGCCGCTAGACACCAGCGCTCCAGCCACTCTTGTCAATCGGACGCTCAATTAGCCTACATGGTAGAAAATAAAGATAAAAGGAGCCATAAATGGGAAACAAAACCACTGTTCGTAACCTGTAAGTTCCAATTAAAAAAAAAAAAAACTCTTAACGAGGTAATGGTATGTTCACTTTTGAACTTACAGCTTCCGATTGGCTAAGCGGTCAAGAGTACTTTTCTCTCGCGACATAGTCACCGAGTTCCAGGATAGAACTCTGATATCCTCACGCTCCAATGTACATAGCTATTAAATGGGTACCTCACTCTGCTGTTAACTTAGGGAAGACAGTGGCTGCGAGGAAGGAAGCTAGTCATTCCCCACCGCCCCATAAAAAAACGACCTAGAATGGTGAAGTCTGTAACACTTCCACCCCCCTACTATATGATGCATGAAGGCATATCTGGAGTCATCCTTATGTGACTACGAGCTACACAATGCTACAATATAGGTACATGGAAGTGAACCTATATCTGTGTAGGCTAATTACATCCTCATTGACTCTTGAAATCATCCACACATTTCAAGGGATTCCCCCTGTGGTGAAACTTGTTGAGAACCCAGCATTGCACACTAAGCTTGGAGAAGTCACTAGAGCCCCAGTCGTAATTCTTTGGCTTTGACTTGGTTGACTGCATGTAGGAGGATCTCACCGTGGACTCAGTGATAGGCAGGGGGAGCTAAGAAGTGGCTCTGTGCAGGACGTGACAATTCCTTGGGAGAGCCCAGAACCAGAGTACATTATTTTAGCTCTGTATATTTGGAGAGCCCCCTTGGATTGCGTGAAATGCACAGTATGCCACGCACTTCTTACTCCTATATTGGGACCAGATCCTCTAAATACAAGCCAAACTAGAGCTCATGACTTCAACTCAACACGTTTCAGAATGTCAGAAAAGCCACAGGAAACGCCTAGATCTACAGTGTAGATAATACCAAGGAATCTTCAACTTGGTATTGGCTGCTGAAGAGCGAGAAGCTCAGCAGCCCTAGTTAAACAACAACAACAAACACACACACACACCCCACCACTATTTGAATACTTTTACTTTTGAAATTGTTAGATAATTTAGAAAACTGCCTGCAAGCAGGGATGTGTAGTCGACCAACAATTTTCGGACTCCCGACACCTGACATTTTAGAAGTCCGACTCCTGGCTCCGACTACAGTTTTATACTAGTCATAAAAATCGGAGTCGGGGGTCCGGGCATTATTTATACTCCAATCCCACTAAAAAAAAAAAAAAACGACCGATCCACAGCCACGCCTCCATGATAGAAGAAACTGCAGGAGAATCAATGACTCATAATCTTGAGCTTTTTTTTTTTTTTTCCTAATGTTGTGACACCAAAGAGCAGGCTACAATAAAGTTACCCACGTGATTACAGTTGTCTGCGCCGAACTGGATGTCGGAGGACAATGACGTCCTACCGTCTGCACCGCGTGTTACCACAACAGGCTGGCTAATCCGGATAATTATTGATTACAATTTATGATTACCCCATGCAGTTCTAAGGGGTTTATGAGGAAACAGCGAAAGAATGGGTCGACTTTTCCCTAGACGTGTCATAAGAGCCGGCTAATATGAAGTTGTACACGGGCTTAGCAATCTCATCGTGTTAAACAAATTGTTACAGAAACTACTGAAGAACACATGCATGCTTCGCTGCAGACTGTAGGAACTTTACAGCAGTTATTTTAACTTATAATGACCTAGTTTACGCTGTAGATACTGTACAAGTAATGGTAAGGAATTACATAACTTGTATTTTTTAAAGCAGACCACTCACAACCACTGTAGTGGTATTGAGGGTATTGTATGATGGTGTTCTTACTACATGTAAATTGTATGAGGCCAGCTGTGAAGGCTCCTGAGATAAAATGTATTTGAGAATTGTCAGAAGGCCTTTCTTGCGTAGACCACTAACGACCGTCACTGAATAAGGGGTTGGATTTGTTGCTGAAGTGGTAACTTGTCTGCCACCTTAATGCGACACCTGGTAATTTAAAGTGTAAGATGTAGGGTGTCTGTCTCTGATTTAGGATGATTCAGCTGCTAGTGTATGTGGTAGTGGAACAGTTTTCACAGGGTTCACACAGGCAACATGACGTGTAGAGTCATAGAAAGGGTAACTTCGTTGGATAAGTTTCTTCCATTTATTGCACGCCACAAAACAGTCATGATACTTATGACATCAACATAGTTAACGAGTTTCAGCAAGATGAGATATAATGGCACATTGAAAAAACAATTTTCTGTAGTCCAGCAATGACAGCTGTTGATATATATGCGTCATAAGACATCACAGTTCAATAGATTCACAAATTCATAAATCATACAGTTCTAGTTCGTGAAGCTGTATAAATAATAATAATTTCTATAACTTCTGCAACAGTGTCAGCTACAGATCTTCAATGTTCATAAACAATAATAAATGCTCCCATTCTGATGCTAGCAGATCAGTTGTATACAATAAGTCCGTTCATTGTCTGCACGTGAATAGCATACATGGGCTACAGGTCAGCTCGACCTTTATAATGTTCCTAAGTCTAACCATCTGACTTGGACGTGATCTCTGATATAACGAATCCTGGAACACAGACAATAGTCTTGTTGGTCTAGAGCGACCCATATATATTTAACTAGTTCAGGTATAAAGATACCGGTGACTTAATCCTAGTCAAAGTACCTCTCCATTTTGAATCACACAGGCGAGCAAATAGGCGACAAAATGACGAACCTCTAGATGATAGCATAAAGTTCGATACAAGAGGAATTACCTTATTTCGGAAAATCAACCATGAACATATGCCTCCAGGCAGGCGTGAATAATACTGGGAAATAGTCTAGTTAGCTAACTAACTCACAAAGACCATGTATTTCCCTCAGAAAATCACAAGACGCAGTTGCGTCTGCTCGCTTCTTAAACCATTTCTCAACTGCCGAACTGGGCGGAACACACAGAACGAACTCCCAGCTTTTGACATGCGCAGAACGACAATCTCTGAGTTGCCGTTCACAATAAGACGATTCTAAGAACATTCGAGATAAAAGTCTTACACAGTCGCGCCTTTTATGGTCATGAAAAGAAGCGTTAAGAAAGGTTTCAGACATCTACCATAGTTGACTGGTACTACCAAATAAGGAGATGTGGTCACGCTTCGTTCAAGAAATTATAGACCGAACGTGTCTCTATACAAGAGAAGGCAAACTCCTAAAAAATTGTAGTTACGATAACTCGGATTATGTCCCTTTGACCATAGAAAACATAATACACACTTCAGTCAAAAAATGATCATACATATCAAAAAATGTTTATACAAACGAAAAATAATAATGATCCGTGCGTAACACTCACACTTAATTTTTTTTTTCTTAATGAATGTGGCTACGTAAAGTGTCTAGGGTAATGATGTGTAATGTGGTGTGTTAGTTATAAATACACCCACAGACATTTAAGAAGACTAATAAGATTAACAAGTGTTAAAATACACTGAACTAACTCACGTGTATAAGGTTTTTGATATAATTATATTACATTTATTTGTTCTGGATCAAGTTTTATTTTGACCAGAACTTGTTTTAAAAGAAGGATTTAAAATTTATGAAAATTATGCATGGAATGTTACATAATAAATACAAAAGTGTACATATTTAAGTACTAGAATAGTTAGTTTTATTCAAATGTTCTGGTAGTCAGCTACTAGGGAGGATATGTATTGTCTGTGCTGTTGGGGTGGTCTCATCACACCTGTCTATATTGACTACACCGTGTCCAGAAACTGGTGGGAATTTTTATGGGGATATTAGTCACTACCAATAGTTGGTGAATGTCCAGCAGACCAGAGGCTCACTCATCTTTTTGTAGCTCTGGTGCTGAAAACTTGCGGTCCCACCTCTCCGTGCTGGCGGACAATAATGGTGGTCTCTGTCACAAGAACTGCACAGATACACTCGAGTAAAGTCACCCACCGGATAGACTCTGCTTTGTTGTCGATAGAAAACTCACAGCTCTGCAATCAAAGTATGGGCTATGTGTCAAAATCTATTCTATACCCACGTCTGGACACCACACTGACACAACAACCACATCATACAGACAGGTCAGATCTCTCTGACCAAACAGCACAGTTACCATGGTGGGTTTACCTCAGATAGATCCTCCCAGACTATAGATTCTGAAAAATATTTATTAGTTGTTGGCCCTAAAAGAAGATAGGTAATCTGTTTCAACGGTTGATATATCTTGCATAATCCTTGCTGTAGTTTATGTACCTTGTTGGGCCCTAGACCCTGACTTGGGCGGGGGGTCTAGAGCAAAATCCCTACTGGTTTGTAAGGCTATATTATGATATGGCAGTATCAAATCACTCGAACATGAAACAATATTCAAAATATATAAAGAAATAATTTCAATCTTACCAGATTAAGAATACATAACACAGAATTGCTAGCAAAACTCAGCTGAGCTGCTGGCTATAGTATGGCGTCCCTAAATTTATTCACTGTCTTTCATATGGGAACACACCACACTTTAAAATCTGTGTCTAACACTGAACAATTATTGAAGAATGACCCCAAATGCGCTCTGAGCGCTAATGATATGCTTGTCTGTGGCCAATCACTGCCTAGTTGTACTTTAAATTTCAAATTTCTACACTAAAGTCATTTCAGTCATGCTTCAGTCAAGTATGGATGGTTATCTGTTAGTCTGTCCGTCTCTACTTGTGTTTCTAAAAAAAATGTGCTTGATTTTTGAAGCAACCTTTCTCTCCCCTTAAAATTTTGTCGTAAAAAGTTATATTTAGACACAGCTACCGCTCAAAAACCCTCTCCTCCATAATAAGTAACTTTGAACACTTGCGTCCCCAAGGTCGTGTTTTGGGTGCAAATAACGACACTTTTTATTCAAGGCAGTCTGTCGATGTTGTAAACTACACTGTCTTTTGTCATTATCTTCAATATTATCTATCCGTTTGTAAAATTAAGAACATATTAGTTCACTGCTCAGAATAGGCCATCTGGCCAGCTAATTTTTATATTCCTAGCATTAATATTAAGAAAATTTACTTTTTAAATTTTTGTAATATTCCTAACATCTGCGTTCTTCCGCTCAAATTCAAATCAAGCGCTTGGTATCGCAAAACGTCCAATTCCGTACCTCGTGTCAATTTGGGGGACTTGAATTTTTACTTTCCTCCATCCCCCCCCAATTGCGTCTCTTTAGCCTTGCTACGCAATCTTTCCAGTCATATTTTTTCCTTTTTGATCCTCCGTTTCCCTCCTGTCTAGCAAGTCAATTTTATGGAGGGTGATGACCCGCGGTCTAGGCGATCATGTACATCAGCAGCCTACGCATTATGTTTTTATCCTTAAATGTTATCTTTTGAGTATTTTACCGTTGTATCTCTGTCAATTTCACTACACATCTCCCCACTTGAAAACATGCCTATGGCAAGTTCCAAAACCAGCGATACACATAGGTAAAATTACTCCTCACGTCTGCCACTACTCTAATTTTGATCACAGGGGTGCCGACTGAGGAAATCTGCACCGACATTCAATTTGCCTGGGATATATTGGATACTGAACTGATACGGTTGAAGCAATAAAGACCACCTCAGCAATCTTGCGTTTTCATGCTTAGCCTGAGACAAGAACACGAGAGGCTGATGATCCGTCTCCACCACAAAGGTCCTACCATACAGATAGATTTGAAACTTCTTTATTGCCCAGATTAATGCTAAACATTCTTTTTCGCTTGTGGAGTATCCTTGTTCCGCCTTATTCAATTTGCGGCTTGCATAAGCGACTGGTTTAAGTTCCCCATCAGGTGCAGCTGATCTTTGCAACAAAGCCCCTCCAAGTCCTACATTACTTGCATCGGTTCTTAAGACAAAGTCCTGTGTCAAATCAGGCAGTTTGAGAATAGGCTTGCTAGTGAGTTTTTCCTTTAACTCTTGGAACGCTAGTTCACATTGTGCAGTCCAAATAATTTTATCTGGAAGTCCCTTGCGAGTCAGATCAGTCAGAGGAGCACATATAGCGTTAAAATTTTTGATGTATTTTTCTGATAAAATCCGCATAACGACACAAATGATCGCACGTCCTTTTTTGTTTGCGGCCTAGGTGCTCTCTGCAGTTTTTCCAAGTTCTTAGGATCAGGGGTCATATTACCCTGATATACGGTGTGCCCCAAGAATTCCAACTCTTTGCATCCAATACAACATTTTGTTGGCCTAGCAGTTAAGTTCGCCTCCCGAAGTCTATCAAACAACATCTCCAGAGCTTCAATGTGTTCTTCAAATGTCTCGGTGGCGACGAGAATATCATCCATGAAATTTGTGATACATGGGTTATTCAGGGGGTCCAACAATTTTCGCATCATCCTTGAAAACACACTCGGAGCATTTTTCAGTCCGAATGGTAGCATATTGAATTCATAATGTCCATCCGAAGTGCTAAAAGCCAAATAAGGTCTCACTTCAGGCTTCACTGGGATCTGGTAATAGCCTTTACTAAGATCCACCTTTGAAAAGTATTTTGCCTTGTTCAGTCTGGCAAATAGCTGTTTTGTGTCTGGTAATGGATCCACTTGTCCTTCTGTGACAGCATTCAGTTTCCTGTAATCTATGCACAGTCTGTGTTCCCCAGACGGTTTCCTCAACAAAACGACACTAGAACTAAAAGATGATTCACTGTGCGAAATAATCCCCTCCTTCAATAAATAATCTATTTCTTCCTTTAATGCCTTCTCCTTCGCGAACGGAATAGAATAGGCTCTCATACAGATTGGGTTTGTGTCTACCAGTTTCATGTCATACTGTAGCAAATTTGTATGGCCTGGTTTATCTGTTAATACATCTGTATGTTCCTCCAGAACCTGTTGAACTCTCTCCCTCTGGTTTTTAGTCAGGTGCTTACTGACTTTTACCTGTGCTGCGGTTTCACAAGGATGTAATGGGTATTCATGTGAGGTGAGTGGTTCCTTTTGCATCTGGGTTGCAATAGCTAAGGTCAATAAGGGGGTGCTTTCCTGGAGTGGTCTGTCCAGATACTTCTTTAACAGGTTTACATGATAAACTTTTTCCTTCCCCTTTTTGTCAATTTTATAGTTTGTTCTAGACACCTTCTCTAGAACCGTATATGGACCTTGCCAACCAATTTGTAATTTATTCTGGCTTCCCGGTAGTAGAAGCAGCACCTTCTCTCCGACTGCCAGTTCCCTGTCCTTTGCCTTCCTATTAAAATATGCTGCATGTTTCTTCCTGGCTTGTTTCAAATTATCATTTGCCAGTTTCCATCCAGCTTTCAAACGAGTGGTCAGTTCGTTCACATATTGATATGATGAGGTAACAGTCTCTTCCGCCTTCTCATCTGTCCAGGTCCTTAATAAAGCTTCTAAAGGCCCTTTTATTGGCCTCCCAAATAGCAGAGTTGCGGGAGCCATCCCGGTTGAACTATGTGGTACCTCCCGGTACGCAAACAATGCGGCGGGCAGGAATTGATCCCACAGATCCGGTTTTTCGTGTGCCAGCTTTCTCAGGATAGAAATGAGAGTTCCATTGAACCTCTCTACCTGGCCGTTCCCTTGTGGATGGTACGGACTACAATGAAAGTGCCTGGCTTGAAATAGCTTAAAAACTTCTTCCGTTAGTTTCCCCTTGAACTGAGAACCATTATCCGTCAAGATTTGATGCGGGAATCCTAATCGGGTAAATATTGTAAGTAGTGCCTCTGCTACATGTTTTGAATCAATTGATGGCAGGGCTACCGCCTCTCCCCACATAGAACAAGTGTCCACCAGAGTAAGGATGTAACTGTTCCTCCTCTTGGTCCGAGTGAGAGGTCCTACAATATCCACTGCAACCCTCTCAAAAGGTGTTCCCACTATGGGCATTTCCCCTAGAGTTGCAGGGGCAGTCCAGTGCTTTGGAGCTACCCTTTGACATTCTGGGCAGGATTTGACATATCTTTTTTTATATCCTCCGTTATCCCTGGCCAGAAGTAATGACAAGCTATACGCTGTCCTGTGGCGCTGATCCCCATGTGACCACTGAAGGGGATTGCATGTCCGAGTTCCATCACTTTCTCTCTATATGCAATGGGAAGAACCAGCTGGTTGTGACCATTTGTTCCAGTTCCGGCCTTCCTGTATAAGAGTTTGTTCTTCATGAAATATTCCCCCTTGCTCGGAGGTGTGTGGCATTTGGGCAATTTTTTAAAACAGGGCTTGAGTGTCCTATCCTCAGCCTGCGCCTTCCTCATCTCCTCTGGATGAGCGTTTATAGGTTCACCTTCTTCCTCCTTCTTCTGTGACCTGGTCTGCACTGTCGCCATGATCACAGGTTTCTCGGGATTCCCCAAGAAGACGTATCTACACCCCAATATCAGAGGGTAGATTGGTTCATCTATCACTGCTGCTCTGATTTCTCCTTCCACATAGCGAGTTTTCACCGTTATCCTTGCGATGGGAAGTGTCATGAGTGGTATGTCCTTAGTCGCCCCTTGTATTTCCACTGTTTCTGTGGTATACTGACTTGGGTCCACTAGGCTAGACTTCACAACTGAATCATAATCTAAACCTGTATCATAAAGGCACCTTATGGTGACCCCATTACAAATAACATCCTCACAAACTGGGGGGTGATAAGGTTCCTGTTGTCCCTTAGGATTAACCTTTAATCTTTGCGTCCCCGACTTCATTGCAGCAATGTTTGAAGGTTTCCTTCTACAAAATTCGGTGTTATGGTTATCCTTCTTGCACCATTTGCACCATCTTTTTCCTTGGTTCAACGGTTTTCTTTCATTGAACTTTTGGTCATTGAACTGTGAGTTTCTGTCGCGATAGTCATTTCTTGGCCGCTCAAAATTTGTCCTGCCTTTATTTCCCTGCTCTCTATTATCAAATTTATTAAATTGCTGTGGAGCTTTAAAATTGTCTATGTGCTTCTTTTTAGCACCACTTACCTCTGCCTGAGCTGCCTGATACCTCTCAGCAACATTTAAAATTTCCCCCAACTTCTCTGCACCCTGTTCCATGAGAAATTTTCTCATGTCTGGAGCCATGGACTCTCTCAATTGCTCAATCATGATCATTTCTTTAAGATCTTGGGTCTTCCCCAGAGCCGTCCATTTCTCCAAATAGGTTTCTATTCTGGCAGAAAATTGGTGGTATGTCTCCCCAGACAACAGTTTGGCATTTCTGAATTTCTTACGATAAAATTCACCATTCTTTTCGTACCTTAATAACAAAGCCTGCTTTAACATGTCATAATTGTCTTGGTCTTCCCTGTTCATTTTGGCAAATACTTCGTAAGAAGTACCCCTCAATCCCTGTGATAGCTTTAAGCTCCACCTCTCTCTCTCTAACCCATATGTAGTAGCTAATAACTCAAAACGTCCTAGGTACCCTTCTATGTCATCGTCTTTCTCAACAAAATGGTCTAAATGAAACCCCATAGCTGAGTTTGAGGCTCCCATACTGGGCGTAGCATCTGAGGCAGAAGGGCTGGCACCATTTTCAGGAGCCGGGCCTTGTAATTCCAGCTCCCTTAGTCGTAATTCGTGCTCCCTCTGCAACCTTCTATCTTCTGCCTCCCTTTCGGCCTTTTTATCTTCTGCCTCCCTTTCGGCCTTTTTATCTTCTGCCTCCCTTTGCTGTCGTTTTTCTTCTGCCTCAATCTGCAGCCTCTTAATTTCTCTATCAGCCTCAATTTGTAATCTCTTTTCTTCAGCTAACCTGTCAGCCTCTAATTTTCTTTCAGCCTCTTTTTCTAATCTCCTTTCTTCCCGTTCAATATATTTATCACATTCAGTCGTTACGTATTGAATTAAAATTTGACCATCCATCCCCATCTCCTTCGCAGTGAGCACAGCAGCTGATCTAAACTTTGCTAGCTCTGCCATACTTTTTGGACAATATAATAATATACAAGATAAATCTCTAACCAGTAAATACACTAAGTACTTCTAATTACTATATGACTATAGTCTAACTAATTCTAACTAACCAGTTAACTAATTAATTATTACTGGCTGTGAAGATTCACCAACTTTTATCTGCAGGGACACTTTTAATTTTAAAGGAAATTTTACAATTTATTTCCCTACTTTTATTCCTCCCACCAGGAGATCCTAATTTTACTGTTGGGCTAATTATCCCTGGACAAGACCCCAATTTATGTAGTGGTATTGATGGTATTGTATGATGGTGTTCTTACTACATGTAAATTGTATGAGGCCAGCTGTGAAGGCTCCTGAGATAAAATGTATTTGAGAATTGTCAGAAGGCCTTTCTTGCTACCACTACGACCTCACACTTACTTTTTTTTTTTTTTTCTTAATGAATGTGGCTACGTAAAGTGTCTAGGGTAATGATGTGTAATGTGGTGTGTTAGTTATAAATACACCCACAGACATTTAAGAAGACTAATAAGATTAACAAGTGTTAAAATACACTGAACTAACTCACGTGTATAAGGTTTTTGATATAATTATATTACATTTATTTGTTCTGGATCAAGTTTTATTTTGACCAGAACTTGTTTTAAAAGAAGGATTTAAAATTTATGAAAATTATGCATGGAATGTTACATAATAAATACAAAAGTGTACATATTTAAGTACTAGAATAGTTAGTTTTATTCAAATGTTCTGGTAGTCAGCTACTAGGGAGGATATGTATTGTCTGTGCTGTTGGGGTGGTCTCATCACACCTGTCTATATTGACTACACCGTGTCCAGAAACTGGTGGGAATTTTTATGGGGATATTAGTCACTACCAATAGTTGGTGAATGTCCAGCAGACCAGAGGCTCACTCATCTTTTTGTAGCTCTGGTGCTGAAAACTTGCGGTCCCACCTCTCCGTGCTGGCGGACAATAATGGTGGTCTCTGTCACAAGAACTGCACAGATACACTCGAGTAAAGTCACCCACCGGATAGACTCTGCTTTGTTGTCGATAGAAAACTCACAGCTCTGCAATCAAAGTATGGGCTATGTGTCAAAATCTATTCTATACCCACGTCTGGACACCACACTGACACAACACCCACATCATACAGACAGGTCAGATCTCTCTGACCAAACAGCACAGTTACCATGGTGGGTTTACCTCAGATAGATCCTCCCAGACTATAGATTCTGAAAAATATTTATTAGTTGTTGGCCCTAAAAGAAGATAGGTAATCTGTTTCAACGGTTGATATATCTTGCATAATCCTTGCTGTAGTTTATGTACCTTGTTGGGCCCTAGACCCTGACTTGGGCGGGGGGTCTAGAGCAAAATCCCTACTGGTTTGTAAGGCTATATTATGATATGGCAGTATCAAATCACTCGAACATGAAACAATATTCAAAATATATAAAGAAATAATTTCAATCTTACCAGATTAAGAATACATAACACAGAATTGCTAGCAAAACTCAGCTGAGCTGCTGGCTATAGTATGGCGTCCCTAAATTTATTCACTGTCTTTCATATGGGAACACACCACACTTTAAAATCTGTGTCTAACACTGAACAATTATTGAAGAATGACCCCAAATGCGCTCTGAGCGCTAATGATATGCTTGTCTGTGGCCAATCACTGCCTAGTTGTACTTTAAATTTCAAATTTCTACACTAAAGTCATTTCAGTCATGCTTCAGTCAAGTATGGATGGTTATCTGTTAGTCTGTCCGTCTCTACTTGTGTTTCTAAAAAAAAATGTGCTTGATTTTTGAAGCAACCTTTCTCTCCCCTTAAAATTTTGTCGTAAAAAGTTATATTTAGACACAGCTACCGCTCAAAAACCCTCTCCTCCATAATAAGTAACTTTGAACACTTGCGTCCCCAAGGTCGTGTTTTGGGTGCAAATAACGACACTTTTTATTCAAGGCAGTCTGTCGATGTTGTAAACTACACTGTCTTTTGTCATTATCTTCAATATTATCTATCCGTTTGTAAAATTAAGAACATATTAGTTCACTGCTCAGAATAGGCCATCTGGCCAGCTAATTTTTATATTCCTAGCATTAATATTAAGAAAATTTACTTTTTAAATTTTTGTAATATTCCTAACATCTGCGTTCTTCCGCTCAAATTCAAATCAAGCGCTTGGTATCGCAAAACGTCCAATTCCGTACCTCGTGTCAATTTGGGGGACTTGAATTTTTACTTTCCTCCATCCCCCCTCCCCCCCCCCCACCCCCCCCACAATTGCGTCTCTTTAACCTTGCTACGCAATCTTTCCAGTCATATTTTTTCCTTTTTGATCCTCCGTTTCCCTCCTGTCTAGCAAGGTCACTGATTGCTTTGTCGTTCTGCGACTAAGGATTATAAAACAGAAGAACATGTGGTGACAAGAGACATAAAAAGTGAGATGTTGTTCAGACAATGGCCGCGAGCACTCTCACTAGATTCTCTAATAACCGCGTTGAGCTCGTAAATAAGAGACAACTAGTTGGTTCACATCTGTCGAACACGCTCTCCAGAGACATGTGGCAGCAGAAGTGAAAGACGGAGTATATCCGTTTAATCCAAACAACAGGATATTTGATGGCCGCAACTTAAGACGACGCACGTGCAGGCTGATAAACAAAAGGATTATGTCTGAAATCGCGGAGTCCAAACTCACATATAACAGGATCTGGCGCTGTCTGAGGATGCCTTAAAACTTTGGGCTTCAGATCGATCTCGTGGAAAACTAGAAGTCGTGCAGTTTCGGCAGACATCTTCCCACTCAGGCTTCCAGTAATTACGAGATTATCTGTCCACGCCTCCGTTCGTGCGTGCGTGAGCAGAGAGTTATCGGTTACTACCATAAGTACGTTGATCATGGCTCTCCTGACGGATGGACAAAGGTAAACAGAGCTGGACGTTCTACAGATACACGTGTGTTGAAAGTGTTTCTGGAGACAGGAGATTGAGAATAATAAATAGAAATATAATATTGTAGCACAGCGATCTGACGAAGCACATTTATCATTAAATAAATATTACACACATAAAGGTATGTTTCAGGCACTCGTGAGAAATAAAGAAGTCGAAACCGAGACAACAGAAAAACAACAGAAGTGACAGGCTTACCGGTGACTCGAACCCAGGACCTTCCGAACGGCAACACTGCATAGCTATAGAAACGAATCGCACTATTCTGCAACTAGGCACTACAAAAATAATGCTTCGTGGGCATTTTGAACACATAACACCGGATATGTACCTAGGAACACCCAGCTTAACTAATGACGCAAGCACTTCTGCGGTCCCCTTATTATACAGTATAGATCAGATTCCACAAGGCAAAGACCTTAATACTGTGTCTAGTAAATGATAGAAAAATGTGAACAGTACATGACAGAGGGTAGGTTTGGCATTGTATAAACATTTAAATAAATAAAGAGGGAAACCCGAAGCCTGTAAACAGTAAATAAATAACAAACATAAATGTATGTTTCAGGCACAATTTAGGTATAAATTTATCATGCGCGCTTTACAGCCGGTAGACTGAAGCTGACTCCCCACTAGGTATCGAACCCGGTAACTTTTTCTGGAGACGCAAGCGCTGTACCACTCTGCTAGTCGAGGGGTACCTGACTATACTTTTGATTTAAGAAATGTAAAGGTAGCGAGGTAGGTAACTGGTCACCCGACTTTATCAAGCTGAGACTTTGTTTAATTATAGGTCTTTAACACTTTACTCCTCTACAGCAGAATCTGCTGTACGACTACTTTTACCATAAGTCGAAAGTCTTCTTTAACCCTTTAATTTCTGATCGATGGTTGTTGATGTTGTACAATTATTTTTCTGTGGTGGGTCTGTCAGATTTATTTGTACTTGGCAACTCGTAAAAGCAGTCTTGTAAATTTAAACTGTTCTATTGCAGCGATATGAGGCAGTATTTTTCCTGGAATCCTCAGGGTAGATGGAAAGAGAAAAACACACGGGGAAGAGAGCTGAAGATCGAAGTGAAATGGTTGAGGAAGACACACAGTGAAGAAGAAGAATAAGAAGAAGAACAATTATAAAAAAATAAGAAGAGGAAGAAGAAGAAGAAGAAGAAAATGAAGGAAGACACGGACAGACTTTGTGCAGATGGCACGAGAAAGGGCAACTTGGCATACATTTGTTGAACGTCTATATTGTGTGAGGTGCTGAAGGACGACAATACGTTGATTTCAGCTAAATGTCCTTGTTACTATCTGTTGTTTTCTTTATCAAGGTGTCGTCAAGTAACGATGGGAGATGCAGGCTTTTGATTCTTCATTGTGTTACCTTGGGTCAGACAATGTTTCATCATCATCATCATCGTTATCATCATCATCATCATGGTTTCCCTTTGCACTTCTGACGGAGCAAAGAGCCACCAGTGTAACTGTTAACCCCCAGCCCTTTGGGAGGAAGCCTGCACTAAGTATTCACATGATCCTGCGAACGTGCTTTCTGTGGCAGTTTTTCCTCATGATGAGGTTGCCAGCCTTATGCACAACCCGCACGTTAGTCACCTTATACGGCATTCCTGAAGGCGTAGTAATCCAGATCTTTCTTTGTCTCTCCAGAGTCCTCCCTTCCACCCCTCCTGGATATTACGCTTCGTAGCGTTCAGTTTACATATGAAGAGATAAAAGAAACAATCAGAAATAACTAAAGAGAAACATGGCAGAAAGAACATCCAGAGTCCAGTAATGTAGAACTATACTATACATTACCAAGAAGAGATCAAGTGATAGTCCAGTAATGCAGAACTATACTATACATTACCAAGAAGAGATCAAGTGATAGTCCAGTAATGCAGAACTATACTATACATTACCAAGAAGAGATCAAGTGATAGTCCAGTAATGCAGAACCATACTATACATTACCAAGAAGAGATCAAGTGATAATTTTCAAACTAAGAACCGGCCATTGAAGACTCAGATACCACATGTACAACAAATTGAAAATCGGACAGACAGATATATGCTATTGAGGGAAGGACAAACAAACAGCATAATACATACTCCCAAACTGTCGACTCCCTGAGAGGATTAAGGTGCCTGCGTGGTCTTCTCTAATGCAGTTGAGGTAAAAACTGTAGTGATGAGAGAAGCCTGAGACAGACTACTAGCTTTATGAGAGAGATAGATGTGGTTTGTTTTTGTTAAAGATCGAACGACGAAGAAGAAGTTAATTCAGAATCTACGCTATCCTCGAGTAATCAACGCATCTATTGTGGCTGATGTGTTTAGCCTGAACTTCAACTTACTGTTTGCCTCTGGTATTCTGCGCCGAGTTTCCGCTAGAGTTTCTGTGTTTAGGTCTTCAAGTGCGCCGTTATCTTTCCATCTCGTGTTGTCTGCGTATTGTATATCTTCCCAGCGTTCACAATTTGCTTGCGTTAGCACAAGTTTGTGATTGCAATTTTCTCTGGCATCTTGGAAAGAGCACCACAGTTCTGGAATCATTAGCTGTCGTAGAGACAGAAGCGTACCTAAGTTTACTACTTCTAGTAGAGCAGTGGTTCTCAAACATTTTGACCGAGGTATCCCCTTGAGGATCGGCCATGTCTTCAGGTACGCCCAAGACTTTCGTAGGCTTAGAACAATAAGAAAAAAAAAAGGTTATTTTCGGTCATCTGCGTGTAATTGAGTACTGTATTATTATTTTCCTTTTTCCTATGTTGTTGTTTTCGATCCAGCGGCGCTTAGGCTTTAGCCCTTCGGCCCTGTAACATGCGGGGGTGCCTGTGGACTTTCCTTCCCACCCGGTCAGAAGCTAGACGCCTGTGCCATCTCAGCACTTTCCCGTTCACAGAGGGTTTACACCCCCTATAGAGCCACAACTGCGGCTTACCCCCTGGCAAGAAACCTTTACCAAAATATTCGAATGTCCCAGCAGCGGTTGTTTCTGTAGCTATTTGTTGTACACGATAAGGTTGCGAGCCTCTTCCACAACCTCATATTATTTGCATCTTGCAGCAAGTCTGAGGGAGATGTAACAGTGGGGCTAAAACAATAATTGCCACTCTTAAAATTGTATATGCGTATTTAAAAAAAAAAAAAAAAAACATGGCCGTCGTCTGAAACATTCCTGGACAAACTCTGTGAGGATACTAGCAACCTTAGGCTGACGACTGCTTTCTTTAAATATATTCAAGTTGACATATGAAAGTGTCCGAAAAAGAAATGTAAAAACAAAAATATATTAAGTATTAGTAAGACTCAGAGCGTCCGATTGGCAGAGTGGCCTCTCGCATCAAAGATACCACTTTCTTCACGCTTCAGTCTACTCAGCTGTAAAGTGGTATCTGACTGTGCTCTTGAGTTAGGGAAAACAAAGGCAGTAAGGAAGGGAACTAGTCATCCCACTTCTCGAAGCTGGACCTGGTATATGGGAGTCTCTAAAACGTCACTCCTCTACGGCAATATTTATTATGGGACTCCCTTTACCAATACTTTATCGGGACTCCAAATTAAACAGAAAACACTTACTCAGTGAATCTGACGAGAGGCCTGCTGCTGCTGCAAGAGAATTTCAGCTATTTTGCTGGAATTAGGTGTCAAAGGTTATAACTGACATCTTTTATCTGCTGAAGCTACTACCGCCCCCTTTTCATCCCAACAACAGAAATAGGAATGTCATATTCCAGCATATATCATTTACAATCTAAATGATCATTATGAACTTTAAACTCTCTATGTGGCATAGGCCTTCGACAAACTTACACCCAGTCCTCTTGTCACGTGCTATCAGCTCACGGTCTTTCCGTGCCTTCTTCCTCCCTTTCATGTCCGTCTCCAGTTCTTGTCTCCGCGTGTTTGTTGGTCTTCCGTTGTCTCTCCTAAACTGTGGATTCTAGAACAAGGACTGCCTGGTAATGCTATCAACAGGTCCTTTCCATCTCCAGCATCTTCTTCTCATTTCTTGTTCCGCAGGCCACTTGTCTGGTTCTTTCATCAGTTCCACATTAGTGGTCGTGTCATCAGTTCCATATTGATGATCTTGTCATCAGTTCCATATTGGTGATCTTGTCATCAGTTCTACATTGTTGATCTTGTCATCAGTTCCATATTAGTGATCTTGTCATCAGTTCCACATTGGTGATCTTGTCATCAGTTCCACATTGTTGATCTTGTCATCAGTTCCACATTGGTGATCTTGTCATCAGTTCCACATTGGTGATCTTGTCATCAGTTCCACATTGGTGATCTTGTCATCAGTTCCATATTGGTGATCTTGTCATCAGTTCCACATTGGTGATCTTGTCATCAGTTCCACATGGGTGATCTTGTCATCAGTTCCACATTAATCATTTTGTAATACCACTACAGCCCTTCTATTCTCCGCAAGCAACCATTTTTTTGAAAATTAAGCTTTTTGGTTGTTGTTCTCCATGTTTCAGAGCCATACAATAGGACGGACTTGACATTTGAATTGAAAATTCTGACTTTGTGTTGTCTATTCTGCTAAAAAGTAAGCACACGAAAATCTGCTATGGATGCAACGTTGGAAGAAAAATGGCTATAGGTGTACACATTTGCCCCGTTGAGAACCACGGTCGCAGAAGGAACTTCGTACGGCGACCTCATTCTCCATTCTTCAGCGCAGCATCTGACCGTGCTAAACATAATGACCTGCCAGAGCTCTGAGAGAGCTTTCTGGTTTATGACATCAGGGATGGCTCGCATTTTGCCGATGAGCGCGCCGAAGACGGACAGCAGCAAACAACGACCATAGATCAGACGCTAGCACCAACTCATTTTGGTGTGGGTACCTTCCATTTTAATGGGTTCCCTTGTGACAGATTTATGCACTGTCTCTCCCCCACACACACACACACTTAATTTTACACCGCGTCCGTTAATGGACTATTCCGTAACGGTGTTTTTTACTCTGTTATCGCGCTGTCATGAAATATTCTAATCCACATGTATAAATTATTAGGTAAATATAAAGCCTAACAAATAAAATTAATAAAGAGAAGAGCAATGGGAAAATGACAGTGCTGTCACAAAGAATGTACTCGAAATCCCCCTTGTTTTCTGCTTCGTCTGCAAATTGTAACGCTTTCACGTTGATAGTAAAAGCTTACTGTATTATACCCGCTTGCTTCAATGAAACGTGTGCTGCATTTCTAAGAAAAACATTGAGACGTACTGCGTAATGACCTAAATTAATCCTAACATTAATTATATTACGTTACCAAAACGAACGAACAGATGGACAAAAGGATAGCGAGAGGGGGAGGGCTGAAAATCAGGAACGCATGCAACACGCGACGCGCGATATACAAATGCTGGCATCACGCGTGTAAGTCTACAAGCACTAACTTTTTTCAGACGGACAGTGATAAAATACACTACCCTTTCCCAGAGTTAGGTTTATAAATCATAACAAACTCTTATTAGAAAAGACAACATTAGATGGGTTTACGTTTGAACACATAACAGTACCCAGACAGCACATCTTCGAAACAGGAGGTAGAAGAAATTGCATATTTTGAACGCAGCCACGTAGCTCCTTTAAATTAGTATTTTTGGGTTCCTTAGGGCTTGCTGACAAATAATATGTAAAACGTTACGCAATAGTCCAGGAATTAATAAATTATACCCAAAATAAAATATTGGGGGTGCCTGACAGCATAAAATCATTTCTGCTCATAAGATTTTTTTTTTAACGTGTTTGAAAAAAATTTACGTTACAGAAATAGCCTACCATGTAAACTTCAAATTGATTGGAGCGCAACAAATGAAAGCCTAACCACGATTGGTCGGGCTATAAATACTATCTTGGTTGTTAGGGGAGACGGAAAAAGATAACATTTTTTTCAAACACTTGTCGAAACGTGGCTCATTGGCCAGTCTCGCTGATATACACACTTGGGAGCGTTAGTTCGAAACCACTTGTTTAAATACACTTGATAAAGCATCAGTGCGTTGAAGCCAGCTTATATTTGGCTCAATAAAAGCCTGGAAGATAAGCAGATGGAAATTTGTGCCAGTTTGTGCCAGAATTCATTGCTAATCAACGTATCTGTATTTATTCGTATGAATTGTGGGACAGTGGTCTTGATGGTACTGAGCAGCATCTGGTCAGAGATTTGCTGAATCCAGAGTCGGACAGCATACTCCTTGGTCTTTTTAGCTATCAGTGAGGTGTCTCCTGAGCCCAGAGGAGAATTCGAGCAGAGGAGTCCTTTCCTGCCGCCATCACTCAAGATAAGCAGAGTTGGCCAGCTGAGCTCAACATTATGTCCCCTCATCTTGAAATAACTTTATAAAAATACTATTCAGAGGGGAATTTACTTGTCTTAAAATCAGGAACTGTGAACATCTCCAATACTGGTCCCTAAAGACAAACTATTGAAGTCATGATGACAAATACCAACAGAGCTTGAACAAAACAAAACCAGTATTACCTCATTTTACTACTACACAACTGACACACATAGAACATTTGTTATTAAATACATTCTGTACATAACTTGTAATTTAAATTGATTGTGATTCCTGGTTCCCTTGTAGTTGAATCAGGACACATATTCATTCATGCCAGTAATGAATACATGTTGTTATTTGAAAGTTTATCAGTGACTCTTTTAAGATATCTTTGTAGAGTGGTATATGTATGTGAGTGTCACAGTGTTGTCAAGAGTAGTGGATTAAATTAAATTGTTTATCTGTCTGTTGTTGTGACTTACACTTCACCATACTCATACCCTAGACACATAACGTAGCATCACACTATTCCAGAATAATTCTGACTGAGATATATAGATATGTGGTAGCAAGTAAGGTTATCTATAATACACTACTCTTAATAGATATAGATACCTTCACAGCTGATCTCAGTCAGTACACTAAGTTCCCTATAAGTATTTATAACTTCCCACTTCACCACATATATTGGGGTCTCGCTCTTGGGATTTTGAATCTTTAACTATTAAAAATATTGGGGGTAATTCACTTCAGGGAATATAAGAATTAAAAGGTATCCTTGGGTGGAATTAAATAAGGTTGAGCTCACGGTGCCTGTGTTGTCCATTAGATATATAGTTAGAAATTGAATTGTTGGTTAGACATTGTATAAATTTACATAATAGACAATGGCGGACCTGGCCAAATTTCGATCTGCTGCGGTTCAGACTGCAAAAGAGTTAGGATTAGATGGGCAAGTTATGGTTGCCTATGTCACGACGGAATGTGACAAATTTATTGAACGTGAAGAAAGAAGGTTTGAAGCCGAAAGAAAGTTAGAGGCTGACAAGGAAATTAAGAGGTTGCAGATTGAGGCTGAGGCTAAGAAATTGGAGGCAGAAAGAGAAGAGAGGAGATTAGCTGCAGAAGAGAAGAAATTAGCTGCAGAAAGGGAAGAGAGGAGATTAGCTGCAGAGAGGGAAGCAGAAAAGGAGGAGAAAAGATTACAAAGGGAACATGAATTACGACTAAGGGAGTTTGAGTTTCAAGGCCATGCTCCTGAAAATGGTGCCAGTCCCTTTGCCTCTGATGCTACGGTTACTCAGGGAGCCTCGACCTCAGCTATGAATTTTCATTTAGATCATTTTGTTGAGAAAGACGATGATATTGAGAGCTATATAAATAGGTATGAACTATTAGCTACCACGTATGGGTTAGAGAGAGAAAGGTGGAGCTTAAAGTTATCTCAGGGACTTCGTGGGGCAGCTTATGAAGTTTTTGCAAAAATGAGCAGAGGTGATCAGGAAAATTATGACATGCTAAAGCAGGCTCTTTTGTTAAGGTATGAAAAGAATGCAGAGTTTTACAGGAAAAAATTTAGGAATGCTAAACTACTGTCAGGTGAAACCTATCACCAGTTCTCTGCACGCATAGAGACATACTTGGAGAAATGGACTTCTCTGGGGAAAACCCAAGATCTTAAGGAAATGGTCCTTATAGAGCAACTAAGAGAGTCCATGGCTCCAGACCTGAGAAAGTTTCTCATGGAACAAGGTGCAGAGAGGCTGGGTGAGTTGCTAAATGTTGCTGAAAGGTATCAAGCAGCTCAAGCAGAGGTAACAGGTAATAAAAAGAAACAGGTGGATAACTTTAGGGCACCACAGAACTTTAATAAATTTGATCCTAGGGATCAAAATAAAGGTAAGCACCAATTTGATAGGCCACGGTATGAAAATAAAAATAAATTCCCACAATTCGATGAAAGGAAATATAATGAAAGAAAATCTTTCAACCAAGGAAAAAGGTGGTGTAAGAATTGTCAGATGGACAATCATGACACTGACCGTTGCAGAAGGAAACCTGTGTATATGGCAACCCTTCAGGTCAGGTCGACCTCAAGACAGGAGGAGGATATTATGTTAGATACCACTCCAGAAGAGATGAGGAAGGCACAGGCTGGGGATAAAACACTCAAGCCTTGTTTCAGAAAATTGTCAACTTGTCATACAACTCCAGGCAAGGGAGATTTTTACATGAAAAACAAGTTGATGTATAGGAAGGCCGGAACTAGATCCCATGGTCACGGACAGCTGGTTCTTCCAAAAAGATACAGGACAGAATTAATAAGGAGCCTACATGTGAAACCAGATGGGGACCATGAGAAGATAGGTACCATCATTCAAAAGGTGGCTCACAATTATTATTGGCCCAAAGCAAGATGGGACATTGAGAATTTTGTAGAAAGGTGTAGCATAGCACATGAGGGAACACCCACAAGTGGGAACATGGATCAGGACCTGGACACGCCACGGGGCAAAATTAGGCCTGATAATAAAAAGAGATATAGATTTGATAAAGTGGACCAAATGGAATGGGAAGCCCCTTTTCACGGACAAGCTTCACTTAACTGTTTTACAATGGCCACTATGCGGAGAGTGCAAAAGGATGTCTTACCCCAGGATAAGCCGACAATCCCTCAATCGGACTTAAACAAACTGGAGGAAGAGGATGTAGGGAGGAAATCTCTCATCAAGAATTTTAAGAGGGGAGACAGCCCCAAAAGAAAAATTGGTAGCGGTCGTTTTGTGAATGAAAATTCTGGGAGGAAAAATCATCACTATAAAGCTTCGAGTGGAAGAGACCATACCGGTGCATGGACAAATAGGTCCACACAATTAAAGGTCCATATGTAGCTTTGTTAAGAACGTGGACTGATGAAAAGGCAGAGGAAAACCTTACATCTTCATACCAATATGTGAATGAGCTGACCACTCGGTTAAAAACTGGCTGGAAACTTGCCAATGAAAATTTGAAACAAGCCAGGAAGAAACATGCTGCCTATTATAACAGGAAGGCGAAAGACAGAAATTTGGCTGTGGGAGAGAAGGTACTGCTTCTTTTGCCCGGGAGTCAGAATAAGTTACAAATTGGATGGCAGGGTCCATATACAGTTCTAGAGAAGGTGTCTAGAACAAATTATAAGATAGATAAGAAGGGGAAAGAAAAAAATCTATCATGTGAATCTCCTGAAGAAATATTTGGAAAGAGAACATCAGGAAGAGACACACTTGTTGACCTTGTCCATCGCCATGGAGATGAAAAAGGAACCACTTTCATCATTTGAATATCCATTACACCCCTGTGAGACAGCAGCACAGGTGAAAATCAGTACACATTTAACGAAAACTCAGAAAGAGAGAGTGCAACAGGTTCTAAATAATCATGCAGAGGTGTTAACAGACCGACCAGGGCATACAAACCTATTGGAATATGATATGAAACTCATAGACTCCACACCTGTCTGTATGAAACCATATTCGATTCCGTTTGCTAAGGAGAAAGCTTTGAAGGAAGAGATAGACTATCTGTTGAAGGAAGGAATTATTTCGCACAGTGAGTCTTCGTATAGTTCCGGTGTTGTACTTTTAAGGAAGCCCTCTGGAGAACATAGACTCTGTATAGATTACAGGAGACTGAATGCTATTACAGAAGGACAGGTGGATCCATTGCCGGATACAAATCAGCTGTTTGCCAGACTAAATAAAGCTAAATATTTCTCAAAAGTGGATCTGAGTAAAGGATACTATCAGATTCCAGTAAAGCCTGAGGTTAGACCATACCTAGCTTTTAGTACCTCAGAAGGACACTATGAGTTTAATAGATTGCCATTTGGATTGAAGAATGCGCCTAGTGTCTTCTCTAGAATGATGAGAAAATTATTGGATCCTCTGAATAATCCCTGTATAACAAATTTTATGGATGATATCCTTATAGCAACAGAAACATTTGAGGAACACATTGACTCTCTGAACATGCTGTTTGATCGACTTAGGGAGGCAAATTTAACAGCCCGACCAACCAAATGTTGCGTTGGATGTAAAGAATTGGAATTTTTGGGACACACAGTTTATCAGGGAAACATGACCCCTGACCCAAAGAACTTAGAGAAACTACAGAAAGCCCCGAGACCACAAACCAAGAAGGACGTGATCCTTTGTCTCATTATGTGGTTTCTACCAGAAGTATATCAAAAACTTTAATTCCATATGTGCACCTTTAACGGAATTGACACGTAAAGGACTTCCAGATCGCATTACATGGACACCACAATGTGAAATGACTTACCAAGAATTGAAGGAAAAGCTCACAAGTAAACCCATTTTGAAATTACCTGACTTAAGTCAAGAATTCATAGTAAGGACGGATGCAAGTAATATTGGGTTAGGTGCAACTTTACTACAGAAATCAGATGCATTGGATGGGGAATTAAGCCCAGTGGCATATGCTAGCAGAAAGTTGAATAAAGCTGAAATCAACTACTCAACTAGCGAAAAAGAATGTCTTGCAGTAATATGGGCAATAAAGAAATTCAATATTTATCTATATGGGAAGGCATTTAAGTTGCAAACTGACCACAAACCTTTATCGTTTTTAGCACAGGCTAAGCATGAGAACTCTAGGTTACTCCGATGGTCTTTGCTCTGGCTCCATATAATTTTAGCATTGAGTATATATCTGGAAAAACCAATTTGGGAGCTGATTTTTTAAGCCGCCATCCGTGTGATGAGAATCACCGTAAACCCCAGAAATAATAATAAATTTCTATATGTGTATATAGAATAAAGGACTGACATATAATGTCTGTTTTAAGAGGGGAGGTGTCATGAAATATTCTAATCCACATATATAAATTATTAGGTAAATATAAAGCCTAACAAATAAAATTAATAAAGAGAAGAGCAATGGGAAAATGACAGTGCTGTCACAAAGAATGTACTCGAAATCCCCCTTGTTTTCTGCTTCGTCTGCAAATTGTAACGCTTTCACGTTGATAGTAAAAGCTTACTGTATTATACCCGCTTCTTCAATGAAACGTGTGCTGCATTTCTAAGAAAAACATTGAGACGTACTGCGTAATGACCTAAATTAATCCTAACATTAATTATATTACGTTACCAAAACGAACGAACAGATGGACAAAAGGATAGCGAGAGGGGAGGGCTGAAAATCAGGAACGCATGCAACACGCGACGCGCGATATACAAATGCTGGCATCACGCGTGTAAGTCTACAAGCACTAACTTTTTCAGACGGACAGTGATAAAATACACTACCCTTTCCCAGAGTTAGGTTTATAAATCATAACAAACTCTTATTAGAAAAGACAACATTAGATGGGTTTACGTTTGAACACATAACAGTACCCAGACAGCACATCTTCGAAACAGGAGGTAGAAGAAATTGCATATTTTGAACGCAGCCACGTAGCTCCTTTAAATTAGTATTTTTGGGTTCCTTAGGGCTTGCTGACAAATAATATGTAAAACGTTACGCCAATAGTCCAGGAATTAATAAATTATACCCAAAATAAAATATTGGGGGTGCCTGACAGCATAAAATCATTTCTGCTCATAAGATTTTTTTTTAACGTGTTTGAAAAAAATTTACGTTACAGAAATAGCCTACCATGTAAACTTCAAATTGATTGGAGCGCAACAAATGAAAGCCTAACCACGATTGGTCGGGCTATAAATACTATCTTGGTTGTTAGGGGAGACGGGAAAAGATAACATTTTTTCAAACACTTGTCGAAACGTGGCTCATTGGCCAGTCTCGCTGATATACACACTTGGGAGCGTTAGTTCGAGACCACTTGTTTAAATACACTTGATAAAGCATCAGTGCGTTGAAGCCAGCTTATATTTGGCTCAATAAAAGCCTGGAAGATAAGCAGATGGAAATTTGTGCCAGTTTGTGCCAGAATTCATTGCTAATCAACGTATCTGTATTTATTCGTATGAATTGTGGGACAGTGGTCTTGATGGTACTGAGCAGCATCTGGTCAGAGATTTGCTGAATCCAGAGTCGGACAGCATACTCCTTGGTCTTTTTAGCTATCAGTGAGGTGTCTCCTGAGCCCAGAGGAGAATTCGAGCAGAGGAGTCCTTTCCTGCCGCCATCACTCAAGATAAGCAGAGTTGGCCAGCTGAGCTCAACATTATGTCCCCTCATCTTGAAATAACTTTATAAAAATACTATTCAGAGGGGAATTTACTTGTCTTAAAATCAGGAACTGTGAACATCTCCAATACTGGTCCCTAAAGACAAACTATTGAAGTCATGATGACAAATACCAACAGAGCTTGAACAAAACAAAACCAGTATTACCTCATTTTACTACTACACAACTGACACACATAGAACATTTGTACTAATATATGTCACTACAATATTCATATTAAATACATTCTGTACATAACTTGTAATTTAAAGTGATTGTGATTCCTGGTTCCCTTGTAGTTGAATCAGGACACATATTCATTCATGCCAGTAATGAATACATGTTGTTATTTGAAAGTTTATCAGTGACTCTTTTAAGATATCTTTGTAGAGTGGTATATGTATGTGAGTGTCACAGTGTTGTCAAGAGTAGTGGATTAAATTAAATTGTTTATCTGTCTGTTGTTGTGACACGACCACAAGACTTCTCCACTCATACAAACAAAGCATCTCCACTTACCTTTAGATGCAAACAAGACATCACTACTTACCACTACATAAAACAACACATCTTTGCTTACAACTCCATACAAACAAGACATCTCTGCTTCACACTACATATTAACAAAACATATATCACTAGATACAAACGAGACATTTCCACTTACCACTACCTACGAACAAGACATTTCCACTTACCACCAAATGAAAAAGAGGACATATAAACTTACCACTACATACTTCCACTTTCCACTACACACAAAATAGACATAAACTTATCCCTACATACGAGTACGACACTTCCACTTACCACTACACACAAAAGAGGCATATAAACTTACCACAACACATAAACAAGACATTTCCACTTACCACTACACACAAAAGAGACATATAAACTTACCACTACTCATGAACAAGACATTTCCACTTGCCACTACACACAAAAGAGACGCTTAAACTTACCACTACATGCGAACAAGATACTTCCACTTACCACTACACACAAAAGAGATATATAAACCTATCACTACATACGAGCAAGACATTTTTACTTACCAATGCATACGGACAAGACATTACAACTTACCACTACACACAAAAGAGACATCTTTAAAAAAAAAAAAAACAATGTGGCCTCGTTTTGGGAAAACGAGTCGGTTATATTAAGGCGCATGTCCAAATATAAAAAACCTTTAAGCCTGATGTCATCATGTGACGTATTCTTTCCAGAACGTTGTCTCCATTACAGCTGCTCTGAACGCATCACGATTCTGGGCAAGTCGACCTGCATCAGCCAAAGACAAGTTCAGACTCTCTGTGATGTCCTGGGTCCACCGTCGTCTAGGTCGACCCCTTCCCCTTTTTCCAGGGACCATGCCTTCCATCACTGTTTTTTCCAGCCTGATGACGTTGATAAAATAGAGACATCTGAACTTACCAGTACATACGGACAAGACATAACCACTTACCACCTACAACGACACACAAAAAAAGACATCTGAACTCATCAGTACATAGGAAAAAGACATTTCCACTTACCACTACACACAAATGAGACATCTAAACTCGCCAAAAAGCCATCTACACATATCACTAGATAACAAACAAAAATGTCCGCACGATTATCAGTAATGATAATAATAACAAAACATGAAGTTTGCACTTTATTTACTGGACTTTTATACAGATGGATCTTAGTATTATTCCTCCTACCTTACGCTGCATACAAATCATGGGCCCATCACTCCAACTGGCCCTCTTGCATGAACCCAGTGCCAGAGTACTTCCCCTTGTCTTAACGTTGAATTCCTTGACATTGATATGTAAAATGCATATGGGAATACATGAATTCAGTATGAAAGGTGAGAGAAAGGAAGGGCAGAATGTTAGACGGGCCTGCGTACCCAATTCTCAACCCTTTGAAAATAAAGTTCGTTCGTTCGTTCGTTCGGTGGATTTTATAGCAATTCGTCTTCCACGATGATGTTGATAGTCCTGCGCACATCTTCCCCTTTATTATCATCATCATGTGACGTATTCTCTCCCCAGAATGTTGTCTCTATTACAGCTGTTCTGAACGCATCACGATTCTGGGCAAGTCGACCTGCATCATCCAAAGACAAGTTCAGACTCTCTGTGATGTCCTGGATCCACCGTCGTCTAGGTTGTCCCCTTCCCCTTTTTCCAGAGACCATGCCTTCCATTACTAATTTTTCCAGACTATTGTGTCTTTTTATATGACCGACAAATGTCAGCTTCCTTATTGCGATGGTATTTAGGAGCCAATTTCCCTCTACATTTAGTGAGTGCAGTACTTCTCTGTTGGTCTTTTTTTCTGTCCACGGTATTCTCAACATCCTTCTGTAGCATTTCATTTCGAATGATGTAATCTCTTTTGCAACTGTTTTATTGAGTGTCCATGTCTCGCTGCCGTATGTTGCTACTGGGAATATACACGTCAACAATATGTACGATACGAGGGATCAATGGGCCTATTTTTGTCTGTATCCTCAGATGTTCCACGGACACTTGAGTGGCTCTTGTCATCAGTTCCACAGTAGTGATCTTAACACTTCAACCAATCTATTCTGCTCAAACACACATATTTGAAAGTAGCTTTTTGGTTGTGTTTTGTCATCTCCATATTTCAGAGTCGATCAGTATCTCCTTACTCGCTTTTTGATTTGAAAATTCTGATTTTGTGTTGGATTTGATTTCTTTTGATCTTCATATGTTTCTCAAAGCAATGAAATCTCCTCCAGTTTTCTAATGTTAATAGCATGCCCGTTGCTCCAGCTGCTAAGATGTATGTATAACTAGCAATAACCCGTCAAACTTGACGGGTTTTTAATTATAGTGTGCTGTTTCCGTTCCCAGATGAGCAGATAGAAGTACATTCTTAGAGTGTTTTTGGTTTCTTTCCATTATACAGTGTAATAAAACTGTTCATGAACAACGTCATTTGAACGCTTTTCTTTGTTGATTGTAACTATTTTCGGGAGAGTATATATAATGGAAACAATACAATTTTTCAACACGGTTGCATTCCTCAGCTGTGACCAACGTACACACGGCGAGAATTATGTTATTTTAGATTCAATTTAAAAGTTCTTTGATGATAACATTTCGTGTGAAAGTGCGTGGATTGTTTTCAAAGAGTGTTCCCTGATAATAAGTGGTTTTAACAAAAACTTTCAGGTTTTCATGATTTGTACATCGGGTGAGCGCGACATAGAGCTGGCCGTGTCCGAAAATACAATTCGCTTTGGTATGTTATTGGCTCATGCATAGCAATTTTTACGCACTTTTCCTTTGTCGGGCGCTACGCACTTTTTTTTTTCCTACGGGCGCTAACATACTAATGTTTTCTCATGAAATTTACTGTTTACAGGCCTCGGGTTTCCCTTCCTTATGTGTTATAAATGTTTTATATAACACCCACGCCGCGCAAGTTGCACACCGTGCGTTGCGGATGTAATGTACATTTGTATCAGTGGTGTCATGTAAATTTGTATCAACGATGTCATGTAAATTTGTATCAGCGGTGTCATGTAAATTTGTATCAGCGGTGTCATGTAAATTTGAATCAGTGGTGTCATGTAAATTTTTATCAGCGTTGTCATGTAAATGTGTGTCAACGGTGTCATGTAAATTTGAATCAGCGATGTCATGTAAATTTGAATCAGCGGTGTCATGTAAATTTGAATCAGCGGTGTCATGTAAATTTGAATCAGCGGTGTCATGTAAATTTGTATCAGCGGTGTCATGTAAATTTGTATCAGCGGTGTCATGTAAATTTGTATCAGCGATGTCGGGTTTATTTGTAGCAGCGGTGTCGTGTAAATTTGTATCAGCAGTGTCGTGTAAATTTGTATCCGCATTGTCGTGTAAATGTGTATCAGCGATGTCATGTAAATTCATATCAGCGGTGTCATGTAAATTCTTATCAATGGTGTCTGTCATGGAATATTCTAATCCACATATATAAATTATCAATTAAATATAAAGCCTAATAAATACATATAATAAAGAAAAGAGCAATGGTAAAATGACAGTGCTATCACAAAGAATGTACTCGAAATCCCCCTTGTTTTCTGCTTCGTCTGCAAATTGTAACGCTTTCACGTTGATAGTAAAGCTTACTGTATTATTACCCGCCTTCTTCAATGAAACGTGTGCTGTATTTCTTGGAAAAGCATTGAGACGTACTGCGTAATGACCTAAATTAACCCTAACATTAATTATACTGCGTTACCAAAACGAACGAACAGATGGACTAAAGGGATAAAAAGAGAAGGGAGAGGCAGAAAGCCGAACACTAAACCCGCTTCGCGCGATACACAATTACTACCATCACGCGTGTAAGTCTACATGCACTAATTTTTTTTCAGACGGACAGTGATAAAATACACTACCCTTTCCCAGAGTTAGGTTTATAAATCATAACAGACTCTTATTAGAAAAGACAACATTATATGGGTTTACGTTTGAACACATAACAGTACCCAGACAGCACATCTTCTAAACAGGAGATAGAAGAAATTGCATATTTTGAACGCAGCCACGTAGCTCCTTTAAATTAGTATTTTTGGGTTCCTTAGGGTTTGCTGACAAATAATATGTAAAACGTTACGCAAATAGTCCAGGAATTAATAAATTATACCCAAAATAAAATATTGGGGGTGCCTGACAGCATAAAATCATTTCTGCTCATAAGATTTTTTTTTTAACGTGTTTGAAAAAATTTACGTTACAGAAATAGCCTACAATGTAAACTTCAAATTGATTGGAGCGCAACAAATGAAAGCCTAACCACGATTGGTCGGGCTATAAATACTATCTTGGTTGTTAGGGGAGACGGGAAAAGATAACATTTTTTCAAACACTTGTCGAAACGTGGCTCATTGGCCAGTCTCGCTGATATACACACTTGGGAGCGTTAGTTCGAGACCACTAATTCAAATAAGCTTGATAAAGCGACAGTACGTTGAAGCGAGCTCACATTTTTGCTAAAATAAAAGCCTGGAACATAGGCAGAACGGAATTTGTGCCAGTTTGTGCCAGAATTCATTGCTAATCAACGTATCTGTGTTTATTTCCATGAAATTGTGGTAAGCTTGAACCATTCAGTATCTTTTAATGAAAAATTGAATGAGAATTGTTGATTTATGCCTGTATATATATGTGTAGTTCAGTGGCAAACGTGAGGTAAAGCCTATAATGCTCCAGCCTGAACAGAGGGTGTCGGAGAGAAGTAAAACGGCATGGAATGGCCAAATAGTACACTGACACCTGGATGATGGACTAGAAAGAAATAATGCTGGAAGTGCAGAGGCGTAGTAACCATTAAGAAGGGTAATACTGGAATAAAGTATTTCAAATGAAGCTGACTGTTGGCCTAACGCTCTGAACGCAATGTTTGTGCTGTATTGTGATCAGTGTAAAAGAGAATATAAATTAGTTATGAAGTAGAAGGTACATCCTTCTTGATTTCAGGGACAGTGGTCTTGATGGTACTGAGCAGCATCTGGTCAGAGATTTGCTGAATCCAGTGTCGGACAGCATACTCCTTGGTCCTTTTAGCTATCAGTGAGGTGTCTCCAGAGCCCAGAAGAGAATTCGAGCAGAGGAGTCCTCTCCTGCCGCCATCACTCAAGATAAGCAGAGTTGGCCAGCTGAGCTCAACATTATGTCCCCTCATCTTGAAATAACTTTATAAAAATACCATTCAGAGGGGAATTTACTTGTCTTAAAATCAGGAACTGTGAACATCTCCAATAATAGTCCATAAAGACAAACTATTGAAGTCATGATGACCAATACCAACAGAGCTTGAACAAAACAAAACCAGTATTACCTCATTTTACTACTACACAACTGACACACATAGAACATTTGTACTAATATATGTCACTACAATATTCATATTAAATACATTCTGTACATAACTTGTAATTTAAATTGATTGTGATTCCTGGTTCCCTTGTAGTTGAATCAGGACACATATTCATTCATGCCAGTAATGAATACATATTGTTATTTGAAAGTTCATCAGTGACTCTTTTAAGATATCTTTGTAGAGTGTTATATGTATGTGAGTGTCACAGTGTTGTCAAGAGTAGTGGATTAAATTAAATTGTTTATCTGTCTGTTGTTGTGACTTACACTTCACCATACTCATACCCTAGACACATAACGTAGCATCACACTATTCCAGGATAATTCTGACTGAGATATATAGATATGTGGTAGCAAGTAAGGTTATCTATAATACACTACTCTTAATAGATATAGATACCTTCACAGCTGATCTCAGTCAGTACACTAAGTTCCCTATAAGTATTTATAACTTCCCACTTCACCACATATATTGGGGTCTCGCTCTTGGGATTTTGAATCTTTCACTATTAAAAATATTGGGGGGTAATTCACTTCAGGGAATATAAGAATTAAAAGGTATCCTTGGGTGGAGTTAAATAAGGTTGAGCTCACGGTGCCTGTGTTGTCCATTAGAGATTGAATTGTTGGTTAGACATTGTATAAATTTACATAATAGACAATGGCGGACCTGGCCAAATTTCGATCTGCTGCGGTTCAGACTGCAAAAGAGTTAGGATTAGATGGGCAAGTTATGGTTGCCTATGTCACAACGGAATGTGACAAATTTATTGAACGCGAAGAAAGAAGATTAGAAAAAGAAGCCGAAAGAAGGTTAGAGGCTGAAAGGGAAATTAAGAAGTTACAATTTGAAGCTGAGGCTGAGACTAAGAGGTTGCAAGCTGAGGCTGAGACTAAGCGGTTGCAGATTGAGGCTGACAAAGAGGCTAAAGCATTGGAAGCCGAGGAAAGAAGACAAGCTGCAGAAAGAGAAGAGAAGAAATTAGCTGCAGAAAGAGAAGAGAAGAGATTAGCTGCAGAGAGGGAAGCAGAAAAGGAGGAGAAGAGATTACAAAGGGAACATGAGTTACGACTAAGGGAGTTTGAGTTTCAAGGCCATGCTCCTGAAAATGGTGCCAGTCCTTTTGCCTCTGATGCTACGGTTACTCAAGGAGCCTCAATCTCAGCTATGAATTTTCATTTAGATCATTTTGTTGAGAAAGACGATGATATTGAGAGCTATATAAATAGGTACGAACTATTAGCTACCACGTATGGGTTGGAGAGAGAAAGGTGGAGCTTAAAGTTATCTCAGGGACTTCGTGGGGCAGCTTATGAAGTTTTTGCAAAAATGAGCAGAGGTGATCAGGAAAATTATGACATGCTAAAGCAGGCTCTTTTGTTAAGGTATGAAAAGAATGCAGAGTTTTACAGGAAAAAATTTAGGAATGCTAAACTACTGTCAGGTGAAACCTATCACCAGTTCTCTGCACGAATAGAGACATACTTGGAGAAATGGACTTCTCTGGGGAAAACCCAAGATCTTAAGGAAATGGTCCTTATAGAGCAACTAAGAGAGTCCATGGCTCCAGACCTGAGAAAGTTTCTCATGGAACAAAGTGCAGAGAGGCTGGGTGAGTTGCTAAATGTTGCTGAAAGGTATCAAGCAGCTCAAGCAGAGGTAACAGGTAATAAAAAGAAACAGGTGGACAACTTTAGGGCACCACAGAACTTTAATAAATTTGATCCTAAGGATCAAAATAAAGGTAAGCACCAATTTGATAGGCCACGGTATGAAAATAAAAATAAATTCCCACAATTCGATGAAAGGAAATATGATGAAAGAAAATCTTTCAACCAAGGAAAAAGGTGGTGTAAAATTGTAAGATGAACAATCATGACACTGACCGTTGCAGAAGGAAACCTGTGTATATGGCAACCCTTCAGGTCAGGTCGACCTCAAGACAGGAGGAGGATATTATGTTAGATACCACTCCAGAAGAGATGAGGAAGGCACAGGCTGGGGATAAAACACTCAAGCCTTGTTTCAGAAAATTGTCAACTTGTCATACAACTCCAGGCAAGGGAGATTTTTACATGAAAAACAAGTTGATGTATAGGAAGACTGGAGCTAGATCCAATGGTCACGGACAGCTGGTTCTTCCAAAAAGATACAGGACAGAATTAATAAGGAGCCTACATGTGAAACCAGATGGGGACCATGAGAAAATAGGTACCATCATTCAAAAGGTGGCTCACAATTATTATTGGCCCAAAGCAAGATGGGACATTGAGAATTTTGTAGAAAGGTGTAGCATAGCACATGAGGGAACACCCACAAGTGGGAACATGGATCAGGACCTGGACACGCCACGGGGCAAAATTAGGCCTGATAATAAAAAGAAATATAGATTTGATAAAGTGGACCAAATGAAATGGGAAGCCCCTTTTCACGGACAAGCTTCACTTAACTGTTTTACAATGGCCACTATGCGGAGAGTGCAAAAGGATGTCTTACCCCAGGATAAGCCGACAATCCCTCAATCGGACTTAAACAAACTGGAGGAAGAAGATGTAGAGAGGAAATCTCTCATCAAGAATTTTAAGTGGGGAGAAAGCCCCAAAAGAAAAATTGGTAGCGGTCGTTTTGTGAATGATAATTCTGGGAGGAAAAATCATCACTATAAAGCTTCAAGTGGAAGAGACCATACCGGTGCATGGACAAATAGGTCCACACAATTAAAGGTCCATATGTAGCTTTGTTAAGAACGTGGACTGATGAAAAGGCAGAGGAAAACATTACATCTTCATACCAGTATGTGAATGAGCTGACCACTCGGTTAAAAACTGGCTGGAAACTTGCCAATGAAAATTTGAAACAAGCCAGGAAGAAACATGCTGCCTATTATAACAGGAAGGCGAAAGACAGAAATTTGGCTGTGGGAGAGAAGGTACTGCTTCTTTTGCCCGGGAGTCAGAATAAGTTACAAATTGGATGGCAGGGTCCATATACAGTTCTAGAGAAGGTGTCTAGAACAAATTATAAGATAGATAAGAAGGGGAAAGAAAAAATCTATCATGTGAATCTCCTGAAGAAATATTTGGAAAGAGAACATCAGGAAGAGACACACTTGTTGACCTTGTCCATCGCCATGGAGATGAAAAAGGAACCACTTTCATCATTTGAATATCCATTACACCCCTGTGAGACAGCAGCACAGGTGAAAATCAGTACACATTTAACGAAAACTCAGAAAGAGAGAGTGCAACAGGTTCTAAATAATCATGCAGAGGTGTTAACAGACCGACCAGGGCATACAAACCTATTGGAATATGATATGAAATTAATAGACTCCACACCTGTCTGTATGAAACCATATTCGATTCCGTTTGCTAAGGAAAAAGCTTTGAAGGAAGAGATAGACTATCTGTTGAAGGAAGGAATTATTTCGCACAGTGAGTCTTCGTATAGTTCCGGTGTTGTACTTTTAAGGAAGCCCTCTGGAGAACATAGACTCTGTATAGATTACAGGAGACTGAATGCTATTACAGAAGGACAGGTGGATCCATTGCCGGATACAAATCAGCTGTTTGCCAGACTAAATAAAGCTAAATATTTCTCAAAAGTGGATCTGAGTAAAGGATACTATCAGATTCCAGTAAAGCCTGAGGTTAGACCATACCTAGCTTTTAGTACCTCAGAAGGACACTATGAGTTTAATAGATTGCCATTTGGATTGAAGAATGCGCCTAGTGTCTTCTCTAGAATGATGAGAAAATTATTGGATCCTCTGAATAATCCCTGTATAACAAATTTTATGGATGATATCCTTATAGCAACAGAAACATTTGAGGAACACATTGACTCTCTGAACATGCTGTTTGATCGACTTAGGGAGGCAAATTTAACAGCCCGACCAACCAAATGTTGCGTTGGATGTAAAGAATTGGAATTTTTGGGACACACAGTTTATCAGGGAAACATGACCCCTGACCCAAAGAATTTAGAGAAACTACAGAAAGCCCCGAGACCACAAACCAAGAAGGACGTGAGATCCTTTGTCTCATTATGTGGTTTCTACCAGAAGTATATCAAGAACTTTAATTCCATATGTGCACCGTTAACTGAATTGACACGTAAAGGACTTCCAGATCGCATTACATGGACACCACAATGTGAAATGACTTACCAAGAATTGAAGGAAAAGCTCACAAGTAAACCCATTTTGAAATTACCTGACTTAAGTCAAGAATTCATAGTAAGGACGGATGCAAGTAATATTGGGCTAGGTGCAACTTTACTACAGAAATCAGAGGCATTGGATGGGGAATTAAGCCCAGTGGCATATGCTAGCAGAAAGTTGAATAAAGCTGAAATCAACTACTCAACTAGCGAAAAAGAATGTCTTGCAGTAATATGGGCAATAAAGAAATTCAATATTTATCTATATGGGAAGGCATTTAAGTTGCAAACTGACCACAAACCTTTATCGTTTTTAGCACAGGCTAAGCATGAGAACTCTAGGTTACTCCGATGGTCTTTGCTTCTGGCTCCATATAATTTTAGCATTGAATATATATCTGGAAAAACCAATCTGGGAGCGGATTTTTTAAGCCGCCATCCGTGTGATGAGAATCACCGTAAACCCCAGAAATAATAATAAATTTCTCTATGTGTATATAGAATAAAGGACTGACATATAATGTCTGTTTTAAGAGGGGAGGTGTCATGGAATATTCTAATCCACATATATAAATTATCAATTAAATATAAAGCCTAATAAATACATATAATAAAGAAAAGAGCAATGGTAAAATGACAGTGCTATCACAAAGAATGTACTCGAAATCCCCCTTGTTTTCTGCTTCGTCTGCAAATTGTAACGCTTTCACGTTGATAGTAAAGCTTACTGTATTATTACCCGCCTTCTTCAATGAAACGTGTGCTGTATTTCTTGGAAAAGCATTGAGACGTACTGCGTAATGACCTAAATTAACCCTAACATTAATTATACTGCGTTACCAAAACGAACGAACAGATGGACTAAAGGGATAAAAAGAGAAGGGAGAGGCAGAAAGCCGAACACTAAACCCGCTTCGCGCGATACACAATTACTACCATCACGCGTGTAAGTCTACATGCACTAATTTTTTTTCAGACGGACAGTGATAAAATACACTACCCTTTCCCAGAGTTAGGTTTATAAATCATAACAGACTCTTATTAGAAAAGACAACATTATATGGGTTTACGTTTGAACACATAACAGTACCCAGACAGCACATCTTCTAAACAGGAGATAGAAGAAATTGCATATTTTGAACGCAGCCACGTAGCTCCTTTAAATTAGTATTTTTGGGTTCCTTAGGGTTTGCTGACAAATAATATGTAAAACGTTACGCAAATAGTCCAGGAATTAATAAATTATACCCAAAATAAAATATTGGGGGTGCCTGACAGCATAAAATCATTTCTGCTCATAAGATTTTTTTTTAACGTGTTTGAAAAAATTTACGTTACAGAAATAGCCTACAATGTAAACTTCAAATTGATTGGAGCGCAACAAATGAAAGCCTAACCACGATTGGTCGGGCTATAAATACTATCTTGGTTGTTAGGGGAGACGGGAAAAGATAACATTTTTTCAAACACTTGTCGAAACGTGGCTCATTGGCCAGTCTCGCTGATATACACACTTGGGAGCGTTAGTTCGAGACCACTAATTCAAATAAGCTTGATAAAGCGACAGTACGTTGAAGCCAGCTCACATTTTTGCTAAAATAAAAGCCTGGAACATAGGCAGAACGGAATTTGTGCCAGTTTGTGCCAGAATTCATTGCTAATCAACGTATCTGTGTTTATTTCCATGAAATTGTGGTAAGCTTGAACCATTCAGTATCTTTTAATGAAAAATTGAATGTGAATTGTTGATTTATGCCTGTATATATATGTGTAGTTCAGTGGCAAACGTGAGGTAAAGCCTATAATGCTCCAGCCTGAACAGAGGGTGTCGGAGAGAAGTAAAACGGCATGGAATGGCCAAATAGTACACTGACACCTGGATGATGGACTAGAAAGAAATAATGCTGGAAGTGCAGAGGCGTAGTAACCATTAAGAAGGGTAATACTGGAATAAAGTATTTCAAATGAAGCTGACTGTTGGCCTAACGCTCTGAACGCAATGTTTGTGCTGTATTGTGATCAGTGTAAAAGAGAATATAAATTAGTTATGAAGTAGAAGGTACATCCTTCTTGATTTCAGGGACAGTGGTCTTGATGGTACTGAGCAGCATCTGGTCAGAGATTTGCTGAATCCAGTGTCGGACAGCATACTCCTTGGTCCTTTTAGCTATCAGTGAGGTGTCTCCAGAGCCCAGAAGAGAATTCGAGCAGAGGAGTCCTCTCCTGCCGCCATCACTCAAGATAAGCAGAGTTGGCCAGCTGAGCTCAACATTATGTCCCCTCATCTTGAAATAACTTTATAAAAATACCATTCAGAGGGGAATTTACTTGTCTTAAAATCAGGAACTGTGAACATCTCCAATAATAGTCCCTAAAGACAAACTATTGAAGTCATGATGACCAATACCAACAGAGCTTGAACAAAACAAAACCAGTATTACCTCATTTTACTACTACACAACTGACACACATAGAACATTTGTACTAATATATGTCACTACAATATTCATATTAAATACATTCTGTACATAACTTGTAATTTAAATTGATTGTGATTCCTGGTTCCCTTGTAGTTGAATCAGGACACATATTCATTCATGCCAGTAATGAATACATATTGTTATTTGAAAGTTCATCAGTGACTCTTTTAAGATATCTTTGTAGAGTGTTATATGTATGTGAGTGTCACAGTGTTGTCAAGAGTAGTGGATTAAATTAAATTGTTTATCTGTCTGTTGTTGTGACTTACACTTCACCATACTCATACCCTAGACACATAACGTAGCATCACACTATTCCAGAATAATTCTGACTGAGATATATAGATATGTGGTAGCAAGTAAGGTTATCTATAATACACTACTCTTAATAGATATAGATACCTTCACAGCTGATCTCAGTCAGTACACTAAGTTCCCTATAAGTATTTATAACTTCCCACTTCACCAATCTCCGGCTTGCTGTAGAGCGCTTTGTTGTTAAGGGAGTTTTTTTTAAGGCAAGGTAAACGCGCCCGACAAAACATGGCGTCTCCCTTGCTCGCGTGAAGTGTTTATATTGGTGGACATTATTTGGTCTTATGGTTTATCACAGTCGACAGATTTTAAAACCTCAGCCGGCAAAAAAAAAAAAAAAAAGATATTTGGGAAAAAAAAGATGAATTGCAAAACATTTTGCTATTTGTTTTTCAACTGCTTATATCGTTAAACACCTGGGGGTAGAGTTGACTATTGATTTCTAAGTGTGCGCACATATTGTAGTCCGATGTGCTGTCATGTTGTATCTACGTCCGCGCACATATTGTAGTCCGATGTGCTGTCATGTTGTATCTAAGCATCCGCGCACATATTGTAGTCCGATGTGCTGTCATGTTGTATCTAAGTCCGCGCACATATTGTAGTCCGATGTGCTGTCATGTTGTATCTAAGCATCCGCGCACATATTGTAGTCCAATGTGCTGTCATGTTGTATCTAAGTGCGCGCACATATTGTAGTTCGATGTGCTGTCATTTTGTATCTAAGTCCGCGCACATATTGTAGTCCGATGTGCTGTCATGTTGTATCTAAGTCCGCGCACATATTGTAGTCCGATGTGCTGTCATGTTGTATCTAAGTCCGCGCACATATTGTAGTCCGATGTGCTGTCATGTTGTATCTAAGTCCGCGCACATATTGTAGTCCGATGTGCTGTCATGTTGTATCTAAGTGCGCGCACATATTGTAGTCCGATGTGCTGTCATGTTGTATCTAAGTCCGCGCACATATTGTAGTCCGATGTGCTGTCATGTTGTATCTAAGTCCGCGCACATATTGTAGTCCGATGTGCTGTCATGTTGTTTGTATATTTGTCACTCGTGGATTCCCTTCGTTACCTTATTCTACTTCGTCCTCTATTCTTTATCACTTTCAATTACCTGTTATGTGCTCTAGTTGCTGGTTGACCGGAATTCATTCACATAGATGTCTAAACGAACGTGTTCTTTGGCAATATCTCTCTCTCTCTCTCTCTCTCTCTCTATATATATATATATATATATATATATATATATATATATATATATATATATATATATATATATATATATATATATATAATCTTCTTCTTTGATCCTTAGCCGCCGACCGTCAAAGCAGTTAGTGGCCATCACGCGTGGTGGCGTCTTGTAGGGCAACAACAAATTGATTCCACTTTGCTCGGTCGGTGGCCATCCTTCGTACAGTGCCCCAACTCTGGTTCATTCTTTGCATCTCAGCCTCCACAGGACTCCGCCAAGTTGTTTTTGGTCGGCCTCTCTTTCGTTTTCCTTCAGGGGTCCATAGCATAGCTGTTCTTGTGATGGCGTCGGGGTCTCTTCTGAGGACATGGCCAACCCAGCTCCAGCGTCTGCCAGATATGATGGTGAGCATGTCCTCTTGCTTGCTCCGAGTAAGCAGATCTTGGTTAGTGATGGTATTCGGCCAAAAGATTCGGAGAATTTTTCTTAGGCAGGTTGTGTGAAAAGAGGACAATTGGAATATGCAGATGACAATGCACTACTAGCACATTCACATCAACACATCCAGGAAAAAACGGATAGACTTAATAAGTATAGCCAGCAGGTGGGCTTGAACATCAATCTAAAGAAGACAGAGGTCATGACTCTCAATGTGAGCAACCCTGAGCCCATATCAGTAAGGAATCAGCAACTGGAACAGACAGATGCCTTCACATACCTAGGATGCACAGTAACACCAGACGACGGAGCAAGCAAAGACATCAACAACAGAATGAACAAAGCAAGAACAGCCTTTTTTTAGTCTAAACAACATCTGGAAGTCCTCTCAGTACAGCACAAGCACAAAATTAAGATTATATCAGAGCTGTGTTCTTTCTGTGTTTCTCAATGGTGCGGAATGCTGGAGAGTTACAGAGAAGGAAATGTCGAAATTGCCCTCTTTTCACACACACACACACACACACACACACACACACACACACACACACGCACGCACGCACGCACGCACGCACGCACGCACGCACACACACACACACACACACACACGCACGCACGCACGCACGCACGCACGCACGCACACACACACACACACACACACACACAACCCAGACAAACACCAGTAGAACAAGAGGTAAAGAAAAGACACTGGCGTATAATAGGACATACAGTCAGAGAAGCAGTTGATAGCAATACAAGGCAGTTCCTTTATTGGGATCCCCACGATAACAGAAATACAGAGACAGACATGAAAAGAATAAAGAAGACATGGGAATATCTTAAACGGATGGCACAGGACAGGAACGCTTGGCACGAGCTGAAAGTTATTTGATGTTGATGATGGAGCACATTCAGAAGGTGTTTATTACTCACAAGTAATGCTTGTTTGGAGGGCACTCTGGGAATGTTGTTAATCTCGGCCTGTTGAAAAGGGAGGTTATGCAGGAGGACTACTCCCAGTTTCTTGTCTTAAAGAACTGTCATTCCGTGGGAGGCCGGAAACATTGTCCAGGTCTGTGACGTCTGGACATCAAAGACTGGCTGGGAGTTGTTAATATAGGTTTTTATTGCCATTTGTTGTTGTTGTTGTTGGGTGAGACAAGCTTTTGCCGTGATCTACATGTTGTTGATTGGGAGTGTTAGGAAAAAAATCAGCGATACATGTTTTAACTTCTTTCTGTATTTTCTTTCTTAAATGCTTTCTTTAATTCATTCATTCTTTCTTTCATATTTTTCTTTCTTTCTTACCCTCCTTCCCCTTCTCTTTATTTCTTTCTTTCTTCCACTTTCTCCCTCCCTCTTCCTTTTCTTTTTTCTTTTATTCTTTCTTTCTGCCTGCCTGCATGCCCTCCATCCCTTCCTGTCTGCCTGTCAGTTTGTCTGTCTGTCTGTCTTTCTGTCTGTCTATTTTTCTTATTGTTACTCTTTTTTTGTCCTTCTACTTTATTGCAGTTTTGTCTAGCTTTCTTTTTCCTTTTCTTGTCCTTCATGCAATCTGTCAGTTTTTGTGTTGAGAATAACACTATTAGACACACAATTATAGAATAACACTATTAGACACACAATTATAGAATAACACTTACTAGACACACAATTATAGAATAACGCATACTAGACACACAATTATAGAATAACGCATACTAGACACACAATTATAGAATAACGCTTACTAGACACACAATTATAGAATAACGCTTAATAGACACACAATTATAGAATAACACTTACTAGACACACAATTATAGAAGAACGTTCGTTCGTTCGTTTGTCTACTATGTTGCTGTTATACCCTGTTCAACCTGAAAGTTGGTTATAATTGGGGTATATAGTGCGTTTTTTATAATAACGCTTACTAGACACACAATTATAGAATAACGCTTACTAGACACACAATTATAGAATAACACTTACTAGACACACAATTATAGAATAACGCATACTAGACACACAATTATAGAATAACGCTTACTAGACACACAATTATAGAATAACGCATACTAGACACACAATTATAGAATAACACTTACTAGACACACAATTATAGAATAACGCTTACTAGACACACAATTATAGAATAGCGCATACTAGACACACAATTATAGAATAACGCATACTAGACACACAATTATAGAATAACGCATACTAGACACACAATTATAGAATAACGCATACTAGACACACAATTATAGAATAACGCATACTAGACACACAATTATAGAATAACGCATACTAGACACACAATTATAGAATAACGCTTACTAGACACACAATTATAGAATAACGCTTACTAGACACACAATTATAGAATAACACTTACTAGACACACAATTATAGAATAACGCTTACTAGACACACAATTATAGAATAACGCTTACTAGACACACAATTATAGAATAACGCTTACTAGACACACAATTATAGAATAACGCTTAATAGACACACAATTATAGAATAACGCTTAATAGACACACAATTATAGAATAACACTTACTCGACACACAATTATAGAATAACGCTTACTAGACACACAATTATAGAATAACGCATACTAGACACACAATTATAGAATAACGCTTAATAGACACACAATTATAGAATAACACTTACTAGACACACAATTATAGAATAACACTTACTAGACACACAATTATAGAATAACGCTTACTAGACACACAATTATAGAATAACGCTTAATAGACACACAATTATAGAATAACGCTTACTAGACACACAATTATAGAATAACGCTTACTAGACACACAATTATAGAATAACGCTTACTAGACACACAATTATAGAATAACGCTTAATAGACACACAATTATAGAATAACGCTTAATAGACACACAATTATAGAATAACACTTACTAGACACACAATTATAGAATAACGCTTACTAGACACACAATTATAGAATAACGCATACTAGACACACAATTATAGAATAACGCTTAATAGACACACAATTATAGAATAACACTTGCTAGGCACACAATTATAGAATAACGCTTACTAGACACACAATTATAGAATAACGCTTACTAGACACACAGTTGCAGAATAGGAAACTTGGTTGGAAATCTAGGGACAAATTTATATCAAGTAATAATAATTATAAAAAAAAAACAATCAGTCGAGATTCACTGTTTTATTGTTACGAAATGCACTAAAACCAGATAATAAATCTTCCGTACACTCTTTTGTAGTTCCCAACGGTTTTGCATAAGTTTCGGGGCATAAAGGGGGGGGGCGGGGCGGGCGGGTGGGGGGGGGGGGGGGGGGGGGGGTGAGGGGGGGGGGGGGTGTCTCTGAAGAGACGAAGAAAGAATAGGACTCAGGCATCTTGGGGCAATGCGACTAATACATGAGGTTTCCACAAGGTTTTACATAAGGTTGGCAACCTCATCATGTAAAACAAATAGGGCAGCTAACAAGTATTAATTGATTAATTGAATATCAGCCTAATTTTATTTTCTTACAGAGATACAGCTCAGTCAAGTAATTAAAAAAATATTTTCACAATAGCTACCATGCTTACCGACTACCTGCATCATGTAGAATGCTACTTAGACACAAGAGTATGTATATACCTAGACATGACACATGCTTAGTCCCGAGAAACAGCATGGGCGTGAACTCAGCAGGTTGTAAAGCCTGTATGATAAATGTGCTTCATCAGATCGCTGTGCTAGAATATTATATTTCTATTTATTATTCTCAATCTCCCGTCTCCAGAAACACTTTCAAGCCACGTGGTTCTGTAGAACGTCCAGATTTGTTTACCTTTAACAGCCGTCAGGAGAGCCATGATTAGCGTACTGCTGGCAGTAACCGATAACTCTCTGCTCACGCACGCACGAACGGAGGCGTGGACAGATAATCTCGTAATTACTGGAAGCCTGAGTTGGGAAGACGCCTGCTGAGTCTGCACGAGTTCTAGTTTTCCACAAGATCGATCTAAAGTCCAAAGTTTTAAGGCATCCTCAGACAGCGCTAGAACCTGTTATATGTGAGTTTGGACACCGCGATTTCAGACATAAGCCTTTTGTTTTTCAGCATGCACGTGCGTCGTCTTAAGCTGCGGCCATCGAATATCCGGTTGTTTGGATTAAACGGATATACCCCGTCTTTCACTTCTGCTGTCGCATGTCTCTGGAGAGCGTGTTCGACAGATGTGACTGCACGGCTACCAAATACTTCTCTCTTCTTTACCAACTCAAAGCGGCATTTACAGAGGAGCTAATGAGAGTGCTCAGAGCCCTTGCTGAACCACATCGCACATTTCTAAACAGCATCGCACTTTCCTAAACAGCATCGCACGTTTCTGAACAACATTACACGTTTCTGAACAACATTACACGTTTCTGAACAACATTACACGTTTCTGAACAGCACGACACTTTTCTGAACAGCATTCCACTTTTTTCTTCTTCTTCTTCCTCGTTCGTCCTGAAAAGGACGTTGGTTGCGTTGTGTCTGTTTACAGCGGAGCTGCGATATCTGCGCCTTTCGGCCGGCACATCCGACTTCAGCACGGCATTTTTTGGGACCGGGTTTGCCTTCCCTCTTCTATCTCTACTCTCTCAGCCAGACTGCAGTGATGCAGCCTGTTTCCAGGACCACCACGTGGAGGTGGAGTAGGGTCTTGGTCAGCTCTGGTTCGCTGACCCTGACGCAAGCAGTCAAGCTTTGGCTCGCTGACTGTATTCTCTATTGCTGCGTCTTTGGGTCCCTCACTTTTTTAACATCACACTTTTTTGAACAGCGTCGCAATTTTCATATTTTTTATCATTACATTTTAACGACGTCTGTTTTATGTGTAGTTTATACAATTCCACTTTATGCAGTATATACTAACTTGGACTAGCTAATATTTTTGTGTCTGTCGCGCAGTGTCAACAATGTTGTTAGGATCGCCTTTATTTAAAACAACGCCGGTGCAATAACTGCAGGCATTGTAAGTTAAAACTTCATTTAACAAAAAATACGGTTTAGTTACCGACTTCTGTTATTGGTCTCCTCGCAGGAAGCCTTTCACTAACAGCAGTCACGGGCTCAGCATCTCGCTAACGGCAGTCACGTGCTCAGCCTCTCGCTAACAGCAGTCACGGGCTCAGCATCTCGCTAACAGCAGTCACGTGCTCAGCCTATCGCTAACAGCAGTCACGTGCTCAGCCTCTCGCTAACAGCAGTCACGTGCTCAGCCTCTCGCTAACAGCAGTCACGTGCTCAGCCTCTCACTAACAGCACTCATGTGCTCAACCACTCGCTAACAGCAACTCATGTGCTCAGCCTCTCGATAACAGTAGTCATTTGCTCAGCCTCTCGCTAACAGCAGTCATGTGCTCAGCCTCTCACTAACATCAGTCACGTGCTCTTGCAGCTGTTGCATATGTAACAATTTATTTTACATGGTGAAGTTTCCAGATTAATGCACATCCTCATAGTAAGTCGCATCTTACAACTTTTGGGAGTTAGCAGTGGTTCTGTTATTCCTTTGACTTCTCGGAGCTCCGGATTACTCATTAGGCCCACTAGACACGGGACTAGGGCCCTATGCTTACAGGGGCCCCATGCTTACAAGGGTCGCCGCGAAAAAAGCAACGGAGTCATAACGCACAGAGATCTGCAGCAACGGCACGATATTACGCTCGTGCGTGCAAGGCAATAGTATCTGCACAACAGTTAGTTTACTAGTTACTTTCACCCCCGCTTTTTTTCCTTTTTTAATTATATTTTCTTTCCAAGGGCACTACTACCTTTAACAATATCTAGGGGCAGTAAGGAACACTTTTTTTTTTTGTTTTTTTTGTTTAATGACATATAGTTATATATTAATAAAAACATTTATCTGAAATCCATTAGTTTTTTTTTCTTCCAGTTTTACATATTAGAAGATTGGGGAAGGGCCTCAAAATATCCTGATAGCCTAAGTTCTTAGGAGTTCTTAATCCGGCCCTGCCTCCAGTTAGGCCCACTCTCTTAATCTTCATTGTACATTTGCGCTACGTATCTACTGTTATTTGACTATGCGTATATAACCGCAATAATGTGCATTTAACCGCCACGTGTACCTCAGACGCTGGTGTCTGGTCTTTTCACGGATCAGTTCCACGGATGCACACCTCACCTGTATTAGCGACACGTGTATGTTAACAGTACCACTTTCCCCCCGTGTGTAACTCATAACATCCACACGTGTATACTTCCTTATTCATCTCACTGCTACATCCAGTCTGTCTTCTAACCTCCTGCGATGTAATACTACCACACTAATTAACCAATGAAATATCTGAAGACAAGAAATCAACCATCCAGTGGAGTTGGCTTCTGTCATAATTTCTTTATCTTATTGTTCCAGGTGACTATCCCTTTGGAAGTAGTGATCCTTTAACTCAAGGAGTTCCAGAATGGGAACTTCAGCCTGAACCCAACTACTACGTGGTCCAGAATGTGCCAGTGACCATCACGTGCAGGGCTACTCCTGCTATACAGGTAAGTCAGCTAGACCAGGACGAGAAGATCGAACGAACGAACTAAAGAACTTTATGTTCAAAGGGTTGAGAATTGGGCACGCAGACACGTTGACATTCTGCCCTTCCTTTCTCTCATCTTTCATACTGAGTTCATTTATTCTCACATGCATTTTACAAATTAATTTCAAGGAATTCAACATTGTAAAGTAAAATAAAATAGCACACTCATATTAACATTAACTACTTATAAGCATGGTATAAAATATGTTGAAAAATACAAACATCGTCATTAGAACGAACAGTTGACATTATAAGAAAGGATAATTCGATTAGGGAGACATGTAATCAGAACTCATAAAGTATTCGAAAAGTCTACGACTGTATGAATAGGGACTGAGGTTGTTTCTTAGGTTATGTGGAAGACAATTCCAAAGATGAGCAGCAGAGTACGCTACTATAACGGCTAGCATATTCTTCGACAGACAGATTATAATGGGCAATGTCTTTTTGCATTTAAGTACTGTGTGTCCCAAAAGTCCCTTATACCACAAAGCCCTGACCTGACATCCTGTGATAACCCACTCTGGGGTACGAAGGACGGCCGCCGACCGAACAAGGTGGAAGCAGTTTGGGGCTCTCCTACAAAACGCCACCAGGCGTGATGGCCACTAACTGCTTTGACAGTCGGCGGCTAAGGATCAAAGCAGAAGAAGAAGAAGAAGACCGCGAAGCCTCAGACCTGATATCCTGCGATAATTCATTCTGGATACTGTTATGTAGAAAGTCAGCCAAAGTAGATATGAAATAGCAGACCACCCTAAGAAAAGTCATTCGCACTGCCTTCCAAAGCATTATAACAAAACTAGCAACAACCTGCCAAAATTGGTAGGTTTTTAATTATAGTGTGTTGTTTCTGTTACATGTATTACATTGCTGCTTCTTCTATAGTCTCGCTTGCTCGCTGTGAATGACGCGATCGTCTCTTCCTTTTTAGCCACCTTATCATTATGATCCATGATAATAAGTCTGCAATACTTTAAATAAAAATTTTGTCTTGAAGAAACAATCAGAAACTTACATTTTAAGGTTATTTTTAAGAAAAATGATGAGTTAAATCCGTGTCCCGAATGAAACTGGACAGAAGAGTATCTTGATTGTCTGTTGATTTAATGCACGCCGTCACACTTTTCTATTTTCGCGAGATAAGGGGAAACAATACAATTGTTGTCTAACTTTCAACCACAGTTGCACCCCCTTAGCTGTGGTTGAAAGTTAATGTACTCTCCCGAAAATAGAAAAAGTGCGCAAATGACGGTGTGCAAAATGTGACTGACCGACCGACCGACCGAAGTACTTACGGCGGGAATTATGGTATTTGACTAGCAACAACCCGCCAAAATTGGCAGGTTGTTAATTATAGTGTGTTATTTCTGCTACATGTATTACAGACGGTACTATCACTACTGTGGTCATTTCATTGCAGACGACCGTCTATAGATATTTTTAAAATTATATAGATTTATTAAATATGAAGACATGAGTAACCCAACCTAAATGACATGTAGTGCAGTGATAATGGTCTAATGGACCGTAAATTGACTAAATAACTAACATTTATTGTATGACAGCATGTCTCGTAATTGTTCGTGCATCTTTTAAAATCTTGCCCTGGTCGACTTACCGCCTCTGAGAAGCCTTGGTCGACTTACTGCCTCTGAGAACAACGTTTGATGTTTGACAAAACTCCAGTTCATGTACTATTTATCAATCGTGTTGGCTTCTTTCCATAATCAAACTGTTCATGCACACCTTCACTTGCGCACTTTTTTTCTATTTTCGCGAGAGTACATATAAGGGGAAACAATGCAATTATTTTCTAACCTTCAACCACAGTTGCACCCCATTAGCTGTGGTTGAAAGTTAATGCATTCCCTCGAAAATAGAAAAAAAAGTGAGCAAATGACGGTGTGCAAAAATGTGATTGACCGACCGACCGACCGAGTACTTACGGCGGCAATTATGTATTTTGATGATGTTACGGGAAAAAAGAATAACCAGACATGGCGACGTAGCATCCTGTGTGCAGAGAACAAAGGGGGACCAAACTGATGTTATTAATATTTGAGGTATAGCGAAAGTGCGATGTGAACATCAGAAATGATCTAATTCGAGAAAAAATTTATTCAACTTAATTGTCTTATATAAATAAAAGATTTAATGACATTGAGTATATGGATTTGTTGGACACCCTGTAAATTATAGTAGACAATGAAATGATAGTCGACAGGTTATTGTAGACAATTAGACAGTAGCAGGAAAATGGACAGACAGATGACAGCACACCACAAGATTACAGGATGGAGAAGATTAATACTTACTTACTTACTTAGTCGTTCCCCTTCTACCGTGAGGTGTAGAGGTTTGGAAGAGAGCGCTAGACTATCCTATCGGCTGTCTTCCTCCTGGCCTGGTTCCATTCTAGTCCTCGGTCCTTCAAAGATTGTCTAATGTTGTCCTTCCAGCGGACTCTGGGTCGTCCTGGGGGGTCTGGATCCCTGGCTCTTTGTTTCCCATGCTTGTCGTGGTAGCCGATCTTCTCCCATTCTGCAGACATGGCCAAACCATCTTAGTTGGGACTGTTCTACTTGGGTCTGCAGGGGGTGGGATTTTAGGCCTTGACATTAATTAATACATAACAGAAGATATATTATAACTAGTGTAAAAGTCCGTCATAAGACGGGAGTTTAATTCAAAAGCACCAATACCTAACGGCAATTTTACTTATTCAAAAGTATTAAAAAACACCACTATGCATCACCACAGTACACAAACTACATAGCAGCAGCGAGGATCCCAATGTGTGTATACTGGATCACACATTCTATAAATAATTTTGTGCACACCAACCTTTGCGCACTTTTCTTTGTCGAGTGTTACTATTTTCGGGAGAATACATATAAGGGAAACTATACAATTAATGTCTAACTTTCAACCAAAGTTGCATCCCTTAGCGTTAGTGACAGAAAAAGCTGGGATTATATATATATTGATTGGAAATTAATTATAGTAGAAAGTATAATATAGTAGTTGCATGGAAGCTTCGTCGTGTAAAACAAATTGTTACAAAAATCACTGGTGTAACACCACACGAATGTTTTTGTTTTTATTTGCAGGCCTCCTTCAGGGGGTCTTCAACAAGACCTTCAGATATAACTATGACTTACGTTTAACATCTCCTGATAGCACCATCTTTTTTACAACATCCCCAGATAACACCACCATTTCTGTAACATCTCCAGATATTTCCATCACATATAACATCTCCAGACAGCACTGTCACATCTGTAACATCTCCAGATAGTACCGTTTCATCTCTAACATCTCCAGATAGTACCGTCACATCTGTAACATCTCCAGAAAGTAACGCCACTTCTGTAACATCTCCAGATAGTACTTTCACTTCTCTAACATCTCCAGATAGTACCGTCACATCTGCAACATCTCCAGATAGTACCGTCACATCTGTAATATCTCCAGACAGTACCATTACAGCTGTAACTTCTCCAGATAGTACCGTCACATCTGTAACATCTCCAGACAGTGCCATAACATCTGTAGCATCTCCAGATAGTACCGTTCCATCTGTATCATTTCCAGATAGTACCGTCACTTCTATAACATCTACAGACAGTACCGTCACATCTGTAACATCTCCAGATAGTACCGTCACCTCTGTAACATCTCCAGATAGTACCGTCACATCTGTAACATCTACAGACAGTACCGTCACATCTGTAACATCTCCAGACAGTACCGTCACATCTGTAACATCTCCAGATAGTACCGTAACATTTGTAACATCTCCAGATAGTGCCGTCACATTTATAACATCTGCAGATAGTATCGTCACAGCTGTAACATCTCCAGACAGTACCGTCACATGTAACATCTCCAGACAGTACCGTCACATCTGTAACATCTCCAGATAGTACCAGGACTTGTGTAATATCTCCAGCTAGTACTATGACTCGTGTAACATCTTCAGATAGTACCAGGTCTTGTGTAATATCTCCAGCTAGTACTATGTCTCGTGTAACATCTTCACATATTACTATCACTTTTGCAACTTCTCTATACAGTACCAACACTTATGTAACTTTTATAGATAGTACCATGATTTCTGTAACATCCCCAGATATTACCTTATGCTGATTTCTGGCGTCAATATTTGTACTAAATGAGTATATTCTTCTCCAGATAACCTTCAGGTGCGCTGGACATCAAGTTCCCACTAAAAACCAAGTTAATAAGGAAATCGTGGACCCTCGGACTAGACGGAAGACCCTGGAGTCCAGCATTGTTGTAACCAAAGAGGAAGTGGATGAGTACTATGGCAAAGATGGGTACGGTTGCGAGTGCACGGCTTGGAACAATGTACAGGGCTCAACCTCTCCTCAGAGTGTAAAGAGTACCCGAGGCGTAGTGGAGGCTGCATGTAAGTACCTACAGACTTAGGGGGCTGAAATGAAGATCAGTGGGGCATCTGTTCGGTGTCATCCAAGTATGTCGCACACTTCATTAGGGTTAGGATTAGGGTTTAGAATTTCTAAACCTAACCGTCACTCATTATTGCTGTGTCTCTGAATTCTTTTTAAGGCCATATCTGACAGATGCCCCATTTTTCATTTCAATCGATTTAGAGCGGGAGCCGCGGTGGCGCAGTGGTTAGTGCACTGGCTTCCTAGCTCGGTGGTCCATGGTTCAATCCCCAGTTGAGGTGGGATTTTTTAGACTGCAAACGGCTCCGGTGTCGACCCAGCCTCGTGAATTGGGTACCAGAGCAACTCTGGGAAGGTTAAGGCGGCCGGCGTGATGCTGACCACATCACCCCTAGTGTGCCGATGGTCAAGAAAAAATTGGGCCTAACACCATTTTCCCAATATGCCTCAATGGGCGTGTAACAGGATCCTTTACCTTTTTTCTTTTTGATGATCTCTCATTCTCTGACCAACAAGAATTTTCTTCTGTCTGCATACGCAAATCTGCGGTTTTTGTGTGCGTCTGTAGTCATGCCTTCCTGTCTTGCACATTTCGTACTTTGTCTGTCTATGTCTTCTTTTCATCTTGGATGGCTAAATTTAGTTATATGAATTATTTACTTTAAATGCATTGGGGGTTGGAGTGGCTAAGAGGTATGGCGTACGCCTCTAATTCTGAAGGTACCGGGTTCGGTTCACTGTACAGGGAACATATTTTATTGAATTTATTTTTTCAGAACTAGTTGGTCCTAATGATGTCATCTTCCCCCCTGATCTCATGGGTAGTGAGATCGGATACCTAGCCTTCTCAGATAAGGGCAAACAAATAGGAGGTCCTTTGCGCAAGTTGCGGACGTTAAAAATCCCTCGTCAGTTGGAAATTGTGAAAAGTAGTCCATTTGGCTGCTGCCCTGGCAAAATTTTAAAAAAAATTAAGAAAACCTACCCACAACAGAAATATTTAAAGAATGCGTGATTTCTGTATATACACATTGAGATCCTCGCCAGTGCTACGGAGTTCATGCACTGTGCTGAGATCCTCCTTGTGTGATCTAAGGGAGGAGATCGGAGTACTGATGGAGTTGTCCGTGGGCAATGAAGATGGCATTTAAAACCAAACCAAACTAAAATCAGAACTTACTTTAAATGAGTAGTTCATAGTTGTTGATTTTTTATTTTATGGTTGTTTCTACGGGATATGAAAGCTGACCCAATGCCCACCCCTCCTAAGTCGCCTTCCGTGACGTTGCCTAGTAGGTTGCAGTGTTACTATTCTTTGCTGACCTTTTGCACTCCATGGTAATACAGTGGCAGTCTGGTTACATAGAGGCGAATAATACTTGCATCTGCTTTTGTTGGACAACATTTCTTCTTCCTTCTTCCTCGTTCGCCCTGAAAAGGACGGTGGTTGCGTTGTGTCTGTTTACGCCGTAGCTGTGATATCTGCACCTTTCGGTCGACACATCCGACTTCAGCACGGCATTTTTTTGGGACCGGGTTTGCCTTCCCTCTGCGATCCGTACTCGCTCAGCCAGACTGCACTGCTGCAGACTGTTTCCAGGACCACCACGTGGGGGTGGAGTACGGTCTTGGTCAGCTCTGGTTCGCTGACCCTGATGCAAGCAGACAAGGTATGGGTCGCTGACTGCATTCTCTATTACTGCATCTTTTGGTCCCCTTTTGGACAACATTTAAATGTTATGAGCAACCACAAGACGACGGCATCTTAACTCGGGACTTAGGCGCAAAACACCTAACACAAATTATTCATTTTTTAAATACGTCCATTTCGGGGCTTTCCCATACTAACAGACATATACTGTTAGTCTTTTTCGTGATTTAGTATTTATCAAATCTGCAAATGCTAACAGTCCTTTTCAGCAGGTCTGTGGAGTCGGAGCTGGAATCGGGAGTCGTGGAGTCGGTAGTTTTTTTTAGTGGAGTCGAAAGTGTTTTAGTGGAGTCGAAAGTGTTTTAGTCGAAACTGTTTTATTGGAGTCGAAAGTGTTTTAGTGGAGTCGAAAGTGTTTTAGTGGAGTCGGTAGTTTTTTTTGTGGAGTCGAAAATGTTTTAGTGGAGTCGAAAGTGTTTTAGTGGAGTCGGTAGTTTTTTTAGTGGAGTCGGTAGTTTTTTTTAGTGGAGTCGAAAGTGTTTTAGTGGAGTTGAAAGTGTTTAAGTGGAGTCGGTAGTTTTTTTAGTGGAGTCGAAAGTGTTTTAGTGGAGTCGGTAGTTCTTTTTAGTGGAGTAGAAAGTGTTTTAGTGGAGTCGAAAGTGTTTTAGTAGAGCCAGAGAAAGTAAAAAATGTCCGGACTCCGACTCCGAACTTTATGCCCTGTGACTAGTAAAAACACTGTGAGTCGGAGTCGGACTTCTAAAATGTCAGCAGTCGCAGTCAGAAAATGTTTTGACCGATTCCACAACCCTGCTTTTCAGGACTAGCCCTTTTCAGGAGTTGGCCATGCAAGCTGATAAACACGGATATTTCTTTTCAGGGCTTAGTATTCACTAACAATGCTTTACAGATGACAGAGCTACATTATTTTTTAATGGCAATTGCGTTCTGATATAACCAACATACTTCAGTCTAGGTTGAAAGATCGTGCCTCGCTGCAAGAAGACTAAACCATCAATGACGGGAAAAAAATATTCATTTATACTTTGTGCTCGACTACTTTGTCCCGACAGGGTAGAAAAAAAAATTAGCACTAGGTCCTACAATGCAATGTCTTAGAACGCGACAAGGAAGGTTGGGCCTTGGGTCAGACGTTAAGAAACCCGGAACTGGAGGATGATGAATTGATTGTCGCCTCTCTATACAGTTTAGGTACTGTTTAGTGAACAGGAGTGAAGTTGGAAGCTGCAACCAGGGTGGAGTGGGTTCAATTCTCTGCACAAGACAACAGACACTTGGGAGTGATGACCCAAGTAGCGCCGCCCCCCCCCCCCCCCCCCCCCCCCCCCCCCCCCAAGAGTGTGAAGGAGATTAAGGGGCTGAAACACTTGATCGACAGGGGAACAGATGATCAGATTGCCTCCTGTTGTATCGCTTTGTATAGAGTTTTTTTTTTTAATCGTTTACGTGCCATCTCTACAAGACGTAAAACTGAATGAAGGAACCTACAAAAGTAAGAACTCCAACCTATTTTAACGTCTTTTTCACTTTGTACTAATCTCCATCTCTAATAAATGATCTGTTGAGTTAGTTACAGACAAATAAGTCGCTAGTAAATACAAGTAGACATCCATAAATAGTCTTCCAGCGGCTCTCAAGAGTTTACTGGAAAATTAAGCGTTCGCTCTTTAGAAGAGATTTTTTTTCTTCACACCCGGGTTGTCTGGGAATAAGAATATTCGACACTGGAGGGAATGTCTGGTTTCGACTTCCCGCCAGTACTGTCTTAGTTCGATGATTCTATTTTATCTTTGGACGACTGTGGGAGCGTTTGGAGGACATCCACTAACCGTGGCGTCGGACGATGGTATGGCCTGCAAAGGAATGGGTACAGTGCCGGAAAGTTATACTGGTTCTGATTCTGGACACCACACCACAGGAAGAAAGTATTGTTGATTGTGTGGTTGCGGCGTCAACAACAGGAGGAAGAGACAGTTGTAGTGTGAAATAAGTAAATAAATAAATACAGAAGACAAGAAGAGCTTTCACTCACTCTTAGCATTGTTTGCACATCCGCTATGTTATCTATCCTGTTCTCATGTCATCTTTGCATCTTTTAACTGATATCATCATTGTTTTCATTTTTTGCTCCGGATGGAGTATGGTGCCACACCTGCTGCTGGTTCTCTTGTATGAAGTCTGCATCAAACATTTACATTCTCTTGCCGTGGTGGTCTTTGTAGCAATGTCTTTTAAAGAATGAAGATGCCAGCCCTATGCACATCCTCGTATTAGTAGCCTCGTACGACATGCTCAGGGGAGCAAATGACTGATATGGTCTCGTGAAAATATCTTGTGAACAGGAATCAGTCAGTTAATCAATACCCTTTACCTCCACATGGAACATAGGCATCCAACAAACACGTGCCAAGTCTTCCTGTACGTGCCATCTGCTTGGGGTCTTTCCATGTCTTCCTCATCATTTTCATATCTTTCTCCATGTCTTCTTCGGTCGACCTCATCATTTTCATATCTTTCTCCATGTCTACTTCGGTCGACCTCATCATTTTTATATCTTTCTCCGTGTCTACTTCGGTCGACCTCATCATTTTCATATCTTTCTCCGTGTCTACTTCGGTCGACCTCATCATTTTCATATCTTTCTCCGTGTCTACTTCGGTCGACCTCATCATTTTCATATCTTTCTCCGTGTCTACTTCGGTCGACCTCATCATTTTCATATCTTTCTCCATGTCTACTTCGGTCGACCTCATCATTTTCATATCTTTCTCCGTGTCTACTTCGGTCGACCTCATCATTTTCATTTCTTTCTCCGTGTCTACTTCGGTCGACCTCATCATTTTCATTTCTTTCTCCGTGTCTACTTCGGTCGACCTCATCATTTTCATATCTTTCTCCGTGTCTACTTCGGTCGACCTCATCATTTTCATATCTTTCTCCATGTCTACTTCGGTCGACCTCATCATTTTCATATCTTTCTCCATGTCTACTTCGGTCGACCTCATCATTTTCATATCTTTCTCCATGTCTACTTCGGTCGACCTCATCATTTTCATATTTTTTTTCTCCATGTCTACTTCGGTCGACCTCATCATTTTCATATCTTTCTCCATGTCTACTTCGGTCGACCTCATCATTTTCATATCTTTCTCCATGTCTACTTCGGTCGACCTCATCATTTTCATATCTTTCTCCATGTCTACTTCGGTCGACCTCATCATTTTCATATCTTTCTCCATGTCTACTTCGGTCGACCTCATCATTTTCATATCTTTCTCCATGTCTACTTCGGTCGACCTCATCATTTTCATATCTTTCTCCATGTCTACTTCGGTCGACCTCATCATTTTCATATCTTTCTCCATGTCTACTTCGGTCGACCTCATCATTTTCATATCTTTCTCCATGTCTACTTCGGTCGACCTCATCATTTTCATATCTTTCTCCATGTCTACTTCGGTCGACCTCATCATTTTCATATCTTTCTCCATGTCTACTTCGGTCGACCTCATCATTTTCATATCTTTCTCCATGTCTACTTCGGTCGACCTCATCATTTTCATATCTTTCTCCATGTCTACTTCGGTCGACCTCAGCTTCTCTTACTCTGAGGGTACCAGAATAAGAATGTCTGGTAATGCTATCAGCAAGCTTCAGCTAGTATCTCAGAATGCAAATACGATTTTTAATGGTTTGTCCCGATTTTTATTGTACAAGAATACCATGCGAGAGGAGGAATTAACTCGTTGGTACGAAAGTCATGCAGCCGCTTCAAACTCAAAGATCTGCAAGCACTGCTTGCACCTATGTCCCAGTCTCATGGGCAATGATTACAACCCACAAAAGCCAGCACCAAACCTCAGAAATGATGTTTCTGAGGATGGTGGGTGAAGTAACAAGAAGAGACATAGTCCGCAACCGAACAATACGTCATGGCCTCAAAACCCAACCCCTGCAGTGGAACAGTCCCAATTACGATGGTGTGGCTATGTTTGCAGAATGGGAGAAGAGCGGCTACCACGACAACTTTAGGAAACCAAGATCCAGGGATCCAGACCTACAGTACGACCCAGTAATTAAATCAGTATTTGTAGATGGGACTAAATCTGTGTTTTATATCTGTAGATTTGAGCGTGTTGACCGTCATCTTCAATTACCATCTTCAGTTACCATCTTCAGTTGCCATCTTCAGTTACCATCTTCAGTTACCATCTTCAGTTACCATCTTCAGTTGCCATCTTCACAACGAAGGTCGGCTGCAGTGGCTCTCCAACGTCTGCTATCTTGATTGTGCACTGTGATAGACTCTTTCCTGTCCATCTCTTGATGCTATCCTCCCACTCATAGCGCCGTCTTCCTCTTGCACGTTTGCCTTCAACTCGGCCTTCTGTTATGGTCTTCAGTAAGGTGTTGTGTCTTTTTTACAGGGCCAAAATATTTAAGCTGTTTTTTTTTCCAGCGGCACTTGGGCTTTCAGCCCTTCGGCCCAGTGACATGCCATTGCGAGGTTGGGGAGCCTGTGGACTTTCCTTCCAACCCGGTCAGGAGCGAAGCTCCTTCCCATCCACAGAAGGTTTATCTCAGGAGCCGTTCAGGTCGTTCAGTCAAAATCCCGGTCGATGACACTGCTTCAAATGCCCACGCCCGGACTTGAACCTTGAACACCTGATCGCCAGCGCAATGTGGTAACCATTACACCAGCGCGGCTCCCAGTTTAACTTGTTAGAACAGGTTAATTATGATGTTTTGGGGTGTTCGGTTGGTCGGTTTTCATAATACGTGTCATTCGTACTGCAAGGCAATGTTTTCACCTCAATGGACGGGGTTAGAATCTTTTCCTTTATCTACTGTATTGTCTTTCTTTGGAGTGTTTTGTCGTCGCATGCAGTGCTTTCGCTCAGTGTTATGAGTACAGTCGTTATCGACTGAGTTATCTTGTTTAGTGGAATTAGTTTATTATCCGGTATTCGTCAACGTTCCCTTACCGGTCGTACCACACGTCGCAGACATCAGGAGCCACAATGCTATCCAAGCATTCAACTTTGAGGGAAACCTTTTGTTTGGCGTGGCGACTTGGAGTCAGAAATAGCCTTGGTGCACATTGCACCACGACGTAGCGTGGCATTAACCGCTTTCTTGTTCTTCCCTCTCTTTTATGGCAATAGTTTCAGGTTTTTGTATATTTGCGCGCCGGCTTGACTAAACAAATACTATGCTTTCATTATCATCGCCATTACTATCATCATCATCTAAACACAATCATCATTATTTAAACAAAATCATCATCATGTAAACGAAATCATTTTCATCATATAAACAAAATCATTATCATCGAAACAAAATCATCATTATTTAAACAAAATCATCATTACCTAAACAAAATCATCATCTAAACAAAATCATCATCATCTATACAAAATCATCATCATCTAAAATCATCATCATCATTATTTAAACAAAATCATCATCTAAACAAAATCATCCTCACCTAAACAAAATCATCTTCACCTAAAAAATCATCATCATCTTTAAAAATCATCCTCACCTAAACAAAATCATCCTCACGTAAACAAAATCATCATCATCTAAACAAAATCATCCTCACCTAAACAAAATCATCCTCACCTAAACAAAATCACCATCTAAACAAAATCATCCGCACCTAAACAAAATCATCATCATATAAACTAAATCATCCACACCTAAACAAAATCATCTTCACCTAAAAAAATCATCTTTAAAAATCATCCTCACCTAAACAAAATCATCCTCACGTAAACAAAATCATCATCATATAAACTAAATCATCCACACCTAAACAAAATCATCATCATCTAAACAAAATCATCCTCATCTAAACAAAATCATCATCATCTAAACAAAATCATCCCCTTCTAACAAAATCATCCTCACCTAAACAAAATCACCATCATCTAAACAAACAAACAAAATATAAAAAACGTCATCTAAACATAATCATCATCATAAACATAATCATCATCATCATCTAAACAAGATCATCATTTCCCCTTTCCATGCTGCATGAAGCCATCACAGCATCTAAATATAATCATCGTCGTCTAAACATAATCATCATCATCATCATCTAAACAAGATCATCATCATCATCATGTCCCCTTTCCATGCAGCATGAAGCCATCACGGCATCTGGCCTCCTGTCAAGAAGTGTGACCAAAATTATTCATATACTTCTGTGACAATTTGGTTTTCCTGATGAGGTTGACAGTCTAATGTTCAAGTTCATATTAGTCTTTTCTGACGTCTTGCATAGGGGAGCAGTGGCCTTATCTTTCCATGACTAATTGAGCCACATGAAGGAAACTTTATATGAAAACATTACTTATACCTTACATGAGAACTACACATACACGTTGTATGATAACTACACTGCACTTAGTTATAAGAACACATTCTACATTAAGGTCATTATTTACAGACAAGGTCATTTTAAAGGTGTAATCAGTCGGTGCAGCATGTATACACATGCACTCACACAAATTCACATACATTTGCACGTACACACACTCACACCGCACACAGAGATGGGTGCAGAGATCCACTTAGATTCCTTAAAGGAAGAAGCTTTAAGATAAAAAAGAGAACAAACAAATACATTTAAAAAGGAAAGACGCAAAAAGCATTACTGAATTGAGTTAAACGGCAGATCGGAAAACGAGACGCGGGTAATTGAGAGATGCCGTGGCAACGAAACGAGCCGCCATTGATTCAATATTTGGAATTGGCCCTAGTTATAATTAGAAGTCGTCATTTGTTTAAAAAAAAAGTTTAAAGGAAAAGAACATAGCAAATTGTGGCACACATTCCATTTCGTTGTCTTGGAAATATTAAGTAATGAAAGACACCTGAGCCATGTGAGTAGTGAAAATATATGAAGAGATAACACCAATGATCCGAAATAACTATAGAGAAAATGGCAGAAGGAACATTACAGAGTCCAGTAATGCAGAACTATACTATACATTACCAAGAAGAGATCAAGTGATAGTCCAGTAATGCAGAACTATACTATACATTACCATGAAGAGATCAAGTGATAGTCCAGAAATGCAGAACTATACTATACATTACCAAGAAGAGATCAAGTGATAGTCCAGTAATGCAGAACTATACTATACATTACCAAGAAGAGATCTAGTGATAGTCCAGTAATGCAGAACTATACTATACATTACCAAGAAGAGATCAAGCGATAGTCCAGTAATGCAGAACTATACTATACATTACCAAGAAGAGATCAAGTGATAGTCCAGTAATGCAGAGCTATACTATACATTACCAAGAAGAGATCAAGTGATAGTTCAGTAATGCAGAACTATACTATACATTACCAAGAAGAGATCAAGTGATAGTTCAGTAATGCAGAACTATACTATACATTACCAAGAAGAGATCAAGTGATAGTCCAGTAATGCAGAACTATACTATACATTACCAAGAAGAGATCAAGTGATAGTTCAGTAATGCAGAACTATACTATACATTACCAAGAAGAGATCAAGTGATAGTTCAGTAATGCAGAACTATACTATACATTACCAAGAAGAGATCAAGTGATAGTTTTCGGACTGAGAACCGGCCAATGTAGACTTAGATACAATCTGTTCAACAAATTGAAAGTTTGATAGACAGATATGTTGTCCATTTGGGGTACACAAACACACAAACAGACAGTAGAACATGTACTCCAAAACTGTCGGCTCCATGAGAGGAACAGGATGGCAGCGGGGCCTTCTCCAACCTAGTTGCTGGAGAAACTGTATGGTGACGAGAGAAGCCTGAGACGGACCGCCAGCTTTATAAAAGAGATAGATGTGGTTATTTGAGAGCGAACGACAAAGAAGAAGGAAGTACTATATAAATAAATACAGGTATTAACGGCACTCATTGGACAGAAAGGAGGGCACCAGACAACAGAAGATAAATGTAAGTGATAGGCTTACCGGGAACTGAACCAAGCTAGAACCATCCAAACGGCGCCATCGCCTTGTTGTGAAAGTAAATCGTGAAAAGATGCACAGCTAATTTAGCACCCCAAAAAAGGGCTTCATTGGTCGAGATCGTTCTCACGACATCCACACAACTACGGTATATAGGACCCGTGAACGACCCAGAGATTTCAACTCCTATCACTAATATAACTTTCCTATCAGCAATTATAGACCAAACAAAGGCCGAAATAATTGTGTCTAGTAATGTGTAGTATAAACCAAATAAAGGCTAAAATACTCGTATCTAGTAATGTGTAGAGGGAGATGAAGAACACAAGATCGGTTGGTTGGTTAAAGTCTTGGAAATATTGGAACTTGTCTGACTGTTTTGCTACTGGCACTGACTGTAGAATACGTGTATTTGTTTATTCCCTTGAGGTAGTTCCTCTGCCTGCATGCAAAAACATGAAGAAATGAAGAAGTATGTCCAAATAGAAGGTCTGGTATTAAATTGTATAAATTCACCAGACCACAGGTTATTTTATATTTTGACATGCATGCACCATACATAACCGACCGATCTTGTGTCCAGATTGAACAGGGCTCGCCTCGCCAAAACGAGGCCAAACTCTTATTTTAAAAAATAATTCAAACGTATGCTTTCCGAGTTCATATAATCTGTTTCTCCTGGTGGGCCAATTCAGTGTATCTTCCGAGCCCATATAATCGATTTGTCCTGGCGGGTCACCAAGAAACCAAGATCAACCGACTCTATATAATCTGTTTGTCCTGGCGGGCCACTACATTATGTTTTCCGGGCCCATATAATCTATTTGGTCTGGCAGCCAGTACTTTGTGTCAGCCGGTTACATATAATCTCTGTGTCCTGGTAGGCCACTTTTATGTCTTCTGACTCCATATAGTCTATTTGTCCTGGTGACCATCTATGTATTTCTTCCGACTCCACATAGTCTATTTGCCCTTGTAACCGTTTCTGTATTTCTTCCGAGTGGATATAATCGTTTGTCTGGGTAGGCCACTTCTGTATGTCTTCCGAGTGCACATAATCTGTTTGCCCTGGCGGGTCATTACTTTGTGTCAACCGAGTACATATAGTCTATTTGTTCTGCTCCACCACTTCAGTATATCTTCCGAGTACGTATAACCTATTTGTCCTGGTGGGCTCCTGCTTTGTGTCATCCGAGTAGATATAATCTATTTGGCAGGCTACTGCTTTATGTCAGTCGAGTACACACAATTTGTTTGTCCTAGTGCACGACTTCTTTGTATCATCCAAGCATATATAATCTTTTTGTATCGGCGGGCCACTGCTTTGTGTCAACCGAGTTCTCGGACCGAAGACGCAGCAACAGTGATAAATGCAGTCAGCGACCCATATCTTGACTGCTTGCGTCAGGGTCAGTGAACCAGAGCTGACCATGTGTCATAAAATTAACCATGATACAACGTTAAAATATCTCCAATGATACAACGTAGGGATAAAAACTAATGCGTAAGCTACTAGAATACATGATCGCCCACGCCCCGGGTCATCACCCGCCATGGAAATTAAATTGTTAAACGTGAAGGCAAAACGTTTACCCTTGGAACGGGATGAGAACGAAGATCAAAAGGAAAAAATATGACTGAACGCGTGCTTGAAACTAGCAAGGCTAAAAGACGCAATTGGTGGGGAAAGGAGGAAAAGTCACGTCCCCAAGTTGACATAAGGTAAAGACATCGACAAAAGGGACCTTAGCTATTATACGCAACAGTCATTTCTTGGACGCTTTTGCGATAACTTAGTCCGTTTATTTGAATTCAGCGGCAAACGCAGTATAGAAGATGCTAGAAATATTTCGAAAAACCAACTAACCTTGAAAAGTAACTTTTTCTTAATAATGATGTTAGGAATATAAAACCTAGCTGGCCGGATGGCCCATCTTGAGCAGTGAAATAATATGCTTTCATTTATACAGACGGATAAATAATAAGAAAGATATTGACAAAAGACTGTGTTGTTCATATCAGCGAGCGTCTGCATTGAAACAAAAATGTCCCTAATTTTCAAAAAACTGCAGCCTTGAGACTCAAGTGCTAAAATCTAGTTGGAATGAAAGAGACGGGATGGGATGGTGAACTGTGGCTAAAAATAACTTTAAAGGCAAAATTGTGTAGGGGAAGGCGGAATTGGTTCAAAAAAACAAGTGTGTTTTTGTGTGCAAACGCAAGTAGAGACAGACGGACCAACAGACAATAAGGCATACTTGACTGAGGTATGACTGAAATGACTTTTTGGTAGGAGGTTTGAATTTGAAAGGAAAAAAGGCGGTGATTGGCCATAGATGAATATATTATCGGCGCTCAGACGCGCATTTTTGCCATTCGTCATAAGTTGTCCTAGTAGACACAGTGAATTATTTAGTGGTGTAATTCCCCGAAGCTAATTGAAATATTTAGAGGGACGCCATACTAAAGCCAGCAGCTCAGCTGAGTTTTGCTAGCAATTAACTGTGTTCTATATTCATAATTCTGGTAAGACTGAAAGTATTTCTTTGTATATTTTAATATTTGTTTAATGTTTCGAGTGATTTGATACTGCCATATCAAAATCTATCCCTTACAACAAGTAAGGTTTCGCTCTAGACCCCCCGCCCCAGTTCAGGGTCTAGAGACAAATAAAATACATAAACTCCAGCAAGGATTATGAAAGACAGATCAAGTGTTGAGATCAGTGGAACATATCACCTATCCTATTCTATGGCAGGAAGCTAATGAACATATTTCAGAATATGTAGTCTGGGAGAACTTATCCTATGTGAAACCAACTTGGTAAGATGTGTTGTTTGGTCAAAGAGATCTGACCCGTCTATGTGGTGTTGTTGTTGTGTGTAGTGTTGTGTCCAGAAATGGGTTAGAGGATGGAATTCTGACACATGACCAATACTTTATTGCAGAACTGTGAGTTTTTTATTTGGCACCAATGTGGTGTCAAATGTGATGTTGAATATTACAAGAGTGGACCCGTGCAGTTTAGATCTTAGCAGAGCAGCCGTATATTGCCCCCAAGCACGGAGAGGTGGGGCCACCATATTCCAGCACCAGAACTACTCATTCAAGATACGTGAGCGTCTGGCCTGCTGGAGATTCACAAACTCATTTCTAACACACCAATTATATTTCCATCAATAAATGGACCATGTTAGTAACCATAGACAGGGAGTGATGAGGCCACCCCAACAGCACATCCATAAATCGTTCTCCCATATAGATTACAACTATAAACAGTAGTAATATTAACTAGTATTGTAAAATACATATGTACACTCCTTTCATTTATTATGCCATATCTTCATGCATTTCATTAATAATTGCAAAACCTTTCATATGTTCTGACCAAAATAAAACCTTGGTTCAGAACAAATAAATTTAAAGAAAATTTTTCTATCAAAATTTTACACAACTTGAGTTAGTTCAGTGTGTCATAACATTTTATTAATATTATTAGACTTATTAAATATCTGTGTGTGTGTATGCAAACTACCACAACACATTACATATCATTACCCTAGAACTTTAACGTAGCCACATTCATTATTAAAAAAAGATAGGTGTGAGGTCGTAGTGGTAGCAAGAAGGGCCTTCTGAAAATTCACAGCTACATTTATCTCAGGAGCCTTCACAGCTGACCTCATGCATCACACTTAGAAATATCACCATCATACAATACCATCAATACCACTACACCAAGACCCTACTCCACCTCCAAGTGGTGGTCCTGGAAACAGGCTGCACCCTTCAGAAGTGCAAAAGTTAATAAAACACTATATTACAAAAACTAAAGCTAACATAAAAAATAAATAAGGATCCGAGCCAGTAGTCCACACTGGTGAAAGACTCCCCCCAGATACATACAGATTAACCAAATAAACCGTCCAGTGAAAATTAAAAACATACCAGCTTAGAAAATATCATATTTTGGATAAAAAAGCCATTTTGAACCATAACTGCAAAATGAAAAATACCTATTAGAGATAATATAGTACGGTATAAAATAAATACAAACAAAAACATACTACAATAAATGAAACACGTCCTGATAAAACCAACAGCTCCATGTATATGGTAGATGGTTGAAAGGGACGTGCTACAAAGAAAAGTAGCAAACACATTAAAAAAAAAAAAAAAAAAAATCTGCATCACTGCAGTCTGGCTGAGAGAGTAGGGATCGAAGAGGGAAGGCTAACCCGGTCCCAAAAATGCCTTGCTGAAACCGGATGTGTCGGCCGAAAAGCGCAAATATCACAGCTTTGCTGTAAACGGCGACACAACGAAACAAACGTCCTTTTCAGGATGAACGCAGAAGAAGAAGAAGAACCGAGTTCTATAATCTATTTGTCCTGGTGGACCGCCTGTTTGTCTTTCCGAGTACATGTAGTTTGGTTGACCTGACGACCACTTCTTAAATCTTCGTGTGAGTCATGCGACTGGACTTCTTAGTATCATTAAACATGTTCTGAAGATTAATAAATTACTTACTCATTCTGCCTTATCATACTCAGTGGCGTAGACAACTTGTCGGCTTAATATCGGGACCCTCCGACATAATTAATAGCGAAGTCACTTCAGGTCCACCGCACTGGAGGGTCTGCCGGGGTTTTATCTACTCCACTTAAAGAAAAAAAAAAAAAAATTGGTGCGAGTGTATCTCATTTTGACGATAGACGCCCTGTTCAACCCAGGTCAGCTGGTTTTATTAAAACGTTTGTCCAAATATAAGCGACGCTTCGCTGGAAGGATTTAACTTTTTTTTTTATCTAAACCACGGCTTTAAGTCCGTCATATTTGCCAGTTATCTTCATTACACATCTTTGTCTGTCTCTCTAGTAGTCATCATCCCCCATCAGTTCCCCGAGGAGCATAGACCTTCAGCAAACGTATGCCAAGTCTTCCTGTCCCATGCCATCCGCTCAATGTATCTCTATATCTTCTTCATCCCCAAGTCATGCCTGGCTCCAGTTCTCTTCTCTATTTGTTCTTTGGTCTTTTTCTACTTGTCTTATCCTGAACATTCCAGAACAATAATGACATAGTCAATACTATCATCGTTTTCTCAGCGTGTGCCCTGTCCTTCTCCAGCGTCTTCTTCTCATCTCCGGCTCAAGTGGCGTTTGTCTGGTTCTTGTCATCTCCGGCTCAAGTGGCGTTTGTCTGGTTCTTGTCATCTCCTGCTCAAGTGGCGTCTAAGTGGTTCTTGTCATCTCCGGCTCAAGTGGCGTTTGTCTGGTTCTTGTCATCTCCGGCTCAAGTGGCGTTTGTCTGGTTCTTGTCATCTCCGGCTCAAGTGGCGTCTAAGTGGTTCTTGTCATCTCCGGCTCAAGTGGCGTTTGTCTGGTTCTTGTCATCTCCGGCTCAAGTGACGTTTGTCTGGTTCTTGTCATCTCCGGCTCAAGTGGCGTCTAAGTGGTTCTTGTCATCTCCGGCTCAAGTGGCGTTTGTCTGGTTCTTGTCATCTCCGGCTCAAGTGGCGTTTGTCTGGTTCTTGTCATCTCCGGCTCAAGTGGCGTCTAAGTGGTTCTTGTCATCTCCGGCTCAAGTGGCGTTTGTCTGGTTCTTGTCATCTCCGGCTCAATTGGCGTATGTCTGGTTCTTGTCATCTCCGGCTCAATTGGCGTTTGTCTGGTTCTTGTCATCTCCGACTCAAGTGGCGCTTGCCTGGTTCTTATCATCAGTTCCACATTAGTGATCTCGTTATAGCACTCCAATCCTTCTATTCTATGCAAGCACCCATTTATGAAAGTCTGTAGATTTCTGGCAGTTGTTTTTGTTGATTTCCATGTTTCAGAGCCATACAGAAAAAGACAGGTCTTTGGGAGATTGCCATCAAGTAGGACTGACTTGACATTTGAATTGAGAATTCTCATTTTTGTGTTGGACTTGATTTCTTTTGATCTCCATATATTTCCCAATACAATGAAAGCTCCTCTAGCCTTTTGTGTTAGTATTTGGATGTCAACGGCTGTCCCTCCAACTGTGTCTTTATTGCTACCAAAGTATAGGCATGATTCAGCGTCTTGTAGTGGTGTATCTTCCATTTCCATCTTGTTGTCGTTTCCTCCAATCATTCTCTTTATCTTTGTTTTCTCCTTGTTAGTTCTTAAACCCACGTGCTGTTCTGTCGCAGTAACAAAAGTAAATAATGAATTTCGTGATACTAGACCAGTATTTCCCAATTTTTTTCAGGCTCCGTCCTCATGACTCTCAAACAACATTCCCAGGGCCCCTTCCATTTCGAATCGTTCATATCTCGTCCATGCCTCATTGATGTAGTCCAGTGTTTCCCAAACTTATTTCGGGTCACCGTCCCCTTGGCTCCCAGAACACATTCCCAGCGCCTTTAGATTTCTTTGCATTACGAGAAAACAAAAACCAAAAAACACACACACACACAAAACACAAAAAACTGTAAAGAGTGCAAGATAAGAGTAACTGGCAATTCAGTATCATCAACAACAGCATGGAATTAACCCAATAGTGTTTTCATCGTGTTTTAATAGTTATTTAATGTGAATTAAAATATAATAATACCATTGTGTAGATTAGCCCTTTAGCTTTATAGGTTGAGAGCCAGTGGCGTAACTACAATGTAAGGGGCCCCTGGCACAAATTAAAAGGAGGTAGTATAATGGACTGAACAAACATATTCAGTATACTGCAATCTGTGTCATAATGTATACTGCTTACTGCGTTATATTAAGTAATACTTTTGAATGTAGCCTGAAAAATCCTCAACCATTCCCTTACTACTGAATTGCCCCCCTGTCACCACCTTTTCCCATATCGCCCCCTTGGATCATCCCAACGTCCCCCAGGGTGGCCGTACCGCTCACTTTGGGAACCACTGATGTAGTCTCTCAAGTCTACAACATTTTATCCTCTAACCCTGCCACCCCTTGTTTGAATAGGATAATGCAGTTTATTCCCAGTAACCCCTGAAAAGCTTCTCGTGCCCCCTAGTACGCGTACCCCAAACTAGGAATCTCTGCTATATGGTTTATGAGAAACTGGTCCGAGCGAAGGTAGGGAATAGATGTGGGATCAGGGGTTGTTCAGGCTATTTTCTCCTTTTAAATATGTTGAGAAGTTTGTTTGGCCTAGTTGTTAGATCTTTGGTGGTGAACTTTATCTTGACTTGATTTTAATAATTCAAAACTGGTCCAATGATACAAACTTCAAACCTCAACATTATAATGTTGAACACAAATCTCCAAATGCGTGCAAGTAACAAGTCAATGCAGTCTATCCATAGGATTGTAATTGTGCCACATTATGAACAGACAACATTTAAGCGCTCATATCAGGACCCAGTATAATCAAAGTTTGCGGGAAGCAATAGTGGTAGGACCTCGATTCCTTCAGGGAAGTACCTAGGTTTAATTTTTATATTTATTTAGGTTCTTATGTGTCCTATCTAGCCTTCACTTTCTTTCCTTTCCCTGACGAAGGCCTTGTGGTCGTAACGTTGGCTATTTTATTTGTCTTTTGTCCTCGTAAGACGAATTACCTTTTTTCGATTTTTTTTCCCACACCCATCCATTGTATAATCAAACCGCTTTTGGGACCCAAAGATGCAGCAAAAGAGAATGTAGTCAGCGACCCTTTTACGTGTAAGCGTTATATTAAGTAATATTGTTGAATTTAGCTTGGCAAATCCTCAACCACTCCCTTACTATATGGATCGCCCCCTCTTCCCTTATCGCCCCTATGGTCCACTCTGGGAACAACTACCCTAGACCAAAAGGTGGTAAAATAATTAAAAATGTATCTTTATTTTTTCCCCCCTCTTACGCTCAATGTCTCCCCCTGTCTGTCACTTTCTCTCTCTCTGTCTGTCAGTCTATCTCTCTCTGTCGCTGTCTATCAGTCTCTCTGTAATGTACCTGTGCCTGACTCTTTCCGTCTCACACATACGCATACTGCACGCACCCTCCGCCTCTCCCATAGAAGTTGCCCACATAAATCTATTCCCGTCAACCATCTTATCAAGTTTCCGTCTGGCCGAACTTTTCTGCCAAATCCAGCGGTGGCCATGTTTCTCTTTCGAACTCGTCTTTCCTCGCTCAGACCGCAGTATCTGACCTTCTGGCAGCTGACCTGCGTGTTGATATGATCTGGGAGTGAAGGCACCAACTACTCACTGTTTCAGTTGGGAACCTAAAGATGAGAGGCGTGTCTTCATGGGTGTGTTCATGCAAGTAAATGTAACGTATGAGATACGATGGGGTGAATACAAATAAGAAGGTGCCACTTTCTTCGTCTTCCCTTCTACATCATCATCATAATCAACATCTTCATCATCATCATCATCGTATTGTTGTTGTTGCTCTTCTTATTTGTTTCTTCTTCTTTGTTTCAACTTCTGCTTCTTCTTTGTTTTGTCATCTTCTTCATCATTACTCCTTCTTCTTCTCTTGTTCTGCCTCTGCTTCTTTTTTTTTCTTTGTTTATTATTTTTCTTCTATGTTTCTTCTTCTTCGTTTCTGCTTCTTCTTCTTTTTCTTCTTTGTTTCTTATTTTTCTTCTTTGTTTATTATTTTTCTTCTATGTTTCTTCTTCTTCGTTTCTGCTTCTTCTTCTTCTTCTTTTTCTTCTTTGTTTCTTATTTTTCTTCTTTGTTTCTACTTCTTCCTCTTTGTTTCTTCTGCTTCTTCTTCTCTCTTCTTATCTTTATTTTCTTCTTTTCAGGCATTGTTTATCAGTTCTCTTGTTGACATGATATCAGACTGCCAAGTATCTTCTCTCTTTGTTGTTCTCTATCTCTTTGTCCATCAATTTGTCATGTTGTCACAATATATTCTAACTCTCGTCTTCTCTTAAATGATAGTGAAGTGTTTCTTTCTGCATAAATTTAGTCAATTTTATAATGCTGTTTATATGCTTTGTAAGTTCTTATTGTGTATGTTCTTAATGTTGTGTATAATACGTGTTTTTTTTATTTTAAATATCGAATTTAGATCTGAGAAAAAGATTTGAGAGGTTTCCCATCGCCGAGAGAGTGCAGGAGGGACATGCAGCGGAGCTCGCGTGCTTGCCACCTGAAGGGAGACCGTTACCAACGGTGAGTATGTGTTTGTTTGTCTGCCTCCTGTCAGACTGTCTATCTGCTGCCTGACAGTCTATGTATTTGTCTGTCTGTAAGTTTATCTGTATGTCTGTCCGCCTGCCTGACAGTCAATGTGTTTGTCAGTAAGTCTGTCAGTATGTCTGCCTGTCATTGTCTTTCTGTCTGCTTCAAGTCTGTCTCTCAGTGCCTACTTCGAGACTGTCTGACTGTTTGTTTGCCTGTCTATCTGTCTGTCTGATGTGTACCAGTCTGTCTGTCTGCCTACACATTTCTCTGACTTTCACGTGTTACTAGATTGTTATTGTCTGTCTCATCTTTCACATGTTACTAGATTGTTATTGTCTGTCTCATATTTCATGTGTCAGTTATGATTTCTTACTTTGTTATTATAAATTAAAGCTACTGCAACTGTTTTATTTAAATTCGCCAAACATTTTCACGGCGTCGTCGATAAGCGTTGTTTTTACATCACACTAATAACATCGTTCTTATTTTCACTTGTAGCATCAGGATGACTTTGATTTAGAACCTTTAGAAAAGGATCCTCAAACATTTCTAGTCCGACCTCTCCATGGAATTCTTCATCCTGAATCGATCCCAGGCACACACACACAATGAATTGATTATAATCAATTGTGTAAAAAGGTAATGTTAATTTATTGTGCCACTATAATTATAGTGGCACAATAAATTAAGGTAGAAGGATACCTTGATAGGGTAAAAAATTCAAATTTTCCTTTCAGAATCAAACAACCATGGGTATAGTGTTAGTATGGACTTAAAATGTTTGTCCACATAATGACCTCATTAATTATGCAAATTAGCTATCCAATATGGCCGCCGTAGTGAATAAATTATATACCTTTTTTAAAACATCATAACTATGTTATTTGTACAAGGATCTGACTGAAACTTGGCAAATTGAATCATTATATATAGCGTGAGGTCATGAACTAAAATGACAGAGATTGACAGAAAGGTAATTTTTTAATGAATTTTCAAAATTTATATTTCTGGAATGTTTGATATTTGTGCCTCATTATATATGCATGATGGTCATAAAACTAAAACTTTGAATTCAATTGTATCCATTTTAGGTCAGAATTTGTAAGATTATATGACAACCAACTGTGTTAATTTTCATGTCAATTGAATGTACAGATCCAGAGATATCTTGTTTCAAAGATCACCAATTATGCTAAAAAGACAATTCCGAGAAAACAAAGAAAAACAGAAAAAGAACTCACAAAATGAAGTTTAATGAGCTCCTGTTAAATAAAGGTCTCCTTCTACTGCAGCTGCAGTGTCTATGAATCCCCTTTTCAGCGCTCTCAGGGTCTTTCCATTGCAATGTCCTTACTTGCTGAATAGATCCTGTGCAGCGTTCTCCTGTATGCTTTCTTTGCCATGGGTTGACTTGTGTTCATGTATATCAAAAAATTCTGCAATGCACTGTGGCCTTTCCCAATAGAACGCACAAATGCCACCATTCGCACATTTACTTCTTTGTTTGTGAGTAGCTGAAGATGAAACATCAGAAGTATTGAAATTGGCATTCCATTCGCCACAGTTTGTGCACTTGATACTGATTTCATGACAAAAGCCATTCCGAGTCTCTTCGACGATCTCACAGGTCAGTGAGTACTGATAACATTTGTCACATCTAAAGTTAGTGCATAAAAACCCAAACAGTAGTTTTACATCCATAAGGATAAACCCATTTCCTCTGTTGTCATTTTTAGCTTGTCCTTCACTTTCTTGGACCTTTATGACCTTTATTTTCTTTGCTGAGGAGCACAGAGGCTTTATAGCGTCACTATCGACAATAGGTGTCTCATTTTCAGGCAACGGTTTGTTGGTGTACATGCCTCCCAGTCTTTGTCTTATTTCCCATTGTGAACAAAAGAAGCTCTGCTAACTACTAGTAGGCCTATATAGAATCAGTATAAAACTAGCAATAAATAGAGTTGATGTTGATGAAAATGCACAATGCATGTAACAAATGTTGAAATTTACGATCAAAGCTTTCTAGACACACACTTTTGAAAAATTCATAAAAAATCATTGAGTGATTCCCCGTGGAAAAATTATAAATATCTTTTTCCTGTTGCCTCAGTATAATTATAATTTCGCAGTTTTACAATTATGCACCTTCATATTGGGTCATTATTCACATGGTAACCAACTATAAACATTGGTTGCTATGCAAATCACTCAAGGGGGTGTGTGTACAAAAACACTGATTCCTATCAAACCAGAGTATCTCTATGCTTCTATGAATTATTTTTAGTTCAAGAACATGTTGACGATGATTTAAAGCATGAAAATGAAAATTGTTGGACTTTTATTTTTTTAAACCTTTTCTGGGTATACTACTACCTTAACATTACCTTTTTCTTCTTCTTCTTCCGTCCTTAGCCACCGACCGTCAAAGCAGTCAGTGGCCATTACGCCTATTGGCGTCTTAGGGCAACAGCAGATAGGTTTTCTTTGCCATTGTTTCCCATCACGCCTATTGGCGTCTTTAGGGCAACGGCAAATCAATCCATTTGCTGTTGTTTCCGTAATCGAAGTAACTGGCAAACGGGTGATCAGCCCGTTGGTAACATTACCTTTTTACTGAACCATTATTCTTTTGGGCTGTGGCACGATTTAAATTTCACAGTAGTCTGTTCACTCAAACGCACTTCGATAGCTAACAGTTACCTGGTGGAAGTACTGAATAATGTTATAACACACAACTCATTCCCTGTTTAGATTGTAGAGTTTAGAGTAATTTAGACCATAATTCAGAAGAAGCGATTTCATAAAATTAGCCTAAACAGCTTCAAATTCACAAGAATCTAAGAAAGCGAAAAATTTCAAAAGCAGGAAATATTTTTAGTTTTTAGACTACTTTCCTTAACGGTTAACTCGGAGTGAAATTTACGTCAAGGAATGAAACAAACATTTAACCGCCCATAAGAACACTTCCAGATGTAACATTGAGTCACATCAAGCAATTTTATTTGTAATTTGATTGTCAACTTTCGACCCGAAATGTTTAATCGACCGTAGGGGGTCGATACTGACCACTTTGGGGGCCCCTGCTTCAGAACCTTCTTTCACCATCACTGACTGAGTGAACTACTGGCCAATCATTATTAGTATGCACAGATGATGATGGACGACAAGCGATGGTACACATGTCGCATGTGTTATGGAGGTCTGTTATGTTTTTGGTTACTTCATACTTAAAAAAGAAATATTTTTAAAGTCAGCACTTTGTTCGGATTTCAGAGCAACTAATTGTTCAAAGCCACCTTTTTTGTTTCGGATTTCAGAACAGTGGTGGTCTTTAGGCATAGGTAACCTAGACTCTTGCCCAGGGCCCTGCGCTTTTCGGTCCCTCGCGAGTAAATATATGCATATCGATACAACAGTAATTTATTTTAAAAGAGGTCAAACATGTTCATGCTTGACTAGGGCCTCGCACAGCCTAAAATCACTACTGTTTCAGCGTAACACATTCTTCAAAGTCAGGGGTATTTTAGGGTTTCAGAATAACAAATTTGTTGAAATCAAACATTTTGTTTGGATTTAACAAGTGTCGCAAAATGGTTTCAAGTCATTGCAAACGGGTTCAGTTAGATTTAGAAACCCGTCAACGATCGATTGACCGCTTTCAAAATGGCGGCGTATCAGCGAAATGTGTATCAGACAGAGGAAATCGCCAAGGATAAATAAAAGCAGAAGGGAATCAGTATGAAAAGGATTTTACATTTCAGTACAGGGAAGGATTGTGTATAACTGCATATAAGAAGGAACGGTAGGAAGTTCTCATTTACGGAGATATGTGCGTATTTCGGCTGCCCACAGTTACGCTAAAAGCGTGTAACCCACTTCTGTTCTAAATATTAAAATCAACAAATAACAGTTTGGGAATTTACATGGATAGGAAGATAGAGTTTTATCAGCTGTATAAAACTAGATAAGATGGAACAATATGGATATTATATATGCCGAGAATGATAAAGGCAAAATTTCAGTCGACGCACAGATCGGCTGAAATCACTGTTCGGGAAGGATTTTTCAGGCTAGGTTTAAGCTGTGACGTCGGTACCCTCCGATACGTCCGCGCTATCGTATATAAAGCGTAGCGGTAAACTGAGACACAGACAACGAAAGAGGTTTGAGACAGACTGGAGGCAGAGTGTCGCCACTACCCATGAATTGTGAGCGGATCGCCAGAAACATTTTTAAGTCCAGTATCTGTGTGGTGAAGTGGGATGTTATAAATATTTATAAGGGACTTAGTGTACTGACTGAGATCAGCTGTGAAGGTATATATATATCTAATAAGAGTAGTATATTATATATATAACCTTACTTGCTACCACATATCTATATATCTCAGTCAGAATTATTCTGGAATAGTGTGATGCTACGTTATGTGTCTAGGGTATGAGTATGGTGAAGTGTAAGTCACAACAACAGACAGATAAACAATTTAATTTAATCCACTACTCTTGACAACACTGTGACACTCACATACATATAACACTCTACAAAGATATCTTAAAAGAGTCACTGATGAACTTTCAAATAACAATATGTATTCATTACTGGCATGAATGAATATGTGTCCTGATTCAACTACAAGGGAACCAGGAATCACAATCAATTTAAATTACAAGTTATGTACAGAATGTATTTAATATGAATATTGTAGTGACATATATTAGTACAAATGTTCTATGTGTGTCAGTTGTGTAGTAGTAAAATGAGGTAATACTGGTTTTGTTTTGTTCAAGCTCTGTTGGTATTGGTCATCATGACTTCAATAGTTTGTCTTTAGGGACTATTATTGGAGATGTTCACAGTTCCTGATTTTAAGACAAGTAAATTCCCCTCTGAATGGTATTTTTATAAAGTTATTTCAAGATGAGGGGCATAATGTTGAGCTCAGCTGGCCAACTCTGCTTATCTTGAGTGATGGCGGCAGGAGAGGACTCCTCTGCTCGAATTCTCCTCTGGGCTCAGGAGACACCTCACTGATAGCTAAAAAGACCAAGGAGTATGCTGTCCGACACTGGATTCAGCAAATCTCTGACCAGATGCTGCTCAGTACCATCAAGACCACTGTCCCACAATTCATACGAATAACACAGATACGTTGATTAGCAATGAATTCTGGCACAAACTGGCACAAATTCCCATCTGCTTATGTTCCAGGCTTTTATTTTACACAAATATGAGCTGGCTTCAACGCACTGATGCTTTATCAAGCTTCTTTAAACAAGTGGTCTCGAACTAACGCTCCCAAGTGTGTATATCAGCGAGACTGGCCAATGAGCCACGTTTCGACAAGTGTTTGAAAAAATGTTATCTTTTCCCGTCTCCCCTAACAACCAAGATAGTATTTATAGCCCGACCAATCGTGGTTAGGCTTTCATTTGTTGCGCTCCAATCAATTTGGAGTTTACATGGTAGGCTATTTCTGTAACGTAAATTTTTTTCAAACACGTTAAAAAAAAAATCTTATGAGCAGAAATGATTTTATGCTGTCAGGCACCCCCAATATTTTATTTTGGGTATAATTTATTAATTCCTGGACTATTTGCGTAACGTTTTACATATTATTTGTCAGCAAGCCCTAAGGAACCCAAAAATACTAATTTAAAGGAGCTACGTGGTTGCGTTCAAAATATGCAATTTCTTCTACCTCCTGTTTCGAAGATGTGCTGTCTGGGTACTGTTATGTGTTCAAACGTAAACCCATCTATTGTTATCTTTTCTAATAAGAGTCTGTTATGATTTATAAACCTAACTCTGGGAAAGGGTAGTGTATTTTATCACTGTCCGTCTGAAAAAGTTAGTGCTTGTAGACTTACACGCGTGATGCCAGCATTTGTATATCGCGCGTCGCGTGTTGCATGCGTTCCTGATTTTCAGCCCTCCCCTCTCGCTCCTTTTGTCCATCTGTTCGTTCGTTTTGGTAACGTAATATAATTAATGTTAGGATTAATTTAGGTCATTACGCAGTACGTCTCAATGTTTTTCTCCAAGAAATACAGCACACGTTTCATTGAAGAAGGCGGGTAATAATACAGTAAGCTTTACTATCAACGTGAAAGCGTTACAATTTGTAGACGAAGCAGAAAACAAGGGGATTTCGAGTACATTCTTTGTGACAGCACTGTTATTTTACCATTGCTCTTCTCTTTATTAATTTTATTTGTTAGGCTTCATATTTACCTAATAATTTATATATGTGGATTAGAATATTTCATGACACCTCCCCTCTTAAAACAGACATTATATGTCAGTCCTTTATTCTATATACACATAGAGAAATTTATTATTATTTCTGGGGTTTACGGTGATTCTCATCACACGGATGGCGGCTTAAAAAATCAGCTCCCAAATTGGTTTTTCCAGATATATATTCAATGCTAAAATTATATGGAGCCAGAAGCAAAGACCATCGGAGTAACCTAGAGTTCTCATGCTTAGCCTGTGCTAAAAACGATAAAGGTTTGTGGTCAGTTTGCAACTTAAATGCCTTCCCATATAGATAAATATTGAATTTCTTTATTGCCCATATTACTGCAAGACATTCTTTTTCGCTAGTTGAGTAGTTGATTTCAGCTTTATTCAACTTTCTGCTAGCATATGCCACTGGGCTTAATTCCCCATCCAATGCATCTGATTTCTGTAGTAAAGTTGCACCTAGCCCAATATTACTTGCATCCGTCCTTACTATGAATTCTTGACTTAAGTCAGGTAATTTCAAAATGGGTTTACTTGTGAGCTTTTCCTTCAATTCTTGGTAAGTCATTTCACATTGTGGTGTCCATGTAATGCGATCTGGAAGTCCTTTACGTGTCAATTCAGTTAACGGTGCACATATGGAATTAAAGTTCTTGATATACTTCTGGTAGAAACCACATAATGAGACAAAGGATCTCACGTCCTTCTTGGTTTGTGGTCTCGGGGCTTTCTGTAGTTTCTCTAAATTCTTTGGGTCAGGGGTCATGTTTCCCTGATAAACTGTATGTCCCAAAAATTCCAATTCTTTACATCCAACGCAACATTTGGTTGGTCGGGCTGTTAAATTTGCCTCCCTAAGTCGATCAAACAGCATGTTCAGAGAGTCAATGTGTTCCTCAAATGTTTCTGTTGCTATAAGGATATCATCCATAAAATTTGTTATACAGGGATTATTCAGAGGATCCAATAATTTTTCTCATCATTCTAGAGAAGACACTAGGCGCATTCTTCAATCCAAATGGCAATCTATTAAACTCATAGTGTCCTTCTGAGGTACTAAAAGCTAGGTATGGTCTAACCTCAGGCTTTACTGGAATCTGATAGTATCCTTTACTCAGATCCACTTTTGAGAAATATTTAGCTTTATTTAGTCTGGCAAACAGCTGATTTGTATCCGGCAATGGATCCACCTGTCCTTCTGTAATAGCATTCAGTCTCCTGTAATCTATACAGAGTCTATGTTCTCCAGAGGGCTTCCTTAAGAGTACCACCCCGGAACTATACGAAGACTCACTGTGCGAAATAATTCCTTCCTTCAATAGATAGTCTATCTCTTCCTTCAAAGCTTTTTCCTTAGCAAACGGAATCGAATATGGTTTCATACAGACAGGTGTGGAGTCTATGAGTTTCATATCATATTCCAATAGGTTTGTATGCCCTGGTCGGTCTGTTAACACCTCTGCATGATTATTTAGAACCTGTTGCACTCTCTCTTTCTGAGTTTTCGTTAAATGTGTACTGATTTTCACCTGTGCTGCTGTCTCACAGGGGTGTAATGGATATTCAAATGATGAAAGTGGTTCCTTTTTCATCTCCATGGCGATGGACAAGGTCAACAAGTGTGTCTCTTCCTGATGTTCTCTTTCCAAATATTTCTTCAGGAGATTCACATGATAGATTTTTTCTTTCCCCTTCTTATCTATCTTATAATTTGTTCTAGACACCTTCTCTAGAACTGTATATGGACCCTGCCATCCAATTTGTAACTTATTCTGACTCCCGGGCAAAAGAAGCAGTACCTTCTCTCCCACAGCCAAATTTCTGTCTTTCGCCTTCCTGTTATAATAGGCAGCATGTTTCTTCCTGGCTTGTTTCAAATTTTCATTGGCAAGTTTCCAGCCAGTTTTTAACCGAGTGGTCAGCTCATTCACATATTGGTATGAAGATGTAATGTTTTCCTCTGCCTTTTCATCAGTCCACGTTCTTAACAAAGCTACATATGGACCTGTAATTGTGTGGACCTATTTGTCCATGCACCGGTATGGTCTCTTCCACTTGAAGCTTTATAGTGATGATTTTTCCTCCCAGAATTATCATTCACAAAACGACCGCTACCAATTCTTTTGGGGCTTTCTCCCCTCTTAAAATTCTTGATGAAAGATTTCCTCCCTACATCCTCTTCCTCCAGTTTGTTTAAGTCCGATTGAGGGATTTTCGGCTTATCCTGGGGTAAGACATCTGTTTGCACTCTCCGCATAGTGGCCATTGTAAAACAGTTAAGTGAAGCTTGTCCGTGAAAAGGGGCTTCCCATTCCATTTGGTCCACTTTATCAAATCTATTTCTCTTTTTATTGTCAGGCCTGATTTTGCCCCATGGCGTGTCCAGGTCCTGATCCATGTTCCCACTTGTGGGTGTTCCCTCATGTGCTATGCTACACCTTTCTACAAAATTCTCAATGTCCCATCTTGCTTTGGGCCAATAATAATTGTGAGCCACCTTTTGAATGATGGTACCTATCTTCTCATGGTCCCCATCTGGTTTCACATGTAGGCTCCTTATTAATTCTGTCCTATATCTCTTTGGAAGAACCAGCTGTCCGTGACCATGGGATCTAGTTCCGGCCTTCCTATACATCAACTTGTTTTTCATGTAAAAATCTCCCTTGCCTGGAGTTGTATGACAAGTTGACAATTTTCTGAAACAAGGCTTGAGTGTTTTATCCCCAGCCTGTGCCTTCCTCATCTCTTCTGGAGTGGTATCCAACATAATATCCTCCTCCTGTCTTGAGGTCGACCTGACCTGAAGGGTTGCCATATACACAGGTTTCCTTCTGCAACGGTCAGTGTCATGATTGTTCATCTTACAATTTTTACACCACCTTTTTTCCTTGGTTGAAAGATTTTCTTTCATCATATTTCCTTTCATCGAATTGTGGGAATTTATTTTTATTGTCATACCGTGGCCTATCAAATTGGTGCTTACCTTTATTTTGATCCTAAGGATCAAATTTATTGAAGTTCTGTGGTGCCCTAAAGTTGTCCACCTGTTTCTTTTTATTACCTGTTACCTCTGCTTGAGCTGCTTGATACCTTTCAGCAACATTTAGCAACTCATCCAGCCTCTCTGCACCTTGTTCCATGAGAAACTTTCTCAGGTCTGGAGCCATGGACTCTCTTAGTTGCTCTATAAGGACCATTTCCTTAAGATCTTGGGTTTTCCCCAGAGAAGTCCATTTCTCCAAGTATGTCTCTATTCGTGCAGAGAACTGGTGATATGTTTCACCTGACAGTAGTTTAGCATTCCTAAATTTTTTCCTGTAAAACTCTGCATTCTTTTCATATCTTAACAAAAGAGCCTGCTTTAGCATGTCATAATTTTCCTGATCACCTCTGCTCATTTTTGCAAAAACTTCATAAGCTGCCCCACGAAGTCCCTGAGATAACTTTAAGCTCCACCTTTCTCTCTCTAACCCATACGTGGTAGCTAATAGTTCGTACCTATTTATATAGCTCTCAATATCATCGTCTTTCTCAACAAAATGATCTAAATGAAAGTTCATAGCTGAGATTGAGGCTCCTTGAGTAACCGTAGCATCAGAGGCAAAGGGACTGGCACCATTTTCAGGAGCATGGCCTTGAAACTCAAACTCCCTTAGTCGTAATTCATGTTCCCTTTGTAATCTTTTATCTTCTGCTTCCCTTTCTGCAGCTAATTTCCTCTCTTCCCTTTCTGCAGCCTGTCTTCTTTCCTCGGCTTCCCTTTCTGCAGCTAATTTCTTCTCTTCTGCTTCCAATTTCTTAGCCTCTTTGTCAGCCTCAATCTGCAACCTCTTAGTCTCAGCCTCAGCTTGCAACCTCTTAGTCTCAGCCTCAAACCTTCTTTCGGCTTCTTTTTCTAATCTTCTTTCTTCGCGTTCAATAAATTTGTCACATTCCGTTGTGACATAGGCAACCATAACTTGCCCATCTAATCCTAACTCTTTTGCAGTCTGAACCGCAGCAGATCGAAATTTGGCCAGGTCCGCCATTGTCTATCAGGTAAATTTTTTATAATGTCTACCCAACAATTCAATTTCTAACTATATATCTAATGGACAACACAGGCACCGTGAGCTCAACCTTATTTAATTCCACCCAAGGATACCTTTTAATTCTTATATTCCCTGAAGTGAATTACCCCCAATATTTTTAATAGGGAAAGATTCAAAATCCCAAGAGCGAGACCCCAATATATGTGGTGAAGGGGGATGTTATAAATATTTATAGGGGACTTAGTGTACTGACTGAGATCAGCTGTGAAGGTATCTATATCTATTAAGAGTAGTGTATTATAGATAACCTTACTTGCTACCACATATCTATATATCTCAGTCAGAATTATTCTGGAATAGTGTGATGCTACGTTATGTGTCTAGGGTATGAGTATGGTGAAGTGTAAGTCACAACAACAGACAGATAAACAATTTAATTTAATCCACTACTCTTGACAACACTGTGACACTCACATACATATAACACTCTACAAAGATATCTTAAAAGAGTCACTGATGAACTTTCAAATAACAATATGTATTCATTACTGGCATGAATGAATATGTGTCCTGATTCAACTACAAGGGAACCAGGAATCACAATCAATTTAAATTACAAGTTATGTACAGAATGTATTTAATATGAATATTGTAGTGACATATATTAGTACAAATGTTCTATGTGTGTCAGTTGTGTAGTAGTAAAATGAGGTAATACTGGTTTTGTTTTGTTCAAGCTCTGTTGGTATTGGTCATCATGACTTCAATAGTTTGTCTTTAGGGACTATTATTGGAGATGTTCACAGTTCCTGATTTTAAGACAAGTAAATTCCCCTCTGAATGGTATTTTTATAAAGTTATTTCAAGATGAGGGGGCATAATGTTGAGCTCAGCTGGCCAACTCTGCTTATCTTGAGTGATGGCGGCAGGAGAGGACTCCTCTGCTCGAATTCTCCTCTGGGCTCAGGAGACACCTCACTGATAGCTAAAAAGACCAAGGAGTATGCTGTCCGACACTGGATTCAGCAAATCTCTGACCAGATGCTGCTCAGTACCATCAAGACCACTGTCCCACAATTCATACGAATAACACAGATACGTTGATTAGCAATGAATTCTGGCACAAACTGGCACAAATTCCCATCTGCTTATGTTCCAGGCTTTTATTTTACACAAATATGAGCTGGCTTCAACGCACTGATGCTTTATCAAGCTTCTTTAAACAAGTGGTCTCGAACTAACGCTCCCAAGTGTGTATATCAGCGAGACTGGCCAATGAGCCACGTTTCGACAAGTGTTTGAAAAAAATGTTATCTTTTCCCGTCTCCCCTAACAACCAAGATAGTATTTATAGCCCGACCAATCGTGGTTAGGCTTTCATTTGTTGCGCTCCAATCAATTTGGAGTTTACATGGTAGGCTATTTCTGTAACGTAAATTTTTTTCAAACACGTTAAAAAAAAATCTTATGAGCAGAAATGATTTTATGCTGTCAGGCACCCCCAATATTTTATTTTGGGTATAATTTATTAATTCCTGGACTATTTGCGTAACGTTTTACATATTATTTGTCAGCAAGCCCTAAGGAACCCAAAAATACTAATTTAAAGGAGCTACGTGGTTGCGTTCAAAATATGCAATTTCTTCTACCTCCTGTTTCGAAGATGTGCTGTCTGGGTACTGTTATGTGTTCAAACGTAAACCCATCTATTGTTATCTTTTCTAATAAGAGTCTGTTATGATTTATAAACCTAACTCTGGGAAAGGGTAGTGTATTTTATCACTGTCCGTCTGAAAAAGTTAGTGCTTGTAGACTTACACGCGTGATGCCAGCATTTGTATATCGCGCGTCGCGTGTTGCATGCGTTCCTGATTTTCAGCCCTCCCCTCTCGCTCCTTTTGTCCATCTGTTCGTTCGTTTTGGTAACGTAATATAATTAATGTTAGGATTAATTTAGGTCATTACGCAGTACGTCTCAATGTTTTTCTCCAAGAAATACAGCACACGTTTCATTGAAGAAGGCGGGTAATAATACAGTAAGCTTTACTATCAACGTGAAAGCGTTACAATTTGTAGACGAAGCAGAAAACAAGGGGGATTTCGAGTACATTCTTTGTGACAGCACTGTTATTTTACCATTGCTCTTCTCTTTATTAATTTTATTTGTTAGGCTTCATATTTACCTAATAATTTATATATGTGGATTAGAATATTTCATGACAATCTGAAGTCTGAGGGTTCCATGAAATAACTCAAACCAGACTGTCCAGTATCAGAAGCCTGTGTCGTTCATCCGAGGCAATCCCACAAAAGTGCAGGACCCCAAAGAGTGAACTTCAACTGGTCATTGGCATCCCTACTGTTGGGCCTACCAAGTCTGATATCAGCTAAGGACAGTTCAGTTTCAGCAGTATCAAGTTGGAAAGATAAGTGTCCTGTTTGACACTGACCACCTATACATGTGAAACAGCCAATAGTTGAAAACAATAATTAACCATACAGAAACTCAGTCAACTGATGACAGTTATCCTTAAATTCAAAGGACTAATAACAGTGATTTCAGTAACTTTATTATTTAAGATCTTGAAGTCTAAACAGACAATAATAGTAATTGTGTGAATACTTATATATATATATATATGTGTATATATATATATAAATATTATATATATATATATATATATATATATATATATATATATTTATATATATATATATATATATATATATATATATATATATATATATATATGTATGCTCTTTTCCAACTAGTAGAAAATAGAATATTAGTGTAATTATTAAACTATTTTAACTGTACCTGAGGATTTATTCACTTCTTCCATTTTGTGGGTTCAGTGAATGTACATTTTACTTATCCCCTAGAATATAAGTAATCATAAGATAGTCACAGGGAGGAGACACCTTAAATCCTGGTACTACTTCTTACCAACTGGGCCAGGGTTTTCACAGTCTGACTATTTTTATGATAACAATACACCAGTGCTTATTTCTAAGACTGGGGTATTACTTGTAAGGTCAGAACTCTTTACTGGCATACTCTTACATAATAAATAATTTTAAATAACCTCCCGCTATAACAAGGTTAGTGTGATCCCAAAGCAGATACTGCCGTAAGGGAATAAAGTGTTAGAGACTTCATTATACTAGATACAGCATCGTGAAGTTGGGTGACCAGTTCACTTTCTTACTGCCCTTTCCTTCCCTAAAGTCAGGTACCCATTTACAGCTGTGTAGACTGGAGCATGTCGTTACCGTGAATCGAACCCGGCACCTTTTTGCCGCTAGAGACTAACGCTGTTTGGGTTTAGAACAAGAAATTCTTCCAAATTAGAATTCTTGATCGGATTTTAGAACAATACATTCTTGATCGGATTTTAGAACAATACATTCTTGATCGGATTTTAGAACAATACATTCTTGATCGGATTTTAGAACAATACATTCTTGATCGGATTTTAGAACAATACATTCTTGATCGGATTTTAGAACAATACATTCTTGATCGGATTTTAGAACAATACATTCTAGATCGGATTTTAGAACAATACATTCTTGATCGGATTTTAGAACAATACATTCTTGAAAATCAAATTCGAATTTTCTGATCCAGAGAATCGAATTCTTCAAAATTAACAATTTATTCAGATTTCAGAGCAACAAATTCTCCAAACACAATATTTAATTCGGATTTCCGAGTAACAGTTTCTTCAAAGTCAACAACTGGTTCGGATTTCAATGCACTAAATTATTCAAAGGCAGCATGTTGTTCGGCGGATTTCCGAGTTACAAGTTCTTCAAAATCAATATTATGTTCGGATTTCAGAATATTTCGGAGTTTGGACGTTCTGACCTAATAAGATATATGTAACCTGTAGTTGCATTTCATAATAAATTCATTTCAAAAAGTTTTATTCTGGGACGGTATTGCCTCCCCTGCTTTGCAGTAGTGGTCCAACCGTGGCCAAAACTCAAGAGTATCTAGCTATGGGCTTCAAAGGTATCTACCTTCGCACAAGATTACTCTTGGCAGAGATGTAGAAAGAAGGGTGATGACACTTCTATTACAAAGGGAGTCTTCACAAGATATTCAGAATAAGCGAGAACACTACTGCTTTGGCTGAGTATGTTAACTCTGTAATTCTGCCGACGCTTTTGTGAAGGATTTAAGCACTTATTACTTTCAGCTCGTTTAAGCCCCCACCCCTGATTTACTCAGTGGAATTCTGTTATTTTAGTATAGCTCTGTTTAGAGTGCGTGTAAGTAATTTGACTGAGACAAACATGCAGTAACTTTAAAATGATTAAATTGAAGTTAAATTTGTAACATTACAAATAACAAAATTTAATAATCACTTTAGGTTTTAACAGTTGGAAATAATTTGAATAGTTATGGATCAAGAAAAGTTATCATCACAGTTCCATAGGGAACCTGGAACTACTTTATGCTTTTAGTTCTCTTAACGAAACTATCAATAAAGCAATCACCAGCCCATGCAGTGGTGGTTCATGAATCATCATTCTATACGCTGAGGTTGTCAGCCTCAAATGACTTTGACATCCACAAGCAAGTTTCATTGTGTGTGTTAGTTTACATGTTAGTAATAAATATGAAGTGTAAATCACAACTTACGCCAATCCTGACTCACAGCCTTGTTGCTCAGATGAATAAAAGAGACGAGTCGGTCTCTTACACGCGTCTGGTTTGTCTTTAATTTGACAATAGATTCCCTCGCTGACTCCATGTGTTTCTTCAGTATCCTAGTCCCGGTGTTCCTTATTAAAATGTAGAGATTTCCTGTGCTTTGTAAGTCTTATTTGGTTCTCCAATAAAAGGTCTGGTTAAACAAATGAATTATGAATCTAATCTTCACTCTGCCGAGGTTTCTTCTTCTTCCTCTTTCGCCTTCAGACTTCCACATTTATGACTCTAATAAAGGCAGTAGTCAACTCAAGGTTCCCGACATCTCCAAACAGTTTTTCGTTGACAGAAGTGGGTTGTTGCCATATGCTACTCCGTTCATTTCTGTAGGTTAGGCAGTACTGCAGCAGGTGTTCGACTGTCATCGGGCTGGTACCGCTGGTGCAGAGATCTGTTGCACCAATTTTGTATTTGTGGTATAGATGGTATCTCAATCTGTTGTGTCCAGTGCGTAGCCGAAAAATGATGACCTGTTCTTTCCTGGATAGTTAATGATATGCATCATTTTTCAAATGGCCCGGGTGCTCTCTTTCCCATTTGGACTTGAATGTAGCCGTTATAGTAGTTTTTGCTGTTGCGTAAGTAGTCTCTATATCATTTTGTTGTAAGGCACCTCCTTCCTTAGCAAGCTTGTCTGCCTTTTCATTTCCTGGTATGTTGCAATGGTATCCACTGGATAGTGCACTTGTTTATGCATTTGGCCAGTCTTTCAAGGAAGATTGTCAGATCTTTCAATCCTTTAGCTTGGTGGCTCTTCATCGCTGATATTACTGAGAGGGCATCTGTAAATATTATTATCTGTTTTTCTGCCTGTGCTTTGCATTCAATAAGAGTTTCCGCTGCCTGTTTCAGGGCTTCTGCTTCAGCACTGAAGTTATTGCAGTATTTGCCAGTGGCAATTGCCATAGAGTGGATTCTATTCTTTAATTTTATGAGGATGCCGGCACCCCCATTTTTAACTGCATTTTTTGCTGAACCATCAGTATATGCATGTGTCCAAAGCTTTGCTGGGAATTTTTGGTCAATATACTTGGTTGCTATACACTTTCTTTGTGTTTCTGCCTGTGTTCCCTTACTTTCAATGCCTGGAATATCAGATTTTAACTTAGGAAAGCATCTTATTTTCCACAGTGGGATAGTTGTGCTTGTTGGTATTTTCTTTGCAACTGAGCTTGCTAGCATGGCGAGGTTTGATGTTGTTTTGGCGAGCGTGAAATTCACAGTGAAATAAAACTCGAAATGGTCAGACTATATTCCTATCTTCCCACGCATTGTTGTTATGAATCTAATCAGAAAGATCCAATCATTTCAAATCATGCAGATAGGGTGTGCTATTTTCAAAATAGTCCCACGTGAAATAGGGTGCGTGCCTGCAAAGGTCACGTATTACCATAAATGGACATCTCATGCCTTGCATACACTCTCACAGGCAGATCGGTAGACACACATGACAACATGGGTAAGCTGTAATACTTATTACTTTATTAAAAAGTAAGGTTGGTGTATCAAGGATGACCCGGAAGCGTTTATGTCACACTTGTCTGCCCACATGTGTCACACAGACAGTAATCTCGTTATCTGTCGTATGAGGATGAAAAAACTCCGTGTTTGCCCAGCTTGTTAACAAACTAGTCGCTTATCAGCGGTTTAATCTAAACACGCCGGCGTTCATCTTATCTTGTTGCTTCTCGCAAAACTGGGATAAACATTATCTGCAAGGAGTGTCACAAATGTTTGAACATACAAACTACTTGCTCCTTAGCCGACTATGAGAAGAAATTGGTACTTTTAAAAGTATACAAATAAAAATCAGTACAAAATATGTCTCTGATCCTGTCTGAGTGAAACAGTGATCGCGAAGAGGTTGTCCATTTCGTCACATATTCAACAAATGTTTTTAATATTCCTTTGTGCACGTCTTGAAAGCTTCCGGTCTGTTTTACTGGTTTGGTGCCGACGTTTCCTTGAAAGTAAGCCTGGCTTATCATCTGACAACGTCGGTTCCTGTTATGACGAATCGTTGTTGGAACTCAAGATATTTGTCATTCTGCCTGTCATTTGACTGACAAACTGTAACATTTCAGAGGAAAGCATAAAGATTCAGGGATTGCCAGATTGTTATGGCACCCAGCTGACAAATAATTTTGCAGCTGCAGAATAATCCCACCTCGTGGTTCATCAAGAGAGCAATATTTTGCCACGAAATCGGTGTGCATGAAAACGTTGGTTAGAACGGGAAAAAATGTAGTCTACATGAACTGAAATGCAGCACCTTATTTTTGCATATAGTGAGCTTAGCTGTTTGTCACCGTCTTTATCATCATCGTCTTTATCATCATCGTCTTTATCGTCATCATCGTCATCGTTATCCTCATCATCATCATTATCATCATTATCATCACCATCATCATCATCATTATCATCGTTATTATCATCATCGTTTTGTCATCACCATCAGCATCGTTATCATTATCATCGTTATTATAATCATCGTCATTATCTTTATCATCATTATCATCGTCATCATCATCATCATTTTCTTTGCGCTCCTTGCGGATTATGGAGCAACCACTGCAGCTGATGCTCTTACAGGAAACCTGCATCATCGTCGCACGTTCTCTTGCAGCAGTCGTTTCTTTGGCAGTGTGTCTTACATGATGAAACTGCCAGTCCTAGTCACAGCCTCATATTAGTCGTTGTATACCACGTGCCTGCAGGTGCAGTACTTAAATTCTCTCTTTGTCTCATCACAGACTCCCGGAAACTGCACGTGACTTTTCGCCGTAAGCCGTACGAAAAGTCTAACGGAGTATTGGTTTCCAGATCGCTGACCTGGAACGAAAAAAGCAACAATCCTCGAGAGATACCATTGTCTTTGTAGCAATATAAATTACAAGGAACACAAGAACTCTTTTTTCTTGATCTCGTTCGCCACACGACGGCAGACCCTGGGGCCAACCATAAATGACGCGTCAGTGCGTCTGTAGCTGTAGCACACGATCTGAACATTCTCCTGGGGGCGTGTCTGCAAACACTTAGCTGTGGTTGCAGAAAGAGAACGTTTATGGAATTACTGACCATTTCAGATTCTTTGTTTGACTGCGAATATAACTACTTTACTGTTTGTTTGTTTGTTTTTTTTTGACCGACTCTCGTTGCCACGGCCATTTTGTTCATACGAGTTTTCGCAAGTGCTACTTTATTTTACGGGTAGTATCCTTTTTTGTGTGTGTTCGATTGGCTAAGCGGTTAGAATACTTTCCTGTTGCGGCGAAGGTACTGGTTCGGAGCTCAAAACTTGTTAGCGTCACACTGCAGTCTACCCAGCTGTATCTGACTTTGCTCTTGAGTTAGGAAATACAAAAGGCAGTGAGGAAGGGAACTAGTCACACTACTGCGTTAATAAGCTGGACCTGATATGTTAAAGTCTCTAACACGTCACTTCCCCTACGGCAGTATATTCTTTTGTTGGACTACCTTTGTCATTTTTATTTTTATAAATACGTATTTACTTAGTCTTTATGTTCTTTCTGGGACTGAAGACGCAGCAAGAGAGATGAGTGCAGTCAGCGACTCATAGCTTGACTGCTTGCCAGAGCTGACCAAGACGCTACTCCACCTCCAAGTGGTGGTCCTGGAAGTAGTCTGCATCACTGCAGTCTGGCTGAGAGATGAGGGATCGAAGTGGGAAGGCAAACCCGGTCCCCAAAAATGCCGTGCTGAAGTCGGGTGTGTCGGCCGAAAGGCGCAAATATCGCAGCTTCGCTGTAAACTGACACAACGCAACCAACGTCCTTTTCAGGACGAAGGAAGAAGAAGAAGTGATCTTTGTCTTCTGTTTTAATTAGTTTGTTGCTGATGAAGGTTTTTTTTCTTTCATAACGTAGGCAAAGATGTTTATCCTTTGGCCTAGTAAGACGCATGACCTATTTTTGTTTAATCACATCACATTTCCCACATCGTTGTTATACCAGTTCATTGTTACCACATCGTTGTTATACCAGTTCAGTGTTCCCACATCCTTCTTACACCTGATGTGGATTATAACATTCCTGTTATCACTATTATCAAGTGAAATGCCGTAATGCGTTAGCTATCAGCCACAGATCTCTTTGACTTATTGACCAGACTAACAGGTCTTTTATATTCGAACACGTGCCCTAATATAACCGACGAATCCCAGTGTCTAGGTTGAACGAAGCGCGCCTCGGCAATAACGAGGCAAACTTTAAAAAAAAATATCGATGACTGATGTTCTCCATGAATTCTATTCTTGACTAAATTATATTCCTTCCTTCCTTCCTTCCTTCCTTCCTTAACTATAAGATCCTCAAGGAGAATAAAAGTACAGACTTTCATTGATAGTCTGCCAAATCTTCCTGTCACGTGACATCAGATCAAGATCTTTGCAAGTCTACCCCATCATTTTTATTTCTAGACAGTTCTGTATCCCATGTTTTGTTTGATCTACCTCTGCTTCTGTCATACTGAAAAAGGGGGGGGGGGCGGGGGCGGGGGGAATCCCAGAACAAGGACCGCCTAGTAATGCTAACATTAGGTTTCTTACTTGTCATCTCCATCGTCTTCTTCTCATTCTCTCGTTCCGCTGGCACTTGCAAAAACACATACGTGCACGCAAATATGCCAACTCAAGCACAGCTACAAACACACACACACACACACACATATATATATATAAATATGTCGGCGTCTGTGGCCTAATGGATATGAACGCAGTTTCATAATACAGTATACCAGGTTCGAAACCTGCTGCAGGCGGTTTAGTAGCAGATCGCTTTGTGTGGATTTTAGCAAAGGTATAAGCGCCGTACCGTTCAGAAAGCAATGGCAAACTACTGAATGAAAAAAAATTGCCTAGAAAAATCACAAACAGCCAATAAAAGTTGGGGTTGATTGCCACGTCCTGTAAAGAATAAGCAACTAACTTCTCTCTCTCTCTCTCTCTCTCTCTCTCTCTCTCTCTCTCTCTCTCTCTCTCTCTCTCTCTCTCTCTCTCTCTCTCTCTCTCTCTCTCTCTCTCTCTCTCTCTCTCTCTGTCTCTGTCTGTCTGTCTGTCTGTCTGTCTGTCTGTCTCTCTCTCTCTCTCTCTCTCTCTCTCTCTCTATATATATATATATATATATATATATATATATATATATATATATATATATATATATATATATATATATATATACAGTAGAACTCCATTTATCCGAACCCCATGGGACCGAGCATCGTTCGGATAATCAAATGTTCGGATAATTGGATTACATAATGTATCGAGTACATGTACACATATTTCTAAAAAATAATTAACCATCACAAGGAAAATACACTATAAAACATATTTACTTGTACTGTAATAATAATACCCACACTGTATTAGATCACTGTATCACCAAAATCTTTTATTACACTGCAGTGCATGTACTTCTTGTATTAATTATTTTTGTTAAGAAAGAGAAATGTTTTCAAAATAACATTACAAACGATTCAAAACCAGGCGCAACTTACGTATATATGTACTTGCACAGATGTAGCCCACTATTTAAAATAATGAGGAATCCTCTTTTGCACCAAACTGGATAGTCTCCTTTTGGCTGCTAAGTCCCGAATTCTCTTCAACAGCAGAAGCTGTGTAGGACAGCTGTCATCTTCTTGCTCGTACCAAGCCATCGCAGTTTCTAGTGCTATAAAGGCCTCTTCAGGACTTGGTCGACGTTTTGGTTTTTCTTCATAATCTACAAGTACATCATGTACTTCTGAGGTGTCTTCATCATCGGTCACTACATGTATTTGGTTTTCTTCTTGCACAAAAGACAAAATTTCTTCGTCATTCAAAAACTGAAAACCAGAATCATTATCATCTTCTAGCCACATGTGTGCATCATCTTTGTCACAGTCCGAAAATCCGGGCATTGCTTGAAACAGTTCCACAACTTCATTTATACAATCATCATTTGTGTCCACTGCAGTAGTTTCATTTCCTCCTTTTTTCCCAAGCAATCTACTCCAAGCCTTGTTGAGATTATCTTGTGACAGGGTGGTCCAAGCATCAGCTAACATATAGCAGCAGTCTTTGAGATTAAGCTTTTTGGAAAACGCCACCACACTTTCTTCATCTTCAGCCAACAATAAACGACGCAGGACTTCCTTCTTGTACATCTTTTTAAGCTTTGCTATAACACCCTGATCCATTGGTTGAATCAGTGCTGTTACATTGGGAGGCAGAAAAATTACTTTAAAATTTGCATCAACTGCATTCAATGTATCCGTCTCTGGATGAGATGGTGCATTGTCCAGTAGAAGAATTACTTTTCCAGTTTTCTTTTCTTGTTCTCCCAACCTCTTCACATTTGGGATGAACTGATTTGTATACCAATCAAGAAATATTTCACTATTCATCCAAGCACTCTTCTGTGCTTTGTAACACAATGGGAGACATGTCACATTCTTTAAACAACGTGGTTTTTTGGCTTTGCCGATCATTAGCACCGGTAAACGATGACTTCCACTGGCATTCGCGGCTACCAAAATTGTTACTCTCTCTTTGCACTTTTTAAACCCAGGGGCAGCTGCTTCGCGCTGAGATGCAAGTGATTTTTGAGGCAATGATTTCCAGTATAAGCCAGTCTCATCGGCATTATACACATCCTCGAGTGAATAACCTTCTTCTTCCAAAAAAAGCCAAGAATGTTTCTATAAAATTTTTAGCGGCAGTTGCATCGCTAGATAAAGATTCCCCTTGAATCTCCAATTCTCGTATGCCATGACGAGATTTAAAGTTTCTTAACCATTCCTGGCTAGCCTTAAAGTCAGGAGGACCGTCAAGTTGATTGTTGAACTGAAGTGCCTTTTCACACAACAGAGAACCAGAGATAGGTTCCCCTTTGCTTCTTCTTTGCACAAACCATATATACAAAGCCTCTTCCAATTTCACATCTTTCGCATTTCTCATGGTTTTACGTTTCTTCGACCCATTTTCACTATCAAATTTCGATGCAAAACTCATAATTTTTATCCTTGTTACTTTTAATGTCAGAGACGGTAGCTTTCCCAACATTGAAAATCCTCGCAAGTGAAGACACAGTTTCACCTTGTCCTAGTCTCTTGATAAATTCTGTTTTCGTTTCAATTGACAAAACATTGCGGTTCCATTTATATGCTTTAGGCCTACTGGAAGATGCCATATCGCACAGAGAAATACTTGTACGCCAAAATTATTCTGCTGTAGTAGCAGACACAATTATTTTAAGTTGAACTGTCTGTTTAGCCAGTGTTCTACCTAGAACGCACACGTACACTGTATTTTTAAACCAGATATTAACTGACTTTATGATCTAACTGACTTCCTGTACGTAAGCGACCGACCATTAGCCATCCCATTCTCTACAAATTGTTCGCACACATTTGAAGTTTGCCGCATCAAAAGATTCAGAATTTTAGTCTAACGTGACTGTGGCATCTGATTTTTTTTTTTTCTGGAAAAAGTGCTCGGATAATTGGATGTTCGGATAATTGGGGTTCGGATAAATGGAGTTCTACTGTATATATATACGCGAAAATTCTTACACAGGCATGCCTACATGCCGAAAACTGACAATCACAGTACTACACATTCGCACAAATCTACTTATATGTTAGTGTGTTATCACGTACTATCTTGCCACAAACCCCAAAACGTTTAATCCAGGGGATCTTAATCTTTTGTTTTGTGCCATGGGCTCCTTGATTGCCCGGTGAAGGCTATGAACCTTCTTGATTGCCCGGTGAAGGCTATGAACCTTCTTGATTGCCCGGTGAACGCTATGAAACTTCTTGATTGCCCGGTGAAGGCTATGAACCTTCTTGATTGCCCGGTGAAGGCTATGAACCTTCTTGATTGCCCGGTGAAGGCTATGAACCTTCTTGATTGCCCGGTGAAGACTACTTACCCACTTGATTGTCTGGTGAAAGCTACGGACCCCATCGATTGCCTGGTGAATGCAATGGACCCCCTTGATTGTCCCGTGAAGGCTATGGATCCTGTCTTATAAAAATGTATTTAAAGGCATAATTAACAATGTTACACACAAATAATACATTTTATTACATAGACAAATCAATAAGCTTAAATATAAGGCCATCGGCACACTAGGGTTGATGTGGTCAGCTTCACGCCGGCCGCCTTAACCTTCCCAGAGTTACACGTGGCTTACAATAGTCAACTGAAATATTTTTGTTAAACCATCTGAAAAGAATATATTTATTAAAATGCAAATATCTATGAAATTCCTCTAATACAATTAAATATTTAAAAACCGTACTATTTAACAATTAAGTATCTATTCTGTTTATATTTTTAACTTCGGACCCTCTAGAATCCATTCATGGGGTCTGTAGGCCACAGATTAATAAACCCAGCTTTAATCTCATGCAATGTGCTGTTAGAGCCATCGGGCTGAATTCACCACACATTTCAACGTGCTTTCATGTTCTCCCACACTTTCTCACGTTCTATTACACTCTGGAACTTCCTGTTTCACCTGTACGGGCACTATACATTCTAGACTTTTCACTCTGATTCAGAATTCGATTACAAAGCAAACATGCCGGTCATCCGAATAGGACAAACATTTTTCCGACAACAGTCTGCCTTCCGTGAAAGGTGTTATATAGACGACCTGAATATTTGCAACAACAGACAGTTCCACGGACGCCTCACGCTCTCCAAAGCGTGGAGTAAGGAAATGCTTCCCAGAGTGGTATTTGACCTTTCGCAGTAGAAAGGGGCAGTTGTGACCTTGGATTCTTGAAAGAGTTACCTTGAGGGCGTCCGTGTGTTGATACAACTGGGCAGGAAGGATATCCAAATAAGAAATGCCGACAAGAAGGCCATGAGAAAGGAAATTACCGAAAGGAATTAAGTAAAAGGATATTTCTATATCTGCTTGGTTGTAAACCCAATAATTTCAGGACTAATCCACTTTTGTTTAAATTTTCTTTCTTTGTTGTGGGCCATAATCCTCCTCAGCCATAGAAAAATCACAATTATACCTAAAGGTCTTTTATATTTTGACATGCGCCCTAATATAACCGACTAGGTTGAACGGGACGCGCCTCGCCAAAACGAGGCAACAGTTTTATTTTTTTAAAAATCCTCAGCCATGAATTCACATTCTTTATCTTTTATTTTTGACGTTTGATGATATAATAAAGTTAGGGACACGTCATAGAAGGCAACAGAGAATGGCCAAGCATGTGGCTGTCTACCTGATTCATAGAAAATTGATGCCAAGAAGCGTCAGCAACATCAGAAACGTTATGCCAAGAAGCGTCAGCAACATCAGAAACGTGATGCCAAGAAGCATCAGAAAGGTGGTGCCAAGAAGAATCAACAACATCATGAACAAAATAGCACTGCATGACAGTATTTGTTCTGTAATCCATGGGTAAGAGAAATAGAGACATGAAAAAAAGGTGCGGTGAAGAGAACTGGAGAAAGAGAAAGAAAACATGGACATATATTGAACGGATGGCACAGGACACAAAGGCTTGGATTAAATTTGTTGAAGGCCTACGATCCACAGGGACCTGGAGGATAATGACGCGATGATTTAATGAAGGAGTAGGGCTGGGAACCTCATCATGTAAAATAGATGATTTAATAAACAGAGATCAAGCTAATATCATCATCACCATCATCATCTGCATAATCATCTCCTTATTTGCTCCTTACTGAGCATGGAACCACCACTGTAGACGGTCCCCTTCTCAACAAAGACTTGAACAAAATCCAACCACAACACACTCCAGAGTGCCAGCTATGTACCTACCCCTTCTGAAACTGTTGACCACCACCTCTTCAAATGCCCAGCACTCGATGATATTAAGAAAATGCTCCTTCTTCTCAGGCCAGATAAGTGGAACACCTTACATGGTGCAAAAGAACAAATGCAGATACCACTACATGGGATTGAGCCGCAGGTCGAGAGTCCAAACGCCGCGTGATCAATAACAACAAGAACAACAGGAAGACTATACCAGAGCACAAACTCTTGCAGTGGGGGTTTCTGCAGCAATGTATTTTACACGATGAGGCTGCTCCGAGCACAACCTCGTATTTGTCGCCTTTTACGACATTGCCTGATGGAACAGAGATAGAGGAAGGAAACCAAAGAACACGCGGAGAAGAGACAGACGAGACATCGAAAGACCTTGAAATGAAAGCTCGGGGACAGGACAACTTGGCATAAGTTTGTTGAAGGCCCGTGCTCCTGAGGGAGCTGAAGTGTCATGATAATGATGATTGAGCAGAAGTGTCATGATGATGATGATTGAGTAGAAGTGTCATGATGATGATGATTGAGCAGAAGTGTCATGATAATGATGATTGAGCAGAAGTGTCATGATAATGATGATTGAGCAGAACTGTCATGATGATGATTGAGCAGAAGTGTCATGATGATGATGATTGAGTAGAAGTGTCATGATGATGATGATTGAGCAGAAGTGTCATGATAATGATGATTGAGCAGAACTGTCATGATGATGATTGAGCAGAAGTGTCATGATGATGATGATTGAGTAGAAGTGTCATGATGATGATGATTGAGCAGAAGTGTCATGATAATGATGATTGAGCAGAAGTGTCATGATAATGATGATTGAGCAGAAGTGTCATGATGATGATTGAGCAGAAGTGTCATGATGATGATTGAGCAGAAGTGTCATGATGATGATTGAGCAGAAGTGTCATGATGATGATGATTGAGCAGAAGTGTCATGATGATGATGATTGAGCAGAAATGTCATGATGATGATTGAGCAGAAGTGTCATGATGATGATGATGATGATTGAGCAGAAGTGTCATGATGATGATTGAACAGAAGTGTCATGATGATGATTGAGCAGAAGTGTCATGATGATTGAGCAGAAGTGTCATGATGATGATGATTGAGCAGAAGTGTCATGATGATGATTAAGCAGAAGTGTCATGATGATGATTGAGCAGAAGTGTCATGATGATGATGATTGAGCAGAAGTGTCATGCTGATGATTGAGCAGAAGTGTCATCATGATGATGATGATTGAGCAGAAGTGTCATGATGATGATTGAGCAGAAGTGTCATGATGATGATTGAGCAGAAGTGTCATGATGATGACGATTGAGCAGAAATGTCACGATGATGATTGAGCAGAAGTGTCATGATGATGATGGTTGAGCAGAAGTGTCATGATGATGTTGATTGAGCAGACGTGTCATGATGATGATGATGATTGAGCAGAAGTGCCATGATGATGATGATGATGATGATTGAGCAGAAGTGTCATGATGATGATGATTGAGCAGAAGTGTCATGATGATGATGATTGAGCAGCAGTGTCATGATGATGATGATTGAGCAGAAGTGTCATGATGATGATGATGATTGAGCAGAAGTGTCATGATGATGATGATTGAGCAGAAGTATCATGATGATGATTGAGCAGAAGTGTCATGATGGTGATGAGAGCAGAAGTGTCATGATGATGATGATGATTGAGCAGAAGTGTCATGATGATGATGATTGAGCAAAAGTGTCATGATGATAATGATTGAGCAGCAGTGCTATTCTTGACTTGACTTCTCTGTTCTTGACTTGACTTCTCTGTTCTTGACTTGACTTCTCTGTTCTTGACTTGACTTCTCTGTTCTTGACTTGACTTCTCTGTTCTTGACTTGACTTCTCTGTTCTTGACTTGACTTATCAGAGACCCCCAGGTACGACACGAGCGTAAAGTAAAAATATCGCGAATCAAACAGCCTCGAAGAGTGGAAATCTGATCACATAAACATGTGAAAAGTTACAATTTACCCACAGATGTTTCATGTATAGTTGAGCAAACATGTTTGGAATGTGTATGCAGACTTTAAGGGAGGTGGCTTTAAAAAAAAAAAAAAGAGAGAAAGGGTGTGGGGGTAAAAAGTACCCCAGACGTCGCCAGTTGATGCCAGCAACATCAGCGTTTCCTGGCGTTTATCTGTCCCAGACGCTTGCAAGTGTAAACAGCTGTTACAATACGTAATCTGCTGGTCGTTTTTATTTCTCCGCTCAGATTTGGAAAGATCTTATCTTCGTGCCAATTAAACGGAAAAGAGGGAAAAGTATCCAAACTTGTTGGTCATTAAGGGAAGGGGAACCAAATCGTGATATTTGTATCTTCTTTTATCGTTCTGACGATTCTTGTTTACTGAGTTTGCATTATGGTTGAAAACTAGACCAGTAGATAGACGCCTCCTTGTCGCCCGCGTGGCTATCGATACGAATCCAGTGTCTGTCAGATGTTAATATAAATAAAAATAATTTAAACTCTTTCTTTGTGTGTAGTTGTTAACTCATACTGGCTACTAGTTGTTGAATCATGCTTTATTTGTTAAATGATGTGAATGTCCACCAGTGGATAAATGTAGATGTTGGGACTGGTGTAGTAAAGTGTAACGATTGTCAACTCATCAAACCCAGCACAGTTTTGGTCATACAGGTCATCTTGTCCTGGAACGTGATGAGGCTCCGACAAGAATGTGAGTGTAAACAATGAGTGTGTATCTGAATGTCAGTACGCGAATGGTAGAATGATTCGATAGAGTTGACAGGTTGGTAGTACATCACTCATACTCACACTGTTCGAATTCAAGAAGTACTGGAACTACGGTGGTCTTTTTATAACATTTAATGGGACGCACACTTGGACAGTACGTGTATGGTTACAGGAACAAATGTCGACATAGACAGCATAATGTTGATCACAGGAATATCATCTTAAGTTAGCATTCATGCTTGGCAAATATCATAATGGAGCATTCGTAAATAAGCATTCAGCGTTCCATCATGTAAATCATCTGGCTTTACTGACTGGGCACGTCAGACCATAACCAATACATAGGAAGGCTCCTAGACCTAACCTCGTCTAGCGAATATTCCTTCACGTAAAGTTCAATATATATATATTTCATAATATAGGAATCCCAGACATGGGTTCTCACATGTAGCAGTGATCTCTTGGTTCATCGAGCGATAGTACAGGCATCCCTTTTTCTCACTCGATAAATACAAAGTATATGAATTTCAACATGGCTGTTCTCTCTCTCGTGAGCTTCACTCACTATAGAATATAGACCAAAATTAGTCATTCATTAAATGTCCTCATTTCTTCATAGGTTCTCTCATAGAGGTAATTGAATAATATCATACAATCCAGTGCTGATACATAGGAATGTCTTCTTCCTTTGAATGGATATTTTTTTTAAAAGTACCACTGTGCATCTGCTTATCAACAACGATGGCGAAGCCCAAGTTCATAATAAATTGTGGTTTTACCTTTTTATGCGAAATATAACTTTGCCATTCCTTGGCAAAAGAGAATAAACACTGGGGTAAAGTACATACAACATGTCTAAATGATTATCACTTTTCCCCATCCATATATAGATCACTATTTCGGCAAAAAGCCTGCTACAACAAAACTCGGCATCCTCACAGGATGACAGCCATGGATCACACCCTTTGCTAGCGATACTTCCGCTGCATAGCCTTTGACCTTTTCTAGCGACAACCAAATTAGTTCGACTTAGAAATGCAAAGATATCCATATATAAGACAGACTCGTCCTACTCATACAAACACTACGTATAAATTCAGGCCATAGATATACTGAAGCAAGAACAATCTATTCCTACCCAGCCACAGAATAAATCGCAGTAGGCCTAGAGTCGTCTGCGGAGTCCGATCGAAGATGACAGAACTATTTTCAAGGGAAGCAACCCAAAAATGACTTCTCCTTAAGCACTTAAAAAGGAAATACTTTGCTTACAAAATATTTGCGAACATAATAAGAATATAAATGTATTATATTGCAAGATAGTAAAAATTGCCCTTTACAGTCTTACCACACCTCCCGGAAAAAAAAAAAATAAAATTTTTTTTTTTTAAATACATCTAGGAGCACCGTAGAATAGGCTCACAACGCAAGAATACTGCGCAGATGAAAATATCAGGAATAACTATAATTCCTAATATGACTGGTGAGAATATATATCTCAAAATCTGAGAGAAATTGTTTCCCTACGAATAAATGTTTCCAGGAAGGTGTGATGTACGTATAATACAATTCTGGTAATTATACAATGCATACCAAAAATTCACACTACAATCTTAAATTTATGATTTATGAAGAAACAATCATCAAAGAACAGCGGTGAATTAACATCAATAAACCGCTAAGTAGCGATACCATCATTCTATTATTAAATTACAAATGTGTATCTTAGTAAAGAAACAAAAAATAACTGTTGTAAAGTTATACATATTAAAAAGATCCAATATTTAACAGTTAAGTGGCATCATGTGGGCATCTGGACAGAATGTCCGCCATCACATTTTCTGAACCACGGATAGCTCGTACCGAAAAATGAAAAGGTTGAAGAGCGATTGCGTATCGAGTTGATCTCGAGCTCTTCAAGTTTTTACTTTGGATAGCCGTAAGAGCTTTTTGGTCAGTTTCCACTACGAAATGCGCGCCCAGAAGGAATCTTTGGAGTTTGAGAATTGACCAAACCATTGCCAATAATTCACGGTCTAAAACCGAGTAATTCCTTTCTGCAGCATTAAGTTTTCTGGATATGTACATTACAGGATGCAGAGTTCCAGAGTACTCTTGCATTAGTGCCGCTCCAATCCCAGTGGATGAAGCGTCACTACGAAGAACAAATGTCTTATCTGTTGTAGGTAACACTAAAATAGGTGGTGATGAAAACATAGTTTTGATCTTCTCTAGTGAAGATTGGCATTCATGAGACCAGTGAACCATGTTAGGCGACCCTTTCTTTAATAGTGTAGAGAGAGGTGCCATGATAGAGGACAGATTCGGAATGAAACGTCCATAAAATTGTATGAGACCTAAAAGACTTCGCACTTGCTTTTTAGTCCTAGGGATAGAGATGTTAAGTATCTTAGTGATATTATGGTCTTCTGTCTTCAAGAAACCGTGACCTACTCGATGGCCTAAGAAAGCAATTTCGCTAAAGCCAATACAAGCTTTAGATGGTTTTGCTGTCAGGTTATACTCACGCAGAGTTGATAATAATTCAACTAATCCTGAATAGTGATCTTCCCAAGTATCGCTGAAAAGACAGATGTCGTCTAGATAAGCAATGACATCTGACCGATACGATAGGATTCGACGCATCATGCGTACAAATGTAGCTGGTGCGTTCATAAGGCCGAAAGGCATAAAATTCCATTGGAAAAGGCCTCTGGGAGTAGAGAAAGCGGTAAGAGGTTTGGCGCGTTCGGATAATGGAACTTGCCAATATCCTTTAGACAAATCAAGTTTAGTGAAAAAATGCGATTTAGAAAGACGAGTAAGTAACTCTTCTAGTAAAGGCATAGGTTCAGCATCGAACTTCGTAACTTGATTCAATTTGCGATAGTCAACGCAAAGACGTATGTTATTGTCTTTTTTTCGAACAATAACCATCGGCGAAGAATATGCAGAAGTGGATGGTTCGATTATTTGTAAATCTATCATTTCATCCAACTCCTTTTCAACCTGTGTTTGGAAATGTATAGGGATAGGATAAGGCCTAACCCTAATTGGAGTATGTTCAGTTAGAACAATGTCATGCTCAATGACATGAGTTTGTCCAGGGATGTCAGTGAGGACATCCTGAAATGTTTGTAACATAGACGAAACTTGTCGCCGTTCTCCTAGAGACAAATCAGGAGAAACAGTAACGTCTTTCCATGATTCACTAGAATGAAGTGGGATCATTGGAAGCGGGAGATTAACATCCGAAAAACTTGTTTCCTCATCCTGTATTACAGACAGTGATGAGTAATGACCATGTTTGACATGAGAATCGTCCGTTGCCTGGAAAATAGGCTGTAGATAGTCAGGACGTTCATGGAACTCCGTAAGCATATTGATGTGGAAGGTTTTATGCTTCCCGTTAATATCGACGATGTAGTCAACATCTGAAATTTTCGATATTATATCGTACGGACCTTTCCAACTAATAAGGAGTCTATTTTCACGACAAGGTAGCAAAACAAATGCTTTGTCACCAGGACAAAGTTGTCGTAAAGTTCTCTTCTTATTAGCAAATTGTCTTGCCTTCTGCTTAGCAAACTCAGAAGAGGACGTTGCCAATTTGCATGCTTCGATAATCTTTTGTCTCAGCGCGATGACATACTCGTAAGAAGATTTTGTGTCATCGTCAATATTGTCAGCTGTTATAAGATCATGCAGCAAAGACATTGGGCCGCGCGGTCGCGCGCCAAAGACAAGTTCAAAGGGCGAAAACCCTGTATGTTCATTGGGGACCTCTCTGTACGCGAAGAGGGCCGCGGGTAAAACCCTATCCCAATCCTGAGGATGATCCTCAGTTATCTTCCCTAATAAGTTCTTAAGTGTTCTATTTAGTCGCTCGACCATCCCATTGGACATAGGATGATAGATGCTACTCAAAGATCTCTCTATCTGTAGAGTAGACATTACTTGAGACATGGTATCCGATATCAGTTGGGTGCCATGATCTGATAATATTTCTCCGGGGAATCCCAGCCGAGAAAATATAAGCCAAAGAGCATCTGCAATGTCAGCGGTAGTAATGCTCTTTAGAGGGATAGCCTCTGGCCAACGTGTGCACATGTCTACACACGTTAAGATAAACTGATGTCCTCTAGCAGATTTGATCTTGAATGGACCAATGATGTCTATCGCCATTTTCTGGAATGGACGAATAGGAATATCTGCAGCCTGAATAGGCGCAGCATGACGAGGACCTTTGGATTTGACTTCTTGACATACTTTACAGGATCGACAATAGATCCGTATGTCCTTGTTCACAAAAGGCCAAAAGAAAGCCGCAAGAACTCTTGACTTTGTACGGGAAAAACCCATGTGACCAGCACACTGAGAGTCGTGTGCATGTTGTAAGATCTTAACTCTCAAATTCTTGGGTACAAGAATCTGAGAATGACTTGACTTAGTGGAGTCTTGCACCATACGTACAAGTACGCCATTCTTCATTGTAATCCAAGATTTACAATTTGAATCTTTATTCGGATCACCTTTTGTTACAAGAGTGAAGAATTTCTTAAGAGTCGGATCTTCTTCTTGTTGTTTTATAAACGAGTCACGAGAAATTACCAAGGGATCATCTTGGTTATGCACTTCATTATCTTCAACAGATGAAGTTTCAGGCATATTGAGAGCTTGAGCTCTAGTGACTACTGCATTAGCAGATTGCATATTTTGATTTTCCCAAACGGAAATTTGCTCCGGAGTGCATTCTTGGACTCCGTGAATGCGACCGATGATAAGATCAGCGATCGGATCCGGCAAAAGACATGCGTGTACATCTCCTGTGAAGAAAGGAGTAGCAATCCTAATGATAGCGGTAGAGTATTTCTCTATGGTGCCGCCAAATGTTACGCATTTGACTACTTTGCCTGTAGAATGAGAAGGATCTATGAGTGACTGCCTAACCCCAATAGTTGTGCATCCAGAATCAAAAAGTACTGAGACTGGATTGTCATTTACTAAACCTTTGTGTAAGACAAGAGAACCTCTCCCATCATGCGCGATTGACGCAGGAAGAGCGGGAAGAGGATGGCCACAGCTTAAAGTAGACACTGTGGTTGGCTCAAATAATGTTTTGCATTGGGGGCACTGAGATGCTCTCCCAAAATCAAAAGCGGCACATGCCATATTATTAGAGTCATCATTATCTTTATTTTGTTTATAGGCTTCGTGGGACTCTTGCTGTGCAGAGTTCGCCTGGTAATGAGCTTTATGTTTTTTGAATTGTGCTCTACCTCTGTTATTATTGCCTCTGTACTTATCATTGTTTCCACTATTATAACCTCTACTCGGGTTTGAATCATAGCTCCTTTGGTTACTATCATCATATTCATTATAATGAGTATCTCGGTAATTATGATCCTGTTGTCTCCATGAAGGAAAACTTGGATAGTTTCTAGAATGACTTCCTTTGCGAAAGTTCCTGTAATTATGACCACCCCTGAATCGAGGGCTGTCAGCTCTTCTCCAGGTATTCGAAGAAGAACCCTGAAATGATTGGTTACCTTGGTTCTGATAACTGTAATAGTTACCTTTTTTATTAAACCTATTTTGAGGTCCTTGGAATTTGTGAGAGTGATTAGGGTTGTATGGTGTTGCAGAAGCAACTGGCATACCTTCTTTAACCTTACTGTTGCTAATAGCTACGTGCGGATGTGCAGTGACGTATTGGGTACAATACTGTTCCATTTCTTTTAGAGACTTAGGTTTACGCTCATGTAAGAATTCGAGGAAAGGTTTATTTATACTTGACATAATCTTGTCTCTGAGTATCAAGTCCATAAGGGCTTCATAAGTCTTTTCTGTTTTGGATAGCTCAATCCAACGATCAAATGTAAGACGTGTTCTTGCAATGAATTCTGAGAATTCTACACCTGCCTCAGGCACCATTGTCTTAAACAACTTCCGATAACCCTCTTCAGACAACTGATACTTCTTTAATAAGGCTGCCCTAATAACATCATAGTTATCTTTGTCAGCCTCTTCAACCAAACTTAAACTAGTCAGAGAATCACCTTTCAGATTTTCTGATAACTGGTTAGCATATTGTGATTTGTCCACATTATGTGCTCGACACGAGCGTTCAAATCTGTTTAGCCAGAATGTTATGTCATCACTGGAAGGGTTGAACGCTGGTACCTTGACCTTGTAAGTAAAGGGTTTACCATTACCACTAGATGCTTGATTAACATTACTTATGTTTGTTAACTTTAACTTTTCTAACTCAAATGCTAAAAGTTCTTTTTGGTGTTCATGTTCTCTTATTGCTTTTTTTTTCTTGAGCTTCAGCTTGTAATTTTCTCTCTTCTGCAGCAGCCTGTAATTTTTTCTCTTCAGCAGCAGCTTCATCTTTTCTTTTCTCTTTTTCCATTTCCATCTGGAATCTTTTTTCATCAGTCTGTATCTGCAATTTCTTTTGTTCATCCTCTCTTTGTAATTTTCTTTCCTCAGCTTCTAATTTCTTTTCTTCAATCAATGCTTTTCTTTCTTCAGCAGCCAATGCTTTGTCATATTGAGCAACTGCCCATTCTTCTAACTGCTGACCAGTCTTATCAAGAGCCCTGCCTTGTGTGATAAAATAATCCAAGGTAGACATCTTGTCTAATAAGATCAGTAATTTGCAAAAGTAAATAAATTTACTTTCTTAGTCTTAATCAAAGACTTTGTATGATAACTTTGTAACCTGTGAAAAATAGTACTTAACTATCCCAATCACTGTGGGAAACAAGCCTTACAAAGGTCTTGTATAAATCCTTATATAATAACAGCTATAAGTTGCTGGTTCACTCTATAATATAAGTGCAGTGCACCAGAAATAGTGTTTTATATCATCAACTGTGTACCTTTAGTAATAGCAATTAACTATCAGTTGATTCTTGTACATCAATTTATATGATCAACTATATTTTAAATAGTGTATGTCGATCAGGCACAAAACAAAACAGTTATACAGAAAAACATGAAAACATTTGCGGAAATGAAATAAATAAAATTGGAAAAACAATAAAAGATAAACCGCAAGAGGATAACAAATACAAATAACGCCACAGTATATAAATATAAATTGAGAATAGAACTGAAAGATAGAATAGGGTAGACCAACAAATTACAAACAAATCAAAACAAACTAAAGAACAGAGGAATATTACAAAAACAACAATGAGTACAGACTTCACAGCTAACACTAATAGCAACAGCTGTCGCAGCAAATTTTCAATGAAGAAAATTGCACCTATAGAAACGCACACATCAGACCCTCTATTACGTGGGATACTCTGCTGTGTGACACCGCCCAACCGAAACAACAACCCGCTGGATACAAACAAATATCACATATAAATAGTTAAACATAAATACATAAATGCATAAATAGTATGGCAATATGATGTAAATAGAGTGTTGCAGAAAGAATGTGTTGGAATGAAGGCTCAGTTACACTGCCTAATAGTACAGTACTGTGGTACTTTATTAAACAAATACTTCTGGTCTAATTATTTTAAATTCAACACAGAAATAGAAGCTCCATCGTTGATTTGAATGATAACAATCAATGTAGGACTTCTCAGTTCAATAACATTTTCTTTCGCAAACACTGTCAAATATTCTCCAGTCCTGATGTGTAATGTTCTATGTTTCAACCAAGCTCGCTGTGTAACACTGTCAGTTGTATGGCAAATGTCCAATGAACCAAATGTCAACAAACCCTGACCTAGTTACTGCATACTCTCGACAGGACAGGTCACGCTGACATCACTGTAGAGTTGTACTGCTGATGTATTTGTGTGTCGTAACAGACCCCAAGGAACGTCTGGTCTCAGTAGTTTACTTCTCAATATGGTCACTGTGCAGGTTGACCCAGGAAGCTGGCACACCAGTTGTTAAACTCTTTCTTTGTGTGTAGTTGTTAACTCATACTGGCTACTAGTTGTTGAATCATGCTTTATTTGTTAAATGATGTGAATGTCCACCAGTGGATAAATGTAGATGTTGGGACTGGTGTAGTAAAGTGTAACGATTGTCAACTCATCAAACCCAGCACAGTTTTGGTCATACAGGTCATCTTGTCCTGGAACGTGATGAGGTTCCGACAAGAATGTGAGTGTAAACAATGAGTGTGTATCTGAATGTCAGTACGCGAATGGTAGAATGATTCGATAGAGTTGACAGGTTGGTAGTACATCACTCATACTCACACTGTTCGAATTCAAGAAGTACTGGAACTACGGTGGTCTTTTTATAACATTTAATGGGACGCACACTTGGACAGTACGTGTATGGTTACAGGAACAAATGTCGACATAGACAGCATAATGTTGATCACAGGAATATCATCTTAAGTTAGCATTCATGCTTGGCAAATATCATAATGGAGCATTCGTAAATAAGCATTCAGCGTTCCATCATGTAAATCATCTGGCTTTACTGACTGGGCACGTCAGACCATAACCAATACATAGGAAGGCTCCTAGACCTAACCTCGTCTAGCGAATATTCCTTTACGTAAAGTTCAATATATATATATATTTCATAATATAGGAATCCCAGACATGGGTTCTCACATGTAGCAGTGATCTCTTGGTTCATCGAGCGATAGTACAGGCATCCCTTTTTCTCACTCGATAAATACAAAGTATATGAATTTCAACATGGCTGTTCTCTCTCTCGTGAGCTTCACTCACTATAGAATATAGACCAAAATTAGTCATTCATTAAATGTCCTCATTTCTTCATAGGTTCTCTCATAGAGGTAATTGAATAATATCATACAATCCAGTGCTGATACATAGGAATGTCTTCTTCCTTTGAATGGATATTCTTTTTAAAAGTACCACTGTGCATCTGCTTATCAACAACGATGGCGAAGCCCAAGTTCATAATAAATTGTGGTTTTACCTTTTTATGCGAAATATAACTTTGCCATTCCTTGGCAAAAGAGAATAAACACTGGGGTAAAGTACATACAACATGTCTAAATGATTATCACTTTTCCCCATCCATATATAGATCACTATTTCGGCAAAAAGCCTGCTACAACAAAACTCGGCATCCTCACAGGATGACAGCCATGGATCACACCCTTTGCTAGCGATACTTCCGCTGCATAGCCTTTGACCTTTTCTAGCGACAACCAAATTAGTTCGACTTAGAAATGCAAAGATATCCATATATAAGACAGACTCGTCCTACTCATACAAACACTACGTATAAATTCAGGCCATAGATATACTGAAGCAAGAACAATCTATTCCTACCCAGCCACAGAATAAATCGCAGTAGGCCTAGAGTCGTCTGCGGAGTCCGATCGAAGATGACAGAACTATTTTCAAGGGAAGCAACCCAAAAATGACTTCTCCTTAAGCACTTAAAAAGGAAATACTTTGCTTACAAAATATTTGCGAACATAATAAGAATATAAATGTATTATATTGCAAGATAGTAAAAATTGCCCTTTACAGGAGCCGAACCCGGCACCTTTAGAATTAGAGGCGGACGCCATACCTGTTAACCACACCGACTCCTCATGACCTATATTTAAGTACTTATTTACTCTATTACTGACAGGTTCGCTTCATTATCTATCCTGTTTCCTATATATAAAATCCCATAAATAAATAAGGAAGGAAACCTGAGTCCTGTGGATAGCGATGGCGCCGTCTGGTTGGTCCTAGGTTCGATTCCCAGTAAGCCTATCACTCATATTTTCTTTTCTGTTGTCTAGTGCCATCCTTTATGTCCAACGAGTACCTGTTAATTACGAGGGTGAGTCAAGTGAAAACCGGAAATATGTTATAACAATAAGAATAATCATTCCATTGATGCTTGTCAAGAACTTTTGCGGCGATTCGAAACAGAAGGTGGTGGTTTCCTATCAAGAATTGTTACTGGTGACGAAACTTGGGTTCACTACCACGAACCTGAAACAAAGCGAGCGAGCAAGGAATGGCGCCATCCCTCCTCGCCGAAACCGAAGAAGTTCCGCACGCAGCCATCTGCAGGGAAGGTAATGCTGACTCTCTTTTGGGATGAACGAGGCGTTATTTTAGAGCACTACATGCCAAGGAGCAACACTGTCACCAGTGCCACGTATACAGAGCTTCTCGGAAATCATCTTCGACCCGCAATCAAATCCAAACGACGTGGACTTTTGAGTAAAGGTGTCCTTTTGCAACATGACAATGCTCGACCCCATACAGCCCATGCTACGACTGAAACCATCGAGGCCATGCACTTTCAGTGTCTCCCACATCCACCGTACTCGCCAGACCTAGCCCCAAGTGATTTCCACCTGTTTGGACGACTCAAAGAGGCATTGGGAGGAAAGACTTTCAGGTCCGATGAAGAGGTACAGCGTCGTTGTTTCAATTCTGGAGTAAGCTGCCGTGGCACCCACCTTGCAGACACTTTGTGGTACTGTAGCACATCAGAGATGATGTGGTGTGCTGAACCGGGACTGATGTCAAGATGTGTGGCAATATCATCCACAGTCAATCGGCGGTTTCCCTGTACGAGTCGTTCAACGGTTGCTATCGATTCTGGAGTCACTACTCTGTGTGCCTGACCCGGTCGTGAACAATCTGTCACAGAAATCACGCCGTTTTTAAACTTTGTACACCATTCATACACCTGCGACCTTGACATGCATGCATCACCGTACTTAAGCTTCATTCGCCGATGGATTTCTATTGGTTTCACCCCTTCGCTGATCAAAAATTGAATAACAGAACGCTGCTGCTGTTTGGTGCATTCCACTAGCGGGGCGGCCATCTTTAAAACGTCATTATGACGTCACCTTATGCGTCATCACCACGATGGCGCGTGCATGACTCTGGAGACATCCAGGACAACAATATTGGCAAGTTACAATATAATGGCATGATTATTCTTATTGTTATAACATATTTCCGGTTTTCACTTGACAACTCACCTTCGTACCTTTATTTATTTATTTACTTATAATATCCCAGCTTTTTCTGTCAGTGCGTAACGCTAAGGGATGCAACTTTGGTTGAAAGCTAGACATTAATTGTATTATTTCCCTTATATGTACTATCCCGAAAATAGTAACACTTACCAAAGAAGAATGCGCAAATGACGGTGTGCACAAAAATATATTTATAGAATGTGTGATCCCGTATACACACATTGGGATCCTCGCTGCTGCTACGTAGTTCGTGTACTGTGGTGATGCACAGTAGTTTAAAAAAAAATACTTGTGAATAAGTAAAATTGCCGTTAGGTATCGGTGCTTTTGAATTTAATTCCCGTCTTATGACAGGCTTTGACACTAGTGCTTGTCATATTAAATCTACGCTTAGCCTTCATCGCCTTTTTCCTTTACGCTCTTTACGGAGCATAGTACTACTACTGCACCTGGTCCCCTTGCAGGAAACCCGCACCAAGCATTGACATGGTCTTGCCGCATGTGGTTTCTGTATCAATCTGTTTTACATGATGAGGTTGTCAGTCTCATATTAGTCGCCCAGTACGACATGCTTGAGGATACAGTAGTCCGATTCTTTCTTTGTCTCTTTAGAGACCCCCCGGGGGGTCTACATGGAGGTGGAACCTAGTTGACAGGTCGTCCTATAGCAGATACTGCCGTAGGAGACTGAAAAGTTAGAGACTTCACTATACTAGGTCCAGCATCGAGAGGTTGGGGGTGACCATTTCCCTTCCTCGCTGCTTTCTCCTTCCCTAACTGAAGTGCCAAAATCACATTTACAACTGGGTAGACTGAAGCATGTCGATACCGTGAATCGAACCAGGAACCTTTGGCGCGAGAGACCAGCGCCCTGATTTTGAGTCAGGGAAGGGAACTGGTCCTCCCCCCCCACAATCACTCGATGCTGGACAAAGTAGGATAGTGAGACTACACTCCCCTACTGCAGTATCTGCTATGGGGGCTACCTTGACCTTACATCTGTATAGAGCTCATCGTTTCTAAAGTAGATCACCACCTTTCCTGGATTACCTGCCGCTGGTTTAAAACACTCCTGCGTAAAATTAAAATTCAGAGATTGGTCAATGAAAACATCATATGGTTCCACAGCGAGGTTAAAAAAAATGGCCGTAATATGATAACATGTGGTAATAGAATATTATATGTGTTACAACGAGTATAATTGTTTCCCGTTATCGATCGGATGCGGTATGCATTCAATCTTTCAGTTGTATTTCTGCCCGGAGATGAAGATGGCGTTATAAAAGTTTCAATATGAAGTCTCCGCACATCGGTCTTGGAGATAAGATCCAAAAAAAAGAGACGCAATCTTTGTGAAAGTTTAATCAGCAAACCTGGCAACGAAGCAGGGTTGTCATGGCTGGCAGTATTGTGTAACCTGGATTCTTTTAAAGAGACAGATGGTAATATTCGTCAAGTGGACTTTGTGCAAATAACATCATCAGCCGTTGCGTGCAGAGACACGCGTGAGTCGCATATATATATATATATATATATATATATATATATATATATATATATATATATATATATATATATATATATATATATATATATATATATATATATATATATATATATATATATATATATAACTTTCTAAACAACACGCGTACGTAACGCATTCCGACAAACTGTTTCCGGAAAACGCGTTCATATTGCACAGTGAAAACCAAACAGCACACACATTACAATAAAGCGTATGTCTTGTAGCCTTTTTGGTGGTGCATTTTCGGAAGCTAACTTGCACACCCATTGAAAGGGCACTCATGCCTTTCCACATAAAAAGGATCCCGTTACACGCCCGTTGAGGCATATTGGGAATATGGTGTTAGGCCCATATTTTCTTGACCATCGACACACTAGGGGTGATGTGGTCAGCATCACGCCGGCCGCCTTAACCTTCCTAGAGTTTCTCTGGTACCCAATTCATGAGGCTGGGTCGACCCTGGAGCCGATTGCGGTCTAAAAATCCCAACTGGGATAGAACCATGGATCACCGAGCTAGTAAGCCAGTGCACTAACCACTGTGCTACCGCGGCTCTTTCGACATAAAAATTAACCAAATTGATCCAGTAGTTATTGAATCATTTAATTGGGGGGGGGGGGGGCGGGGTGGGGGCGGCACACGACGGGTGGGCATGCAAAGTGAAATAGGTATCGCCTTTCGCAGTTTTCAATTGTCAAGACGAAAGATATGAATCAAATGAAAACATACACACGTACATCTACGCAAGTAGACACCTCTAATTTACTCTATTCACACTAATTGGAAAGGTGAAATGATGCCAGTAATCATCTACTTCTACACTGGTATTCCTCTAATGCTGTCATTCATCTACATCTATGCTGTCATTCATCTACATCTATGCTGTCATTCATTTACATTTATGCTGTCATTCATGTACATCTATGCTGTCATTCATTTACATCTATGCTGTCATTCATCTACATCTACATCTATGCTGTCATTCATCTACATCTATGCTGTCATTCATTTACATGTGCTGTCATTCATCTACATCGATGCTGTCATTCATCTACATCTATGCTGTCATTCATCTACATCTACATCTATGCTGTCATTCATCTACATCTACATCTATGCTGTCATTCATCTACATCTACATATATGCTGTCATTCATCTACATCTACATCTATGCTGTCATTCATCTACATCTACATCTATGCTGTCATTCATCTACATCTACATCTATGCTGTCATTCATCTACATCTACATCTATGCTGTCATTCATCTACATCTACATCTATGCTGTCATTCATCTACATCTACGCTGTCATTCATCTACATCTACATCTATGCTGTCATTCATCTACATCTATGCTGTCATTCATCTACATCTATGCTGTCATTCGTTTACATGTGCTGTCATTCATCTACATCGATGCTGTCATTCATCTACATCTATGCTGTCATTCATCTACACCGCTGACAAAGGCGCCGGGTTAAAAACAAAAGGATGGCGTCACACGTATGTCTACACAACTGTAAATAATGGGTACCTGGCTCTGCTTTTGAGTTAGGGAAGGCAAAAGCAGCGATTAAACGAACTGATCACCCCACCTCTCAAAGCTGGGCCTAGTATAGTGAAGTCTCTAACACTTCACCCTCCCCCTACGGCAGTATTTGCTATTGGACTACCTTGACCTCTTGTTTTAACTTCCACACTGTTATTAACTTGAGTTAGGAAGGAACAGGCATCAAGGGAAGGAACAGGTCACCCCACCTCTCGATGCTGGACCTAGTATAGTAAAGTCTATAACATTTCACCTTTGAGAATGAATGTTACATTATTAAAGATGAGAGAAAGAATGGGCAGAATATTAGTCTCAGCATTTCGAAGAAAAAACAAAAATCGTTTGTTTGTGTCTTGGATACGCCATTGGTCTTGTTCCGTGAATGTGTTTGTATGAACTAAAAAGGATTGTAGTCAGTGTGTGTTTAAGTTCAATTCATTATATGTTGAATTAATGTTAGTAACACCTTCAGCAGGTTAATGCGTCCATTAGCAACTTGTCAGGGGAGGAGATAGGTGCCGAGTGAGAGAAAGTATTGGGCAGTCTGGATCAGGAGCTCCCAACCTGGGATACACGTACCCCAACGGGGTACGAGAATCTTTTCAAGGGAGTGTGGGGAATATATGGTAAAATAACTATACTATCCTACTGAAATATTCCTGAAGTAGTAGTGTTCGTGGAAAACGTGGATTGGAGAGAGAACTGAAAGCCTTACGCCCACCTCCTCTTTAAAAAAAATAATCGTGCCTCTTCTTGACGAGGCACGTCCAATTCAACCTAGACACAACCTACTAGACACAACCTAGAGACAACCTAGTTAGGGCGTAACCAAATATTAAAGACCTTTTGGTCTGATTTGTGCTCAATCAAATCCAAACAAAGAAACAAACTAAAGGCGATATTTTTCACTAACTGTACCAAGAATAAAACTGGTGATAGACAAGAAACAGAATCAGTGATCTCACTAATTTATTTGGCTATATTCTGGGGGAAAAACGTGTAACAAATTTATGATACTAAAAATATTATGTACCGCATAAAGCTTTCTTTGTCAAAAATTAATTAAATTTCATTTTTGCATGTTCATGGTAAACTGTAGAATGTATTTCTTCTCATATTAAATAGGGGTACTGAAAGGTTTGCTTAAAAGCCATGGGGGTACGGGAAGGTTTACTAAAAGGCCAATGAGGTACGAAGGTCGAAAATGGCTGAGAACACCCGATCTAGGATCACGACGGTGGGCATTGCCTTAGTGTGTAAGCAGACTGAAGATTCGAGATTTTTAAAGGCCGGCCAATGATCCGTTCCTGAATCTAGCACTGGGAAAACGAAACCACGAGAATCCCCAGTGGATTTCCTGACATCGCTCATTTCCTTATCAACGATAAAAGTGTCTGAGTTGTGAAAGACGGAGCCCGGGAGCACCGCCATTATGATCGATGTAGGTGCTGACAAAAATGTCCAAAACGCGGAGCCACCTTCGCCGCCGCGGGAAGACATTTGGATCGACACTGACTTCTTCAGTCTCTTTTCTGTTTCCTCCTTCCACCTGTTCTTCTGTCTAGAACTAGCCCTATTCAGGGCTGACGGCGCCAGCTGATGGAAACTAGCAGTCCTCTTCAAGGCTTATTACTTATCAGCAATACACTTGGTTTGACCGAGTTCATTTATTTTTGAATGGTAATTGCGTTCTGATATAACCAGCGTGCTTTGGTCTAGGTCTCTAGGATGAAGGGACCATGTCTTGCCACCAGAAGGTAAACAAACACCTCAAAGACACGAACTCAATCTGTCTGGGGCGACTTCAGTGGTCATAGAGAGTGTCAAGACTTTCATTGCGGTCTCTTGTTGTTTCCTACGAGAAGCGTTGGGGAGTAAGTACTATTTATGATAGGAAACTATAGTCAAGAGCGTTACTGCAGTAGGCACGCTGATTATCAGAAGTTGTCCCCCCGTCAGTCAAGTTTTTCGGATCTTTTACCTCCTTGAGAAAACCTGTTGATAGCACTATCAGACAGTCCCTGTTTCTGGAATTCCCAGGGTAAGAGAGGTAAAGGAAGAACAAAGAACATATGGAGAAGAGAAGTGGAGACAGACATGATGGGGATGGAGAACACATGGAGAGACCATGAGATGACGTCACAGGACATGAAGACTTGGCATAAGTATCTTGAAGGCCTATGCTCCGTGGGGAGTTAAAAGGTGAAAGAAGTAAGAAGAAGAATCCCCCTTGACAATGTAGGGCAGGGGAATCTCACCGTTTTTTCTGTCCCTGTATCCCTATGATCTTTTGAAAAACCTTTCCGTATTCCCTATTCTGTATAAAAGGTATAGTATATATACATTCTACAGTTTACTATGTATATCAGAAAAAATAGATTATTTGTTTTTTCATTAACAAAACGTTATCATAACAGTGTGGCGTCTGTGGCCTAATGGATATGAACGCAGTTTCATAATCCAGATATACCAGGTTCGAAACCTGCTGCAGGCGGTTTGGTAGCAGATAGCTTTGTGTAGATTTTTAACAATAGTATAAGCGCCGTACCGTTCAGAAAGCAATGGCAAACTACTGAATGAAAAAAATTGCCTAGAAAAATCACAAACAGCCAATAAAAGCTGGGGTTGATTGCCACGTCCTGTAAAGGATAAGCAACTAATTAACTATCATAATAGCATTTCATAGTATCATACAAGTATTAAATGTTGTGTGACCCTTCATTTTGTTTCTTGTCAACCTACATTGATTATAACCCCAGGTTAGGACCCCTGCTCTAGGGCAACGCTTCAAAACTTTATTTGGTTGCCATGAATCCCTTTGATTGTGCGGTGACGGCTACAACCCTTTTGTAGAAAAAAAAATTGTACATAAGTACATAGTTAAACATTTTACGTATAAATAATACATTTATTTACACAGAAAAATGTTTAAGCATACATATCGTCATATTGAAATATAGAAACAATATGCCGCAATAATATATTTCTTTTAATTGCTAAAGTCTATGATTATTCTGCGAATACAAATTGTGACGAAAATTAATTTTTAGGTTATGTTCACGGACCCCCATAGACTCCATTCAAGGCCCCCCCCCCTCTCTCTCTCTCTTTCCCCCCCCCCCCCCCCCAAGTGGGTTTGAGGACCACAGATTAAGAAGCCCTGCTCTCGTGTGTCCGGCTTTACTTGCGTTATGATTCACACCAAAAATATCACCATCGTGTTTCCTTCTTTTTTTTTTTACGCTGGGATTTGAGCCCATTCAACATTGGTTGCAGTTACTTAATTGGTCAATAAATCCTGGTTGTATCCATTCTGTCAGTTAGATACTGTTATGAAAGTACCATTTCGTTGTGCATACATTTACTGTTCTCTTCCATAGCTCTTTGCAGTCGTTCCACAAGTAGTAAGATGTCTTTTCCACAGTTCTGTGAAGTCCTTTAAGTGATCTTGTTCGTGACTGTTTTGTCAAGCCCAGTAGTTTCAGAAACCGCCTCAGCGGCCATTTAACATCTTGCGACTGCTTCTACAGCTTGAATTTTTGCTGCGAACTTCTCATCTCTTAGTTCCGCGACCAGATCATTATACTTGGCCTTTTGCAACATGTTTCTTCATTTTGTTTTTAAAGGAGTTTTGCCAGTTTTGGCGAGGCGCGTCCCGTTCAACCTAGACACAGGGTCCGTCAGTTAGGGTGCATGTCCATATATAAAAGTCCCTGTGGTCTGGCGTTTTAAAATGCTTCTTCATCTAATCTGGATTCAGATGACGCCGTCAGCTCAATCTTTATAATCTGGTATGATGACGGGCAGTGCATCACTTTATCTGGTCGTCTTTGAGACTTTCTAATGACTTAGGGGTATGGCCCTCGCCCAGTAGAGTCTTCTGCCATTTATCAAGCTGTTTGACATATATAAGTTAACCATCATACATCACTGTCGATTATACTCTGCGGTAAGTTGTAAAACGATCCTGAAAACTCGAAATGTTGACGTTACTTGAAATCGATAAGGTTTGTAAAGGTTGTTCCCTGTTTTCTTTAGGTCAATTTGTTTGGATAAGCTTTTGGAGGCTTTGAGTGCCATTCGAAATTTATTGGACAGAGCACTTAACGTGTCTTATAGCTGGCTAGCTAACCGCGGGGAAACTTCCTAAGAAAGTGATCTCGTAAACTTATCGACATGGCCTCGTTCTTGTGTCTATGTGATATATTTATTTGATTGCCTGGAATTTCGGTTGTGTGTTTTCTGACTGTTCTTGACCTTTCATTTGTAATGCATGGAAATAAACCGAAATCAAATTCAACACAAAAATAAGAATTTTCAACTCAAATGCCAGATCAGGCCTATTGTCTGACTGAAACATGGAGAACAACGAAAAGAACACCCAAAAAAGTTACATACTTTTATAAACGGGTGCTTGCATAGAATAGAAGGATTGAAATGATACAAGAAGATCATCAATGTGGAACTGATGACAAGAACCAGACAAGTACCAGTGAAATAAGAGATGAGAAGAACCAGACAAGTACCAGTTAAATAAGAGATGACAAGAACCGGACAAGTACCAGTGAAATAATAGATGAGAAGAACCAGACAAGTACCAGTGAAATAAGAGATGACAAGAACCAGACAAGTACCAGTGAAATAAGAGATGAGAAGAACCAGACAAGTACCAGTGAAATAAGAGATGAGAAGAACCAGACAAGTACCAGTGAAATAAGAGATGAGAAGAACCAGACAAGTACCAGTGAAATAAGAGATGAGAAGAACCAGACAAGTACCAGTGAAATAAGAGATGAGAAGAACCAGACAAGTACCATGTTACGGTAGATTAATTGGCATTGTCTGCTAGAGGTTAGCAGCATGCGATTTTAGGGGTTACAACGTTTAATGTAATGTAAAAAGTATTATTAGCCTAGTGAACGCTGTGACGTTTCAGCGTTGGTAGTCACGCACGGTGACCAAGTAACGGGACCCTTTTTCAAATGACCGTCAAACGGAGAAGACGTGTCTTTATATTCTTATAGTGTCGGGCAGGGAAAGCCACACGGTTATATTGTATTTTCTCATGGACATGGGTCAGTCCACTGTTATGATGAAGAAAGATGAAGTTACAGGTTAGTAATTGACTAAACCTTGTCGAGATGAATTAACAGTCCTTTTTAGTGATACTAGTGCCAGACGCATAATCTCACTGTCGGTCGTTGGATTTTCCAACCACGCGTGCATATAGTTATGTCGTTCTGCCTACAGTAATTCAGATTACGAGACAAAGGACTGATATGCAAGATAGCTAATTCAACATAGGATTCTAATTTATATTTGTGATGTAATTCATGATCAACGTACGATGTCTACAGAATGTATAATAAATTGTTTGTTTGGACTCTAGCCATGACTTATCCAGTCTTTGAACATTTGGGAATTCAATCATCATTATCATGGTCTCAAAGTAATTTAAACCCACATTCGCGTACTTAACATCAAAGGCACGAAGCTCTAAAGAAGATGAACTGTAAACCCAGATTACACGATTGACTATCAAGCTCTCAACAAATCCGTTGGGCTAATTTTACCGAACCGCCTGTAAAAACTGGTGGCCGCCCCTGCAACAACTGGTTGGCCATTGATGGGGAACGAAAGAAAGAATTAGTTGGCCATCGCTGAACGAAAGAAAAAAAGGAAATTTTTTTTCTTGTTTACATACTTTTACAAACTGTTTACCATTACAAGAAAGTCACATGATACATAAAACGCATACGGTTCAACGCATGACTACGAAATGCCAATCTGACGTCACTACATCATGCGTAGATGCCGCGCTTTGAAAGTACAACTGTCAACGCATTCCAAGTTGATGAAGATTTACATGATCAAGAAGACCAGACGATTGAATACGGTTATCAACCAATCAAGAGCAAACAGTACTAGGCATTGATCTAGTCCGTTGATGAACTTGACATCGCCGGAGCCTTTTAAAGATAAGTTTAGACTTAGGACGATTGTCCGTCATATAACACAATACTAAGTCCATTTCGCAGTGCAGGCATGTCCTCTCTATTTATTATATATCTATGTTATATCTGTTTTTTTCCGTTGATGTTGTCCCTTATTTGTGGGTATGGATGGGCGGCGGTTTGGAATGAATAACATGGCTCTGAGGATGCCGATATTCATTCTGAATGTTCCTTAAGGCCGTTAGTTAATTGCTTTTTAACGAAGAACCCATCGACGACCTTCCGATGATTTTCGTTCGTTCGTAATTGCAATTAATTGACCTTGCATGTTAGATGTCCAGTCTAGTTATAATTGGGGTATTCAAGTGTATTTAGTTCTAATTTTTATTCAGTTTTGTAACAATGTTTGTAACCTATCGTGTCTTTTCTGACCTTACTATCATTCAGTTTATATTTTTTGTACAATCGTCAATGAGTCCATGTATACGTCACTAATTTTTGTGTACGCAGGTTAGTTTTCTATTCAGTTCATTCTTAATCTCTCACTTCCGTTTTATACCACTTAGTTATAAATGCATTTTTTATTGTGAAAATGTCTTGTCGTATGGTAATACTGTTCTGTAATCCTTGGTTAACACATTGTATTGTTTGTCTTCATTTCATCCTTTTATAATTTAATATTAATGCTATAATTTCTTCATTAATAATAGTGTAGATGAATATGATTAAATTTTTATGACTTTTAAGGAGGAATTAGGGACTTTGCACCTATTTGCAGTGGTGGTCCAAGAAATGGGCAATGCACTTTATAGCTCATGATTATGGCATAATATACCATGATTAATTATTATAATTTTATAACATATTAAGACATATTAAATGTTAATTAGTACATTTTCTCATTACTACAGTGTAAACTTCATAACTATTAAGATTAAATAACCTAACTGTTTAGGGATAATACCCATAATTATTTAATACTAATATGAAGTGCATGATATAATTTCAGCAACTTATATAACTAACTATCATAACTATTTTTGATAGATATTAGTTGATATATATAATATTTTTACAAAATATTATAGATTTGTGGAACTTATAAATAACAGTACAGGAATATTGCAATTTCTTATATTGATTATTCATTCTTTGAGTAATTAGAATTATCGACATAGATTCTAGTGGTGATTACTAGACATAAATAATTGAATACTTAAATAAATCAACTTCAAGAATGCTTACCTTGGATCATTTTATTAAAATTGGAAAAGATTGTAACAAAAAGGGAGATGCACTCCTGGAATTTGCGGAACAACAACTTGCAAAATATAAGGCAGAGATGGAAGAACTTGAAAGAAAAGAGGCTGAAAGGAAAGCTATTGCCAAGGCAGAGATGGAAGAACTTGAAAGAAAAGAGGCTGAAAGGAAAGCTATTGCTAAGGCAGAGATGGAAGAACTTGAAAGAAAAGAGGCTGAAAAGAAAGCTATTGCTAAGGAAGAGGAAGAAAGAAAGGTGGCAAGAGATGAAATCCTACGGATTGAAGAAGAGAATAAATTGAAACGACAGGAAATCATACTGCAGCAAGAAATGGAATTGCAACGGCTTAAATTGGAAACAGCAAAACTTAATTCGCAGGGTGCTGCAGCAAGCCAAAATGATAATGCTCAATCGGGATCTTCTTCCAACCGACTTAAGGGCAATTATTACTTTAAGCTACCACCGTTCAAGTTACACGTGGACGATCTATCATCATGGCTGGCGCGCTTTGAGGATATATGTAAGGTCAATAACCTTGACAAAACAGCATGGGCACTTAAACTCAAGGAATTTCTGGATGGCGAACCTGCAAGTGCAGCACAAAATATTGATCCGACATTAGCCACAGACTATGAGGTCATTAAGACTTTGTTATTACGTCGGTTCCATTTGAACGAAGAGGCATGTAGATTACGTTTCAAAAGTTTGTTGCCAGATAATAATAAAGACTTTACAGGTTTTATTGCTAACATACGCAATACTTTTAACAGATGGGTTGAACTAGCAGGTGTCAACAAATCTTACGACAAGTTAGTCGATTTGTTATTGAGGGATAAAGTGTTATCTTCTGTCAGCCCACCGTTCTTTGCTTATCTGCAAGAACGGAAACCAGAAACTATTGATGAGTTAGAAAAAATTTCTTTAAATTACTGCACCGCTCATCCGAATGCTAACATTTCTGGCTCGTTAATAAGAGAACCACTTCCTGTAGCCTCCAATATGGCATATCATAGTAATAACAAACCTAGAACACACAGTGTGGACAGAGGTAGGTTCAAGGGAAACTATGACATTAATTTTCATAAGGGACGTAATAGCTTTAACAATAACTTTAATAGAGGAAGACCACAAAACAGAAATTATTCACCTCAGTCCAGATACAACAGTAATCCACGTAACTCAAGTTATAATCGTTCATATAATGATAATAACGGTAACAATTGGAACAACAGCGATAATTATAACTCGAGACATCGAGATAACAGTTACAATAGAGGACAACGGAATAATTCAACTGATTATTCTCGTCATCGTTCTCATTCTCGTAGATCGACAAATTATAATCATAATACAGGGGCAGCCGTTACTACTGCTACAACCCCTGGGGTTCAGAGTTCACCTACTAATAACAAAATACAGTCCTCGTCTACTTGTTTTGCAATGAATTATAACGTGGCAAATAGTTGCCCAAAATGTAATCTTATATTTCAGAAGGCAAAAGAGACAGTTCTGAACTGCGGACACATTCTACCAGAAGTCAGTCTTGCATCCAATGATGGGACAGGCTCTCTGATTTTCAACAGAGGGATAGTTAATGGTTCAATGGTTTCTCTATTGAGAGATTCGGGGTCCACAACAATTGGAGTGCGGCAGTCTCTGGTACATCCTAGCTGTGCAACAGGGGAATATGTCCGGTGCATGACTTTTGGGGGAACTATTGAGTTTTACCCCACAGCTATTGTCCATGTTAATACACCTTTCTTTTCAGGACAAGTTAAGGTATGCATGCTTCAGAACCCAATTGCAGATCTGATGTTGGGACGCATCCATGGTAGTAAGGATTGTTCCCCACAGGAAATTGAGGAATGGGAATTAAATAATGTGCAATTTTATTGCAATGCTAACGCTGTCATTGCAACAGCTACATTACGAGCCAACAAAATAAATACATGTGGCTCAGTTTTCTCCAATTTCAGTCTAAGTACCATTTTGGAAATCGATGAGGAGAAGGATGAGACTCTCATACAGAAAAAAAAAATGATACTAAACTACCAGCACATCCAGGGAAGATTATAGAATCATTTCGAGGCAGATATGCCTTTTCTCTAAAGAGTGCCGCCAAGTCGGAAGATAGATATTGGCGACAGGATCATATTAACAGTGATCTGGATAAAATTGTTGAAAATGGGAAAAGAAAAGATGTCCCAAACAAGGGTAATGATGGTGGAGTTCTTATGAACTTATCTAATAAAATTAGGACAAATAAATATGTCAATCATTATGAGACATCATCTCATAAGACTACCAGATCCAAAGGATTAAATAGAAGAACTATTTATCATGTTAGTGACACTGATCCCACTTACATTGGGAAGGGTGCATATTCTCGCACCGTGTTAGTGCGCAATCTGCCACAAGGTACCAGATGGCAGTCACTTAGTAATTTCTTTAATGACACGGCAGACGTTATGTTTGTACGGTTGTTGTCACCTACCAATGACAGGTATGGTGAAGCTATAGTTACATTTCGTAACAATAGAGATGCTCGAATGGTCATCGAGCGGGATAATGGTGCTTACTTTAACCACCATTGTCTACGGTTACAATTAGTACCTAATGCTGCGTCACGCAGATAACAGGTTATGGTAACACATTTTGTCTCATATCGTTGATGACTCAGCATAGTCAGTCATCATTTCTTTCCTTTATTGGTCATTTATGTTCTTGGGAATTAAATATTGTATATTTTCTATTACTGAACGCTTACAAGCTATTTTTCATGAACTAGATGACACTGTCGTACCTAGATGTCACTATTCTAATTTGTCTGTTATCCAGGAAGAAGAATCTTCTTTTCCTGAGGTACAGTTAGCTTTACCTGTACCTGTAGTACAGCCTAGTGAATCTTGGCGGGACGTAACCATCTCTTCGTCGGTTACACCGCAACAGCATCAACAGATTGCTGAACTTCTACAATCTTATCCAGATGTGTTGACCGACGTTCCAGGTCGCACATCAGTCATTAGTCATGACATCACTCTTAACGATGATACTCCAATTCGGGTACATCCATATTCTGTTCCTCTACACTTTCTTACTAAAACTACTAAGGAACTTGAACAGATGTTATCTTTAGGAATTATTGAAACTAGTAATTCCCCATTTTCTTCTCCATTAGTTATTGTCCGAAAGAAGGACAATAACATTAGACTATGCGTCGACTATAGAAAATTAAATGCACAAACGATAGTTGATAGCGAACCACATCCACTTCTCGACGACTTACTGCCACGTCTATCGACTGCAACTATATTCACTAAGATAGACTTAACTAAAGGTTATTGGCAGATACCACTAACCGAAAAAGCTAAATACTACACAGCGTTTTCCACTCCGCAAGGTCTATACCAGTGGAATGTTATGCCTTTTGGGCTTGTTAACGCTCCAGCTACCTTTGTTCGCATGATGCGACACATTTTTTCAGGTAGACCAGACATTATTACATACATAGACGACATATGCTTATTTAGTTCATCTTTTGAGGAACATTTTTTGGGTCTTGAAAACGTTTTGGACACATTAAGAAGGAACAATTTAACTGCTAAACCCACAAAATTACAAGTAGCATTTCATGAAATAACTTTTTTGGGTCACATTATTGGAGCAGGATATATCCGAACACTACCCAGTACGGTTTCTAAAAATTTTAAACATTTCCGTTCCTCAAACGAAGAAACAGGTTAGAAGCTTGTTAGGTCTAGTCCAATATTACAGTAGATTCGTACCTAACTTGTCATCTATCACGGCTGTCTTGTCCTCATTATTAAAGAAGGACATGCCAGTGAAGGTGACATGGACTAGTGAGTGTAATAATGTTTTCCTTAATATTATTAACATATTTTCAAACCCACCAATCTTGAGACTAACTGATGCTTCCAAAAAGTTTATTCTCCGAACAGATGCGAGTAACTACGGCATTGGCGCATGTTTGCTCCAATATCATGACGACATCCTCCATCCAAACTTGTACGTCTCACGGAAACTGAAACCACCAGAAGTCAAATACTCAACTGTCGACCCCGAACTTTTAGCAGTGGTGTGGGCTATAACGAAGTTGGAAAAGTTCCTGCTGGGAGCCCCGTTCGTAGTACAGACAGACCAGAAAGCCGTAGCATCACTACGACGGGCGAATCATAAAAGTCCAAAGCTCACCAGATTCGCTATTCTCCTTCAACCTTTTGACTTCTCAATCGAGTACATCACAGGAGCAGATAACGTCTTGGCAGATACTCTATCTCGAAATCCTACTGATGTCGAGTCCTGAACTATATTGACGTCGTAGATACTTACTCAAAATAAATAGCACTATAATGGCTGTTCTATATAGACATGAACTATTGCCTACAATACAAGTATCTGCTTACTAAAGACTTTATATACGAAATGAATGAAATCAATTGACTCTATGTTCGTATTTACGCCAGGACTTTGCTGGATATCCTTTACTAATAAAACTATTGGACACATTTCCGGGCATCAAGTGAACATAATAGAAAACACTATCAAAGTAACTCAGTATGCGACATTCTTCTTCTTCTTCTTCCGTCCTTAGCCACCGACCGTCAAAGCAGTCAGTGGCCATTACGTCTAGTGGCGTCTTAGGGCAACAGCAGATAGGTTTTCTTTGCCATTGTTTCCCATCACGCCTATTGGCGTCTTTAGGGCAATGGCAAATCAATCCATCTGCTGTTGTTTCCGTAATCGAAGTGACTGGCAAACGGGTGATCAGCCCAGTATGCGACATGAACTATTGATAATAACGTCGATACTTATGAACTGAAACACTTAAACATTTGTTTGTTAATTGGAATTCACAAGGATCAAGCCTACGTATGGATCATCTTATCCAACTTTAATTAATTTTAATTAAGTCGTTAAAATAATGGAAATTAAAATGAAAGTGAGATAAATATTGAAAAAAAAATGAAATTTGGAAAAAAAATTAAAGAAGAAAAAAAATAAGAACTCACATGATTCTTAGATAATGTTATTGTATGTAACTATTATATTATATAGTTAATAATTATGTGGATACATCACATACTACATTATTGTTTAAATTGGTTAATTTAGATAGGTATTAACAACTTAATACTAAACTTAATTAATGTCCAACACACATAACTAAGTTAAATTTATACATTACTTTTTTTCTCCACTTTATTCTTTATTTATTTCTTTCTCTCTTTAACATATCCTTTCATTTTTCTTACATTAGATTTTCAACAACTTTATTCTTATTACACACTCAATATAATTAATTAGTTTAATTTTAACTCTTTAGATTAGTCTGACATGACATTTCATTGCGACATATTTTGAGTTAATTAATTATTTAATTAGATATCAACATTAGCCATTCTCTTTTAGTTCATATAAAATTTATGTATAACATTTATGTATAATATGATCATTAATATATTAGATGACTGTTAGTTAGTCGACATGACCACGACGTCTGTTCTAGACAGAACATCGTAGGCCATATGCCGCATTTTTGTTAAATTTTTTGATATTGTTAAATTTTTTGATATTCATTCAGATAGGTTTTTGAAAAAAAAAAAATCTATCTAATAGATTTTTTTCCCCCCGGTGGACAGGGAATTGTTACGGTAGATTAATTGGCATTGTCTGCTAGAGGTTAGCAGCATGCGATTTTAGGGGTTACAACGTTTAATGTAATGTAAAAAGTATTATTAGCCTAGTGAACGCTGTGACGTTTCAGCGTTGGTAGTCACGCACGGTGACCAAGTAACGGGACCCTTTTTCAAATGACCGTCAAACGGAGAAGACGTGTCTTTATATTCTTATAGTGTCGGGCAGGGAAAGCCACACGGTTATATTGTATTTTCTCATGGACATGGGTCAGTCCACTGTTATGATGAAGAAAGATGAAGTTACAGGTTAGTAATTGACTAAACCACGCGTGCATATAGTTATGTCGTTCTGCCTACAGTAATTCAGATTACGAGACAAAGGACTGATATGCAAGATAGCTAATTCAACATAGGATTCTAATTTATATTTGTGATGTAATTCATGATCAACGTACGATGTCTACAGAATGTATAATAAATTGTTTGTTTGGACTCTAGCCATGACTTATCCAGTCTTTGAACATTTGGGAATTCAATCATCATTATCATGGTCTCAAAGTAATTTAAACCCACATTCGCGTACTTAACATCAAAGGCACGAAGCTCTAAAGAAGATGAACTGTAAACCCAGATTACACGATTGACTATCAAGCTCTCAACAGATCCGTTGGGCTAATTTTACCGAACCGCCTGTAAAAACTGATGGCCGCCCCTGCAACATACCAGTGAAATAAGAGATGAGAAGAACCAGACAAGTACCAGTGAAATAAGAGATTACAAGAACCAGACAAGTACCAGTGAAATAAGAGATGAGAAGAACCAGATAAGTACCAGTGAAATAGGAGATGAGAAGAACCAGACAAGTACCAGTGAAATAAGAGATGAGAAGAACCAGACAAGTACCAGTGAAATAAGAGATGAGAAGAAGACGCTGGCGATTGATCGGACACTACCTGTTAATAGCATTATCAAGCAGTCAGTGTTCTGGAATCTCCAGGGCGCGAGAAGTTCAGGCAGACTGAACAATGTACGGAGAAGAGATCTAGAGACAGAAATGAAAACTGATGAGGAATGCAGGGAAAGACCTTGTTATTTTGGCACGTGACAGGAAGACGTGGCTTGTGTTTGTTGAAAACATATTCTCCTTGGGGAGATAAAGGATATTGATTGATTGATTTTCAGATCTTGCCTCTCACTTAATGATAGTAAAATATTCACCTGCAAAGAAACAATTTAATCCCACCTTCACTTACCTACAGAAGGAAACGTTCATCTCACCAGTCATTAGGCTTCATGGGAACACCACATTTCACCTCTTATATTCACGGAAAGACTTTCATTTCACCTCTCACTTGCCAGCAATGTGACAGTTCCATTTCACTTGTCGCTTACCTGCAATGACACACTTTTTTTTTTGGTTACCTCTCACTTACCTGAAAAAAAGTGTTACGTTATTGCAAGGAAACAATGTTATCTCACATCTCACTTACCTACAAGGAAATATTTCCATCTCACCTTTTATTTGCCTGCCTGCAAGGAAAATTATCGTCACACCTTTCACTTACCTGCATTGAAACATCTTCATCTCACCTCTCACTCATCTGCTATTAAACACTTAAATGTCACGTGTCCTTTACCTGCACGAAAACAGTTTCATTTCACTTCTCACGTTCGTCAGCTTTTATCTCACCTAGCTGAATGAAACAATGTATCTCACCTATCACTTACCTTCAGTGAAACATCTTCATCTCACCTCTCACTTACCTGCAAGAAAACACGCTCACTTCACCTGTCATTCACCTGCAAGAAAACTGTTTGGTCCGACTTCTCACTTACCTATTTCATTTTTTTTCTCTCAACTTAGCTGAATGAAACAATTTACTCACTTACCTGCAGTGAAACAGCTCCATCTCACCTCTCACTTCCCTGCAAGGAAACACATTCACATCTCTCTTACCTGCAAGAAAATAGTTTTATCTCACTTTCATCGGCTTTTATTTGACCTAGCTGAACGAAACAATTTATCTCACCTCTCACTTACCTGCAGTGAAACATCTCCATCTCACCTCTCACTTACCTACAAGAAAACAGTTTCATCTCAATTTCATCAGCTTTTATCTCACTTGAGCTGAACGAAAAAATGTATCTCACCTGTCACTTACCTGCAAGGAAACATGTTCACTTCACCTCTATCTCGCCTGCAAGAAAACAGTTTCGTCTCACTTCTCGCTTACCTATTTCATCTTTTCTCTCAGCTTAGAAATAATTTATCACACCTCATATATATGCAAGGAATTTTTATTTTTAATATCACATGCCAGGAAAAAAAAAATTCCACGCCCCTCTCACTTACCTGCCAGGGAACTTCCTATTATTCTCTGTCATTTATCTAGCTAGGATTCATGTGGCGGAAAAGTACACTTAACATATTTAAGAAACCTGTCTCCCTTAATTAAAACAGACATGAAGACCTGACTATCTTCAAAGCAACTGTGCCGCTGTCAGTAATTTCTATAATTTCAAACGAGCAATGGAATCCTGTTAGATCATCTACCCATCTTCGGATTTCCGTTTCTGTGATAATTTATGGAAGACGGTTTTCAACCCCAACCTGCAGACGTGTCTTCAGAAATTTAAATTTAAAAAAAATGTGATTAATGTTTGCGAAGAATCATATATTCTTTGTCCTATTCGTGTGCACTATTCGTGTGCACTATTCATGTGCACTATTCGTGTGCATTATTCATGTGCACTATTCATGTGCACTATTCGTGTGCACTAAGGTTTTTGTTACATCCTGTGCACTGTGTGTAGTGTCCGGGGGTCTCTGAAGAGACAAAGCAAGAACAGGACGACTGTACTCACAAGCATGTCGTACAAGGCTGTTATTTTCGGTACCAGTTCTCATGTGGTCATTTGATTCCTTTCCCACTCCATTTCAACTTCGTTGGATCTTTGTAGTCAAAGTTGTGGTGGCTTATGGTCAATGATCAATGCACCATGAAAAAAAGATGTAAAGGCTTGCGCGCGCTTTTAACGAGTGTTCAATTTAGCTTTCATGGCGCAATGTGCTCTTTTTCCGTATTTCTCTTTCTTCCTCCCCCCCCCCCCCCCCCCCCCCCCCAGGGGGTGGAATTTTTTCATTGTTTATTACTGGACGTTTCACTTGGACAATAACGGGGTGGGGGGGGGGTCTCAAGATGAAGCCTCCATCCCCGTCTGAATACGCCACTGAACCCACCTAACCCAGTAATTAGCGCCAGAAAGAGCGGTAAAGACATTGACTGATGGAAAGAAAATATAAATTACAAAGGCGTAGGCTGTTGGCAGATCAGAATAAATCAGCATTTGTTTGTTCCTCTTCTTCGTTCACCCTCAGACGTCAACTTGCATATATTAAAATAAAGCAGTGTTCAGCGTAAGGCTTTTAATATCACCGTACAGTTTGTCCCAGGAATGGTACTGGTGATGGGCCATATGAGCATTCTCTGTTCTTGTGGGGGCACCTGTTCAGCAGTCATTTTATCGGTGTCACAGTTACACTCATAATTTTTTTATTTTATTTGTGCACTTGTTTGATATGTAAGAATAAAGAGGCAGTAAACGAAGTTGTTAAGACTTTGACGATTCATTCAAGCTCCCCATTTCTGTTTTACCTTGATTTCATTCATCTACCGGGACTTTTTTTCGCTTCTTGTAAGGCAGACCTAAGTAATCTAGATCTGCATATGGGAGAATGGACAATCATATCAAAAGGATCAGGGATCACAGGTAAAAGCAGGCATTTTGGAAAATTATAGATGGAGATAGTTCTGGACAAACAGTAGCGAGAAGGCATGGAATGGAAGATCTCCAAATGACAATAAATCCAGAGATTATCCATACAAATATAGAGATAAATAAACAGTGTCAAGGAGAATGCATCTTACTGCATCTAAAGACCAGTCGAATTGGGTTAGAGATATTATTCTAGTAACACGAGTGACCAATCAGACAGAGAGACAAAGAGTAATGCTTGCTGAGTTTTGAAAATTGTTGACAGCATAACCAGACAGTCCTTGTTCTGAAACCTAAATGATATAAGACGTTGAGGCAGGCCGAACAACACATGGAGAAGAGAACTGGAGACATAAAGGACAATGGTGAGGAAGGCGTGGAACGACCTTGAACCGATGGCACGCGACAAGAGGACTTGGTGTATGTTTGTTAAAGACCTATGTTCATTGGATAGTTAAAGAGTATTTATTTATTGATTGAGCGGTTGGTTGTGAAAATAATCAAGAAGCTGCAGACTGTCAGAAATGGGTGCTTGCATAGAATAGAAGGACCGAAACAGTATGACAAGGTCACCAGAAAGGAACTAATTACAAGATCCAAACAAATGCTAGTGGGACGAGAGATTAGACGAAGTCCCTAGCGATGCATAGGACACACATTTAGGAAAGCTGTTGAAGCATTAAAAGGCAGAGTTATGCTAGGCTGCTCAGGTTAAGAGAGATAGAGAGAGACTGAAAAACACATGGAAAAGAGAGCTGGAGACACGGACAGATGGCACTGGACTGAAAGCTGAGCATGCATTTTTTTTAAAGCCTATGTTCCTAAAGAAGCTGTAGAGTAATGAAGTTGATGATGATGATTGTTGTGATAATGAATGACAGCTAGATTCTGAATTACTAGAATGTACGACTGTCCTGGGAAATCTAGAAGAATGGAGTGGCAGACAACTTCAACAAATACAGCATTTACATCTTACGACGTCACATCATGGGCTGGGTCTGGATCGGAAACATGTTTTAAAATTTAATTTAGGTTAAAAAAAAAAATTATATATATCTACGTTTCTCGACATAAGGAGCAGTAGAGGAAGGGGAAAAAATGGCAGGAGGGTCTGATGTCAAAATAAATGGAAGTTAAAAAAAAAAAGCCACGGGGAAAATGACGAGCTTCTGATTCAGTAATTCCTCTAGGCACCATCTTGACCTCGACCATACATTGCAGTGTTCTGGTAGCGAGGTAAACTCTTTTGATATCACCAAATATATCAAAATCGCGCTGACTGCTGTTATCCTGTTGTATTTGCAGGAAATTATTTCATTTCTTGTGTTGATAAGTCCGTGTTTTGAAAATCACCGTTTGGTTGCGATGGTCATAGAGATTATGCTGGTGAATGATGGGATATGTCAAGGTTGCAGACGCATATCTTCAGTTGGAAGCGTATGTTGATAATAATGAGATCTGCGCCACGATATTTTACGGAAACAAAATATTTTTGCGTGGTTTTTATTTTGCACAAGATATTGAGCGACGTGTATTGACTTGTTAAGAATGTGGCTACGTTGTTGACATGAGGAGATAAGAACTGTATGTTGACAAGTTGTATATTATGATGATTCTGTTGATCCTGTGCGCTTTGATCGGACGTCGGCCTTCGTTTTTTTCCACATAGAAAGCTATATTTCTTGTGCAGACGTGCACTTGAGGCTGGGATAGCAAACTTGAGACAAAGAGAGTTTTCTTCCGGGGTAAATAGACCTAAAACACGACTTTCGGCGTTCAGACCGGAAATCCAGGCCAAATATTTTCTCATTCAATAAACGTAACGAGTGTCAGATTGGCAGTGCGGTTAGGGTGCAGTGCTCTCCCGGAAAAGTTTCTGGATTCCGGGTTTGAAACAGCCGCGCTGTGGCAACCCTGGTTATATAACCTTATATACAAATGATGCCTATCATCAACTTTCTAGGCGATACCAGGTAATCATTTTCCGGCTACGCACTAGACACAGTAGATTGAGGTACCATCCATACCACAAGTATAGGATTGGTACAACAAATCTCTGCACCTGTGTCACCAGCCCCACGACATCCGAACATCATCTGCAGTCATGCCCAACATACATCATTGAACGGAGTAGCATATGGCAACAACCTACTTCTCTCTACGAAAAAACTGTTTGGAGATGTCAGGAACCTTGAGCTGACTACTGCACTTGTTAGAGTCATAAATATGGAAGTCAGAAGACATCGAGGAAGAAGATTTGTAATATTTTTATGTACCAATATGTCATATTATTATGTTGTGGAGGTCACTTTAGAACGTCAAGAATATCAAGCACAGCAAAAAACAAAAAATGTGTAATGATGATGCCATTCAGCAAGGGAAGCTTATGACTTATGTTAGACGGAAGCAGTGTACTTTCTGTGTGACATGTTATGAAAACAATGAAAGCTGGAGTATGTCGTGATAACAAGAAAGATAGAAAGAAAGAAATAATAGATGGCGATAAAGAGAGAAGATAGTGGACAGTTTGAGATTGTGGCATGGAAAGAAGTCGCAAACTTAATTGATAAACAGAATTATGAACAGGAAGCTGTGAAGATGAATGATCACCCACGCCAGCAGGCATGGCGCTTACAAACATAAGATTAATATAGATGGCAGTAGACCCACCTACAAAAGGTAAAGGAAATCCAATAGCATAAACTAGGGGAATGAAATGTTTGAGACTTTACTATAATAGGTCCATCTTTTTGTGAGATGGTTCCTTCCTCACTGCTTTTTTCCTCCATAACTCAAGAGCAATGTTAGGTACCCATTTACAGCACGGTACACTGCAGCATGATTCTACCAGGCTATTGGGTAGTTCTTGTATTACATATAGAAGCGTAACTTCATTGTTTAACAATCACTAACTGAACTTATTACAGCCTTCTTGTAAGTCTTACTCATCATCATCAAAGTTCTTTTTAGCTCCACATGGAGCATAGGACTTCAACAACAACAACATGCCAAACCTTCATGTCCTGTGCCATCCGTTCAAGGTCTGTCCATGTCTACTTTATCCCTTGTCTTGTCTCCTGTTCCCTTTTCCATGTGTATTTTTGGTCGCCCTCTATTCCTCTTACTGTGGGGGTTCTAGAACAGAGACTGCCTTGTAATGCTATAATCTCAGAATGTGTGTTCTAGCCAACATCAGCGTCTTCTCCTCTCCTCTTGTTCCGCGGATATTTAGGTCTTACAATAAAAAATAAAAAAAAAACAACGGAAGGTAAAGGTAGTCATAGCAAATAATGGTGCATCGGAGTTAAATGTTAGAGACTTTATTACATACTAGGTCCAACATCGAGAGGTAAGGTGATTAGTTCCATTCCTCACTGCCTTTTCCTTCCCCAACTCAAGAGCAAAGTCAGGTACCCATTTACCGCTGAGTAGACTAGAGCGTGACGATACCGTGAATCGAACCCGGTATCTTTCGCGCGAGAAACCAGCGCTCTAAACAGTATGTCAATTGGACGCTCACGTCTTACTAGATGTGTGTAAAATACGCTATGTGTTCCTGTTTTTGTTTTATTTTGATTTTGATGTGTTTACCTATTAATGACATGACTGTATTAGCCACGTAAAACGTATGATTTTCTTCCCCGGGAATTGGGGAGGGGCGGACAGAAAAGATATGCAAGATAGGCCCAGAGGCGGACATGTTATGACAATTCTCTAGTGTTGAAAAATAATCTGGAAGAAAAGGCAGCACATTAGTAGAGTATATATAGACCGCCGGGAATCAATCACTCTATGGCAGGCAGGATAAGCTGGCTTGAGGGCCCACCGAAGGGATTGATATTACGGGGGGATACGATCAGTCAGTTAGTGAACACATTTTCAACTGTCTCTACAAATTTTCTCTCACTCACTCGCTCTCTTTCTTTCTCTCTGTATCTCTCTCTCTCTCTCTCTCTCTCTCTCTCTCTCTCTCTCTCTCTCTCTCTCTCTCAATTCACACCAAGAGAACCAATGGCGACAACAAAAATCAAAACGAAAGCAGAGTCAACAACCGTGTAGTGAAGCAACACATATCATAATTGGCGACTTTCTCTTGACAGGCATTTACAACGATCGGATGTCCACCACAAAAGAAGAATCCGTCTCAGTGCTGGCGATGCCTGGAGCTGGAACTGAAACTAATTGCTAAAATTAATAAGTTCGACATACACCATAACATTACAAGAACAACAATACATATAGGAATCAACGACATAATGAATGGACTCAGCGTAAGCCCTTCTGCTATTTCAAGAATGACCACTACAATAAAGCAAAAATGTCCTAACACCTCAGTTTATATGTCATCAATTATTCCGCCTTGCTATGGCTTCCAGCGTCGCATAGCAGACATCAACAACAAGACACTACAGAGCTACTGTCAACACAACAACATTAATTTTATCAACCACACTCCTTTCTTTACAAGCAGCTCAGGAGCGCCAAAGAAACGCCTCTACACAGATCAAATACATACATCCAAACTAGGAAGCAGCATCCTAGCAAAAAACATTAAATATCCGGAGCGTACGCAAAACGACAACCCAAAATACACAGAGAAAAACAAACCCATCTACTATGAGATCAGCCAATCACGATAATGCACAACATACTTTACCGGCCCTCATAGAAGCGCACCTATTTTGAGTGGCTTACCTTACAACATTCATAATGCCACCAACAGTCAGGAAGCCGAATGTTATGATGTTATGTTTCCTGCACTGCCCATAAGACAGTCCCTCACAAACAAATTACATGACAATTCTACGAGCAGTGTCACAAGATACCAGACACAGAAACCTCCTAGCAGTGTTAAAACGACGACAGACGAAATCTAGTCATTCTTCCTCACGTAGCCAACATCATCGTCCTCATTGGAATCCAGAACTTGGCTACCTGATGCAATTCATCCCTGCGTCACTCAGCCAAGCACTAATGATGTCTGTGCAACGTGGCCCCTACTATAGACCAGACAGAGACATATATCATCGATGATTACTACACACATACTTTTTCACTGACTGAATCCCTGCGACCAACGCCGTCTCTCCCCTGTAATTTAGTTGATTACTGTTACGTATCCCATTGGCTACAGGCCTTTTACAGTTTTTTACTTGTTTGATTTTTGACTATTTTAAATTCGTACTTTCTCTGTCCTTTAATTACTTTGTTAGATTTTGAGTGTTGTGGTGTGAAACTGTGCGTGCCTGCTTTTGTGTGACTATTTTCATATACTCCTGACAGTTTCAGTCCGTTGCAATTGTTAGTAGTGCCTATGCCACGTTTTTCGTAAGTTAAGTACTAACATTTTTACTTTCACTTACCTGGTAAAGTTCAGTAGTCTAAATAATTGTGATTTTCATGTTAACACTGCCTTTGTTATTGATTTTTTTTAACCCCCCCCCCCCCCCCCCCCATAAAATGCATACAAATCAGACACAATGGCTAATTAAGGATGGTCTACGGCTGGGTCATCTAAACATTTACCATCTATTAGGCAAACTTCTAGAGCTTACACGAATTCTGAATCAAAATTTTCATGTTTTTGGACTTTCGGAAAGTCGTTTGAATGACAACATATCAGATGATGATATTGCACTACAAGACTTTAAAACTGTTCGATGAGACAAGTAGGAAGCTAGAAACAGGTATAGTGGTATATATTTCCACGTCTATTAGTTATCGCCGCAGAAGCGATTTAGAGACAGCAGAGAGCGAGTGCATATGTTTAGAAATAAAAACACCGAGTCAGGGACAATTTCTAGTTGGGTATCTTTATAGAAATCCCAGTGCAGGAACCATCTGGTATGAAGATTTCACCACTATGATGGACAAAGTATTTACCACTGCCAAGGAAATCATTCTTCTAGGCGACTTCAACATCGACATGCACAACACAAGCCAAGCGTGGGAAAACATCATACTATCTTACAACTTAAAACAAATAGCCAACCAGCCTACCAGGGTATCAAAAACATCATCCACAACAATTGACCTCTGCAGAAAACATTATAGAATGCTCTGTTCCTATTGTCGCAATGAGTGACCACTATCAAATATGTTGCACGTGGTCAAAGAATAAATATGAAGCTCCCAGAAATAAAGATATAAGTATTAAATTTAGAAGTTTCAAAAATTTCAACCATGTAATATTTTTACATGATTTGCGAGCTGCACCTCTAGCCAGTGTTTACCAGCTTTCTGATCCCGATAACGTCATTGCTCATTGGACACGTATCTTTCATTGTGTGTTTGATAACCACGCACCAGCTAAAGAAGTTCGTGTGAAACGTCAGATAAAATATCCTTGGATCACACCAGCAGTGCTAGAAGCCATGAGGCAACGAGATCGAGCTCACATAAATAAAGACTTTAACACATACAGAGCACAAAGAAACAAGGTACAATATTTAATACGTAGAGAAAAGAAAATATACTTTAAAAACTTAGTTCAGAACAAAACAAACAGTAAAGATGTGTGGAAAGCAATCAACACTTTAGTAAACAAACGAAATTCGCCAGACTCGTTAACCCCCAATACCTCATTTACTTGTACGGACTTCAGCAATTAATTTCAGGCCGAAATAACCAGTCTTAAATCTACGATACCAGATTCCCTTTGTGATCTAGGCCAACTGTCAGCATTCTGTGAGAACAAAAGCACCAACACAGTCCCATCCGACATTCCGTTTATGACAGTTAATGAAGTGTATAACTATCTTCTAGGCCTTAAAGAGAATAACTCATCAGGACTTGACGGAATCAGTAATCGAATACTGCGCTATGCTGCGCCAGTTGTTAGCGATTCACTAACATACATATATAATCTATGTATCGCAAAGAGTTATTTTCCGTCGCACTTTAAAGTCGCTAAGGTATATCCTCTTTTCAAACCTGGTTCCTCCGATAATTGTAACTTTGGTAACTATAGGCCAATCTCTCTAATATCATCGCTATCCAAACCACTGGAACAACATATACATAAAATAACATTACAACACCTAGTTAACGACGACTTGCTAATTGATAGTCAGTCGGGGTTTATACCTAAACATTCATGTCACACCGCTCTAACAAAGATGATAGACAACTGACACCTAAATATTAACAACAACAACATGTGTGGAGCAGTCTTTGTAGACTTTAAAAAGGCATTTGATGTGATAGATCACAATATTTTAATTAGAAAACTAGAAACATCAAAAGTAAACTTTCAACTAGTGACAATAATTAAATCATTCCTGTCAGACAGAAAACATGTAGTTTCTTACAATAACTCCATTCAAACCCAGCAGTAATAAATACTGGCGTTCGTCAGGGTTCTATACTTGGTCCTCTACTTTTTGCCATATACATTAATGACCTTCCACTTCACATCAAGTACTCCTCCTGTGACCTGTTTGCAGACGACTGCACTGTTTACACGAGTGATAAAAGTTGTAACACGCTCGAACTATTGTTACAAAAAGATACAGATAATCTGATTAAGTGGAGCAACGGAAATCGCATGTTAATAAATATTAAAACAAAATGCATGTTAATATCAAATAGACAAAAATTAAAAAATTCAGAGAAAAGAACACTTCAGATCTACATCGGTACCTCACTAATTGAAAACGTTAATGCACATAAAACTCTAGGTATAATCGTCGACCAGCATCTAAATTGGAACTCACATGTACATGCACTGACCAAGCAAACGGCACAGAAAGTTGACCAATTAGCTAAAATCAAACATTTCCTAGAGGTAGAAACACGAAAATTGTTCAATATATCTCACATACAAGCAAACCTTGACTATTGCTCCACAATCTGGGATGGTTGTTCAATGTCCAACACAAAGAGACTCAGTTCACTACAAAAGCGTGCAGTGCGTCTAGTCTCTGACAACTGCCTAACTCAGTGTGTAGATCTACATAAAAATCTCCAAATACTGCCCTTAAGAAAGCGCCTTCTGTTTAACAAAGCTAAATTTGCTCCAGCATATCTGTGGCTAAATTTGTTCACAAAATCCTGTCACAGAATGCTCCAGCATATCTGTGGCCAATGTTCAAATACAACGAAAGACGCAGTCAACGCTTTAACAAATTGCAAGTGTCCGAGCCTAGGCTTGACTTATTCAAGAAAGGTTTAGCGTACTCTGCTGCTCATCTTTGGAATTGTCTTCCACATAACCTAAGAAACAACCTCAGTCCCTATTCTTACAATCGTAGACTTTTCGAATACTTTATGAGTTCTGATTACATTCGAATTATCCTTTCTTATAATGTCAACTGTAGGTTCTAATGACGATGTTTGTACTTTTCAACATATTTTATGTCATGTTTATAAGTAGTTAATGTTAATATTAGTGTGCTATTTTATTTTACTTTACAACGTTGAATTCCTTGACATTGATTTGTAAAATGCTTATGGGAATAAATGAATTCAGTATGAAAGGTGAGAGAAAGGAAGGGCAGAATGTCAGACGGGCCTGCGTGCCCAATTCTCAACCCTTTGAAAATAAAGTTCGTTCGTTCGTTCTCTACCTGTGTGTGTTTGTTCGCTTCTCGGTCTGTCTGTCTCACTCCGCGCTCTGTCTCTCCCTCCCTTTTATTTATATTCTATGTCCTTCTGTAAGCCCCCCCCCTCCCCCCCCCCCCCCCTCTCCCTTTCTGGTCCTTTTATATGTTTCACGATGACTGCACTAATTCTCCTGTGATCATATCATTCCTTGCCATTCTATTTAAACTTCATTGGACCTTTGTAGCCAAACCTGTCACGACTTACTTGTATGGTCAATGGGCTGTGTACCATGAAAAAAAATTTAAGGCCTGCGTTTTGATTTAATTAGTGTTCAATTTAGTTTTCCCGGTGCAGTGTGCGCCCTTTCCATTATTTCCCGACAAAGTGACGATATTTTTCCATCCTTCGTTTCAGGACGTTTCACTTATACTATTAGTAATATGTTGATAGGTTTATTATTTGTTCACGTTCAGCTGATTTAATTTCAGTGTTTGCCTGCCGCTGTAATGTTGAAAATCCAGGCTTAGGCAGCTTTTTGCGAATGTCACCGCTTGGTCTGTTGTGTTTCACGTGCTTCTTTTTATTTTTCTGTACGTTTGTTTTCCCCATCAGAATGTTTTCATATATACGAGTCTTTTCAGCCATCAGTATTTCAGTATTTTCAGCCTACTGTTGTTTTTTTTTTCACCCGCCAAATCTTCTTTTTTCTGAACCATTGATCTTATCAACCATGAGTCTTTTTAACCATGGATTTTTGTCAACCAACGGTCTTTTTAGCCATCTGTCTTTTTAACCATCTGTCTTTTTAACCATCTGTATTTTAACCATCTGTCTTTTTAACCATCTGTCTTTTTAACCATCGATCTTTTCAATCGTCAGTCTTTCTAACCATCAATCTTTTTAACTGTCAGTCATTTCAGCCATTTGTCTTTTCAACCATCGGTCTTTTAAACCATCAGTGTTCTGAACCATAAGTATTTTGAGCCATCAGTCTTTTCAACCATCAATCTTTTCAACCGTCAGTCTTGTCAACCATCAGTCTTGTCAAACATCAGTCTTGTCAACCATCAACTTTTCAACCATCGGTGTTTATCATCCGTCAGTCTTTTCAGCAATATTTTCATTCATCAGAGTCGTTAAGAGTTTTTGCTGCCCGCAGTTCTTCTACAGAACTGATGTGGTTATATAGACTGTATTGATACGATTTATATGAGCTTCTCTTGACTGTCGAACACGCTAGATCTATTGCATTGTTTGTTTCTTTTTGTTTTCTGAATTATAGCTGTACTGTAATGTCAGATTCAGTGCGGTGACCCACATTGAAGTTTAGCTGCAATGTATCTCAGGATTTTGCTGTCGTTTGCCTAGATCAGGGGTCCCCAAAGTGGCCGATGACGACCCTTGACGAGGACCGTTATCGACATTCATATACGAGAGGGTCGATCGGGGGTCGATTAAACTTTGAGATATACATTAATGATCTCGAAAAATTAAGAGAAGATTTTCAAGTATGTCTCGAAGACCTGCATGTACGTGACTGGACTTTCACGACGTTCAATGTAGAAATAGAAAATGCAGTCATTGAATCTTACCTACAAAATGAACGCATTGATATGTATGTGGGTCTCGAAGGTAAATCATCTTTCAAAAGTTAAACCTCAGTGGCTATTAGAGCAGTGTATCTACTGCTACAAAATACACCATGCAGCAGTTCAGCCGTTTTTATCACATTCCTGAGTGTCGTGGAATATTCTAATCCACATATATAAATTATCAAGTAAATACAAAGCCTAATAAATACATATAATAAATAAAGGAAGAAGAATGGTAAAGAACAGTGCTGTCACAATGACAGTACTCGAAATCCCCTTTGTTTTATGCTTCGTCTGCAAATTGTAACGTTTCCACGTTAAATATAGGCCTTCTGCAACATACACGCGTTTCCCAAACACACAATAAAATGTGCTGCCTTTCTAAGAAAAACCTTGAAATATGCAAGTTGACCTAAATTTTAAATTCCATTCATGTCTTTTTCTACACTGCGTTACCAAAACGAACGAACAGATGGACTAAAGGATAAAGAGAGAGGGAGGGCTGAAAATCAGGAACGCATGCAACACGCTTCGCGCGATACACAAATGCTGCCATCACGCGTGTAAGACTACATGCACTAATTCTTTTTTCAGACGGACAGTGATAAATTCACTACCCTTCCCAGAGTTAGGTTTTAAAATCATAAAAAAACGCTTATTAGGAAAGATAACAATAGATGGGTTTACGGTTGAAAACATAACAGTACCCAGACAGCACATCTTCGAAACAGGAGGTAGAAAATACATATTTTGAACGCAGCCACGTAGCTCTTTTAAATTTGGATATTTGGGTTCCTTAGGGCTTGCTGCCAAAGAATATGTAAAACGTTACGCAAATAGTCCAGGAATTAATAAATTATAACCAAAATAAAATAGTGGGGATGCCTGACAACACAAAATCATTTCTGCTCATAAAATTTTTTATAACGTGTTTGAAAAAAACCTTACGTTACATAAATAGCCTACCATGTAAACTCCAAATTGATTGGAGCGCAACAAATGAAAAACTAACCACGATTGGTCGGGCTATAAATACTATCTTGGTTGTTAGGGAGACGTAGAAAGGTAACATTTTTTCAAACACTTGTCGAAACGTGGCCTCATTGGCTAGACTCGCTGATATACTCACTTAGGAGCGTTAGTTCGAGACCACTAGTGCAAATAAGCTTGATAAAGCGACAGTGCGTTGAAGCCAGCTCACATTTTTGCTAAAATAAAAGCCTGGAACATAAGCAGATGGGAATTTGTGCCAGTAAATGTGCCAGAATTCATTGCTAATCAACGTATCTGTGTTTATTCTATGAATTGTGGTAAGCTTGAACCATTCAGTATCTTTTAATGAAAATTGAATGTAAATTGTTAATTTATGCCTGTATATATATGTGTAGTTCAGTGGCAAACAGGAGATAAAGCCTATAATGCTCCAGCCTGAACAGAGGGTGTCGGAGGGAAGTAAAACGGCATGGAATGGCCAAACAGTACACTGACACCTAGATGATTGATTAGATAGAAATAATGCTGGAAGTGCAGAGGCGTAGTGACCATTAAGGAGGGTAATGCTGGTATAAAGTATTTCAGATGAAGCTGACAGTTGGCCTAACGCTCTGAACTCAATGTTTGTGTTGTATTGTGCTCCGTGTAGAACTAGAGTATCAATTAGTTATGAAGTAGAAGGTACATCCTTCTTGTTTACAGGGACCGTGGTCTTGATGGTACTGAGCAGCACCTGGTCAGAGCTTTGCTGAATCCAGAGTCGGACAGCATACTCCTTGGTCCATTTAGCTATCAGTGAGGTGTCTCCAGAGCCCAGAGGAGAATTCGAGCAGAGGAGTCCTTTCCTGCCGCCATCACTCAAGATAAGCTGATTTGGCCAGCTGAGCTCAACATTATGTCCCCTCATCTTGAAAGGACTTTGTAAAAATAACATTCAGAGGGGAATTTAATTGTCTTAATATCAGGAACTGAAAACATCTCCAATACTAGTCCCAAAAGACAAACTATTGAAGTCATGATGACAAATACCAACAGAGCTTGAACAAAACAAAACCAGTATTACCTCATATTACCACTACACAACTGACACACATAGGATATTTTTAATAATATATGTCACTACAATATTCATATTGATAAAGTCTGTACATATACTTGTAATTAAAATTGATTGTGATTCCTGGTTCCTTTGTATTTGAATCAGGACACATATACCTTTATGATAACCATGAATACATATTGTTATTTGAAAAGTTATCAGTGACTCCTTAAGATATTCTCATAGAGTGTTATATGTATGTGAGTGTCACAGTGTTGTCAAGAGTAGTGGATTAAATTAAATTGTTTATCTGTCTGTTGTTGTGAATTACACTTCATCATACACATACCCTAGACACATAACGTAGTCATCACACTATTCCAGAATAATTCTGACTGAGATATATAGATATGTGGTAGCAAGTAAGGTTATCTATAATACACTACTCTTAATAGATATAGATACCTTCACAGCTGATCTCAGTTAGTACACTAAGTCCCATATAAATATTTATAACATCCCACTTCACCACACTGAGTTCGTACATGGAGGGGTCGGGACTCAAAATTGTTTGGGGACCCCTGGCCTAGATGAAACGCTATAATAGATTATTGTCTGTGCCATCAAAACTATGATAGACTATTGTCAGCCCCATCACGATTGTGATAGATAGAACATTGTCTACAATTTTCTGTGCCATTAAGACTATGTGATATCTTGTTGTCTGTCCCATCATGACTATTGTCTGACAACGACTATGATAGACTATTGTCTTTCCCACCAAGTCTGTGATAGATGATTGACTGTTCGTATCTCAGTGTTTCCTATTGCCTGTCTATCTCTCACTGTTTGCATATTGTTTGCCCGTCTCTTAAAATTTATTTATTCTGCCAATTTCTCACAATTTACGAATGTTTTGTCCATCTCTTAAGGTTTACCAACTGCCTGTTCATCTTTTAATGTATACGTTCTGTCTGTCTCTCTCTCACTGATTACCTATTACCTATTGTTTCTATATTACCTGCCCATCCCTTATTGTTTATATATTGTCTGCCCCTCTCTTATCGTCTACATCAGTGGTTCCCAAACTTTTTTCTGGGAGCCACACTTTCGGAATGAAAATTTTCTCGCACAACACCCAATTTTTAATTCCTATATATAAAATCCCAGCTTTTTCTGTCAGTGCGTAACGCTGTGGGATGCAACTTTGGTTGAAAGTTAGACATTAATTGTATTGTTTCCCTTATATGTACTCTCCCGAATATACTAACACTTACCAAAGAATGCACAAATGACGGTGTGCACAAAAATATTTATAGAATGTATGATCCCGTATACACACATTGGGATCCTCGCTGCTGCTACGTAGTTCATGTACTGTAAAATTGCCGTTAGGTATTGGTGCTTTTGAATTTAATTCCCGTCTTATGACGGGCTTTTACACTAGTTGATAAGAAATACCTTCAAAAACAAAAAAATCACCTGCTAGCAGTGCTTTATTCATAACAAAGAACTAAACTACTTTATAAAATGAACATGAGACATCCATAAAGTAAAAAAAAACAATACAGTTACATAACAACATGATTCATTTACAAAATATACAAATTCAAAGAGAGAAGTGAGCTTGTTTTGTAGGGTAATCTCTTATATAAGGTCTTATTTGAGACAAACAAACTCGTATCTCCTCATCAACACAAAGAAGCCTTTCTCTTTTCTGGTCTTTGATATTTGTCAGAGCTGAATATCCCTGTTCACAACAATACATCGCGGAGAACTGTATCTAACTAATATAAAATAAATTATGTTATTTAATAAAATCTGAAAAATTCTGGAAAATACAATGGGTTTCTATACATATATTTTCCACATTATATAACATGTAACAAATGAAATAAGAAAATGACCTTCATATTTATTTGTGGCATATGAATTTTGTTGTTGTTGGAAAATCTCTCTAAATCCGTGATTGTCATTGACTCTTCCAGTCACACCAGCCATCTCCTCTCGCCACACCGTTTGGGAACCACCGGTTTACATATCACCTGCCAATCTTTTATTCTTCACCTATTGTCTGACCTTCTCTTTATGTTTACCTACAAATTTTAGCGCTGTCATAATCTTGCAAACACAACATTTCAACCCGGTATAGTCTTAAAGAGCGCTCCGATTGACATAGTGGTTAGAGCACTGATCTCTCGCAGCAAAGGTGCCTGGTTGGATTCACGCTTCAGTCCACCCAGCTGCAGATGGGTACCCGACTCTGCTTTTGAGTTGGGGAAGGTACAAGGTAATGAGGAGAGAAACTCGTCACCCCACTTTATAAAAAAATCTCTAACACTTTACTCCTTTTCAGTAGTACTTACTGTGGCATTATCTTATTTACAATTTTCAGCGTTGACCTGCTCTTGTTTATCAATATTAAGCCTTTCCGTCAGGAATAATTTTTAAATGTGAAATCTCTTAATTTTGTGTTTCTCGATTAACTGATTAAAAAAAAAAAATTTGTTTCATCTACAATATTGTTGTCCCTCTCGTCACAACCCAGGTGTTTTGGCTGAAAGACAACGTTGAAATCAACGTCGACGTGGACGTAAACTACATTATTACCAGCGAGGGCCACCTCATCATCAACCAGGCTAGGAAAAGCGACACCGGAAACTACACCTGCGGAGCCAGCAATATAGCACAACGTCGCACGAGCACCTCGGCAATGCTCACAGTTTTTGGTACGTAGGTGTTTGTTGGTGCTTTGGAGTTTGTTTGTTTGTCTGTGACCTGTGCCAGTTTATTTTATTATTATTATTTTTTTTTGGTCTGTGTTCTGCCGCAGTTTATTTTCTTTTTTTGTGTCTGTGACCTGTCCCAGTTTATTTTATTATTTTTTTGTCTGTGACGTGTCCCAGTTTATTTTCTATTTTGTTTGTGTGTGTTCTGATATTTATTATTTTTTTTTTTGCCTGTGTTATGTCCCAGTTTATTTTCTTTTTTTTTTTGTATTTTTTGGTGTCTGTGACCTGTCCCAGTTTCTTTTCTTCTTTTTTTTTTTGTATGTGACCTGTCCCAGTTAATTTCTATTTTGTTTGTGTGTGTTCCGATGAAGTTTATTTTTTTTTTTTGTCTGTGTTATGTTCCAGTTTATTTTCTCCCTATTTCGTCTATAGCCGAAGATATGTAAGGTAAGCACTTACTTTTATGTACAGATATCTGCTGGTTGTCTGTAAGTCATAGGACTGTCACATATCTGATACTGCTATAGGGGAACGTAGTGTTAAAGAGACTTCACCTATACTGGGTATCAGCTTTATGAGGTGGGGAAACCTGTTTCCTTCCTCACTGCTTTTGCTTTCACTACCTCGAGTAACAGTGATAAAAGCGCATGCCTGTTGAGGCAAACTTTCTGGGTTCAAAACTTGGTAGCATCATGCTTTAGTCTGCACAGCTGTGAACGGGTACCTTCTTCTGCTTCTTCTCCAGCTTCTCAGGCATCAGCTTGAATATGTTTATAGAAAGCAGTGGCCAGCATGAGGCTGTCATTGACTCCATAGAGTTTATCTTGAAATCTTCTTCTTCTTCTTCTTCTTCGTTCGCCCTGAAAAGGACGGTGGTTGCGTTGTGTCTGTTTACAACGTAGCTGTGATATCTGCACCTTTCGGTCGACACATCCGACTTCTGCACGGCATTTTTTAGGAGCGGGTTTGCCTTCCCATTTCGATCCACACTCGCTCAGCCAGCCTGCACAGCTGCAGACTGTTTCCAGGACCACCACGTGGAGGTGGAGTGCGGTCTTGACCAGCTCTGGTTCGCTAGTCCTGACGCAGGCAGTCAAGCTATGAGTCGCTGACTGCGGTCTCTATTGCTGCGTCTTGAGGTCCCTTATCTTGAAATGATACTGATAATGGCCATATGTCCCTTCTCTGTTACTTATATGTTGGACACTTTTGCTGCAGATATTCAGCTGTTGTTTTATCGGTGCCACATTTACACACACCAGTAGCTCTCTGCTCTTGATTTAGGGAAGGCAAAGGTAGCGAGGAAAGGAATCGGTCACGCCCACCTCATGAAACTAAGACATAGTATAGTGAGGGCACTGGACATAAATCCAGCAACCTGGGAGGATGAGGCTGCTATCGCATCAACTGGCGATGCTATCTACGGCGCCACTTCAGATTGGGCAAAATGAAGCTTTCAAGGCAAGGAGAAGACGTCGAAAGGAACACCAAGGAAAAAAAAAAACAATGGAAGGCTGTCACCTCAGGGGCGCATTCCCATAGTCAGTTATGACTAAAGAGACTATTATTATTAGTAAAGTGAAATCTTTAACACTGCACTCACCTACAGCAGTATCTGCTTTGAGATTTCATTTACCTTTACTTCTAACTGAGAACACAAAAGAAAAAGCTGCACCAGTCGGTATTTTGTACATTTTTATGTGAACGACAATTTAGGATTAAGAGGCACGTTCTTTCCTCGCTGCTCAAATTATCTATCCATCTCCCGTCTTCTCATTAGCCTCGTCTGTCAGAAAGCCCGTCCCATCGCATTCCGGTGTATTCCTTTATCATCTTCTGTGCCATGCTAAGATGTCAAAAATCCTACCCCATCCTTATTTTTTGCTTGCCACATTTTAAGAATGGAGTTAAGAAAAACCTGAAGTGTTCAAGAAATTCCTCGCCTACCTTTCAGTTTCTGGCTGACGTGAACTAGTGCCCTTGATATATAGAAATACAGGGCACTAACGTGAACCAGTGAAATTTGTTGTTTCCTACCTTCACCAGATTTAACAGGAAAGCAAACACAAATTCCGTTTTCGCTTTGGCTGTAATTTAAACAAAGGATATAGACGTCATTACTTCCATCCTTATGCGGTTTAGCAAAATGATGCAAAATCTGGGCGAAAACTAAATTAACGGGCAAAATGATGACTAATGGCTTTTTCCGCTGTTTGTTTTTCTTTGCGAGTTGGATCACTTGTCTTCTTTCACACTTCCTGTGATTATCGTGTATTAATTCATTACCTTCCAACTCCGTGTGGACCTCATGTTTTCAAGAAGCACACTCCAAATCTTCCCATACTGTGACATCTATTCAAAGTCTTAACTTGTGTTCTTTATTTCTTTTAATGTCTGTCTCCTTCCCTATGTGTGTTTTTTTTAGTGGTTTCCCTAAATTTCTCTTGGAGATTTCAGAATAGGTACTACGTAGTAATTCTACCAGCGTGGGGGGTTTTTTTTTTAGTCAGTGTCATATCCAACAACAACGTCTTTTTCTGACCTCTTGCGCCACTGGTATTTCTCTGATGTTTTCCATCAGGTCCGCGTTGGTGATCTTGTTATACCATTCGTATCCTTCAATTCTGCGCAAGCGCACAATTATTAAAGTCTGTATCCTTCCAGTTGTCGTTTTTCGTTCTACTCCATATTTCAGAGAGGTCCTAGAAAACTTAAAAATGAAAAGAGAATTAATGAAGGAGATGAAAATTAAACAGCTAAAATATTGTGGCCATGTAAACAGATGTAATACCTTATTGAAGACCATAATGGAAGAAAGAGTTGAAGGCAAACGTGCAAGAGGAAAACAGTGCTGTAAATGGGAAGGTAACATTAAGAGATGGACAAGAAAGAGCCTTTCAGAGTGCACCATCAAGACAAGAGACAGAAGACGTTGGAGATCCATTGCAGCTGACCTTCTGTGGGGACTGGCAGCTGATGAGGATATGCTTATTGTATCCATCTCCTTGGCTACTGTCGTACGGTAGGTTAATTGCTCTAAGTAAAGAGTAAAGGTTGACTGATACACGAGAATGTATAGAAAATAGATTTCACAGGTGGTAGGTTGAGGGAAAGATATGTCTCTGGAGTGAGCAGGTTTCTCTCATCCAGCCTATTCGTACAACTATGCTTTATTATAGGACCGCCTTTGCCTCCCTGTCTAATGAAAGAACAGGTTACTCTACACACAGAAAACAATATGTGACAACAATGACACAAACGTGAAAAACGCGATAAATAGGTATGGGTCTGACCAACACAAAGTTAAGTTTCTTTGTAGTTTATTATCACTAAACTTGACAACACCAATTATGTAAAAGATATCAAGAAATCATTTACATACACAGGAAATAAAGAAGAGAGGTGCGCCTTCCCCCGTATGGAGAGAAAAACCCAAAATTATTAACCCAAAGGTTGAAGGTTAGCACTAGGTTGCAGAATAAAACAATATTGGTACCATATAAGACCAAGTAAAGTAAACAAAATTTAGATAATCAGATTTATGGGTTATTCCAGGCAAAACATGAAAATCATCACACACTCTCTCGCACAGTGGCCACTTCTCACACTCTTCCCTAATTGGCTCCTATAGTAGGTCTGTGGTATCCCTTGTTAACACAATTATTCCATGAACATAATTCCTATTTCACTGTGATTAAACTGTCACCCCCAGCTATCGGCAATCCAAATTGGCCCCAGTTCATCCCCAAAAAACTAGTGAGGTGAACGCCGAATATGGTGCTTCTTTCTGAATATAGGTGTTCCTACCAATAGTTGGAAATGTGAGAATCCTTGAGGTTTACCCTTTAGAGAGGCGAATATTTCCAGTATTGGGATATATCTGGTTGCTAAAAAAATGTAAAAAAATTATAATGATGGTTCTTCCATCGGTCAACTCTGTGTCAGAGCGCCGATTCTGCACAGTGTATATATATATATATATATATATATATATATATATATATATATATATATATATATATATATATATATATACATATATATATATATATATATATATATATATATATATATATATATATAATCCACTTGAATACGACTGTCAGGAGTCGGGGAACAATAATAATGTTACATGTACACACCACTGTGGGCTGGTAAAAATGATAATCTGGATTTTGTACAGTATTTATAGTTATTGTCATCCAATATCATCGGCGAGTACGCTTATAAATGAAATGGGTAGCGAAACAGAAAAGTAAAAGACCGCTGGTCGCCCTTGAGATCAGGTCTGCGAAAAATATAAGAGAACATTTGTGGTAAAAAATGCTACCATTCTATGTAGATATCTCTATATATACCGACTGGGACAAGATGATCTCTCATCCTCTCTGTCAGTCCTGACTAAGTTCAAAAGACACACGGTGTTTCCCTACGCCTACAAGCTCGCAGACGTCGCTGGCCGCTAATCTGGGTCAGACCGAGTTTATGATAACTCACCTGCCCCTAGGGAGCCGCGGTAGCATAGTGGTTAGTGCACTGGCTTCCTAGCGCAGTGATCTATGGTTCGATCCCCAGATGAAGCGGGAATTTTGAGGCCACAAACGGCTCCTGGGTCGACCCAACCCCAAATGGGTACCAGAGAAACTTCTGGGAAGGTTAAGGCGGCCGGCGTGATGCCGACCACATCACCCCTCGTTTCCGACGTCAAGATAATATGGGCCTAACACCATATTCCCAATATGCCTCAATGGGCGTGTAACGGGTTCCTTTACCACCTTTAACAATAATCGCCTGTCATTAAATAGCTTTTAAATTGTCGGTGTCTGTTCGTTTGTCGTATGGCATTTAAAAATAATAGACGCTATAATAACAAATTACAAATGAAATATGAACATGTATTCTATACTCCCGCTATCAGCCGCCTAACGCCTATAAGGTCCGGTCTGCTTAACAGTCGAGTTTAAGTGTCGCGTTCGTCTACACTGTAAACATAATTACCGTCTCGTCTCAGTGAGTTAGCGGTCGGGTTGTGGACTAACATTTTAATTGAATATCAGGTGTGAAAATCGCTACGCGTTATTTTATTTAATAGGTCTTACTAGCGAGAAAAAATCTATGAGAAGTATAAGTGTTTAAAGGCTATCACCACTCCTTAGCACTATTTTCCTCTTACCACAAAATTCAGAACGAAAATCTCCACGAATCACTTATAAACACATCCAACAAGAAAAATGGTTCTCGGACTGCGTGCTAGACTATTCAAATTCTGATTGACTTCTGATGGCGAGGTTAAGAAAACAGCAGTATATATATATCATTAGATTTCTCTGATCTCTAATGGTGTTAATTTCGCGCTCCTGTGTGTGTGACGCAGATTCAGAAGCTAGAGTCCAAGATGAAAGGCTTACGATTCAGACTACCAGAATCTCTCGTCTGAAGTTGTTGACCGACATCAAAGACTTTAGTTCTGCTAGCGGGTTTCTCTTCAGAATGCCCGCGTCTCGAGATCAAAGAGCACGTGGGAGTTCTAGACTTTCCCTGAGTAAAACTACATAGGGTCTGTGCCGTCGCTCTCTCACGTGCTGTCTGTCTGTCAGGTATTATGATTGACAGATGAGCTCGAGTGAGTAGAACGAAGTAAACAAAGCCTGATTTACTTCTGTTATGACTGACAGGTCACTAAAATTGTAAACACTGTGTTAGCCCGTGTTTAAAGAAAATATGGCGGGGACAAATTGATACGTTACAGAAATAGACAGTTGGTAAAATGCAAGTTTAGCTAGCAAATCAGAGAGCAGCTATAAGGTTACAATAAGATGTCAGATTACTGTAGGCTCTATTCCAGTACACGTCACAGCTACGTTGAAGCTGCATTTTCATAGCAGATACTGCCGTAGTGGGGTTAAATATTAGAGACTATTTAATTAGGTCCAGCTTCGAAAGGTGGGGTGACCAGTTCCCTTTCTCGCTGTCTTTGCCCCTCCCTCCCAACTCAAGAACACAGTCAGGTACCCATTTACAGCTGGGTAGACTGGAGCATGACCGTACTAGGTTTTGAACCCTGAACCGCTGTATCGTTGTTGTCAGAGATAAGCGCTATAACTTATCTACTAGTCTGACGCATTTATGTACTGTACCTATATTTTTTTTCAATGCCGGGCTTGTTGTTAACATTTATCCATACCGAGGGCTGTGTTTATATATCTATATTTAGGCAGTACGCGTAGAGGAAAATCACTCATACATCTTTCAGTATGGACATTAAAACTATCTTTCTGATAATGTCAAATGTTCGCTTACACAATTGTGGATAGCCCCCCGATATCTGGATGACGGTCCCGTTTGTGAACAAAGATTAATTAATGTAAACCCGTGTACTAACAACCTAAGGCAGTTTTAATACCACTGTAATGGCTGCTTCTATCTTGTCTATAAACGTCGGTTTAGGTAACTGTAGTAAATAGATAACTTGGTGGCGACACCGTGGGAATGTTCTAGAATAGAAAATAGATACGCTTGTGGAGATAAGGCCGAAGATGGCACTGAAAAAAACACGGGATATGAAATAGGAAAACAGAAAGGTTTACGAATATTTACTTACGAGCAGGTAACCCGTCAAAACATGACGGTTTTGAATTATAGCGTGGTATTTTTATATTGCTTGTCCTGGTGACATCACTATCTCTCCTGCGATCATTTTATTCCTTTGCATTCGACTTCAGTTAAATAAATAAATTAAAGAAATACATTCCATTTCACCATCTTTGAATCTTTGTAGTAAAACGTATCCGGATGCATTGGCTCTTAAGCCACAAAGCGGCTCTGAAGCCACGAAGGAACCATTCAAAAATAACATGGAGAGAAATCACTAATAGAATGAGAATGAAAAAACCCACACACGCGACACAAATTCTGAATAAGAATTTTCTTCCTCGGTCTTTGAATCATTATTGAAGGGCTTATCCATTTAGGCGACTGAATCGGCGAACTTATCAATAATTATTTGGGCGAAATGGAACATATGTCCCCCTCAAATTCTTTTTCACCTCCTACAGCAATATTTATTGTATATTGTGCAGATCAGTTTGACTGCAGACTTTAATGAATGTGGTGAATTAATTGTATTAATTGGTTTCAATATTATATTAATGGTATCTGGTGTGAGGTCAGCTATGCAAGTCCCTGAGGTTTATTAAATATAAATAAGTTTACAGGGTGCTTGTCTGCTTCCACCACGACCTCACCCAATTATATATCTTCCCCTACTGAAGTGTATTGGTGTGTGTATGTTGTCTAGCAAGTGTCTAGGGTATATGCCATGTGATGAAGTATATGAACAGGACAACAACTACACCTATTACTAATAAACAATGATTAAACAAGTCACTGGGTAAAGTTTGGAATGTAACTTATTTTTTTTATAATTTATTTTCCTGTATCTAGTTATTCTTCTGACACAGGAATAATCAACTCAACATGATAATGGGCCAATTATTTTACACTGTCTCTGAGTCGGTGTTATCCCACAATTATTTATATGTCTCCTCTGGTAAAATGTCAAGTTTTCTTGCCCTAGAAAAGGGTACCGTTATTGAGTCAGTTTTTGTTTACTGTCTGATACCCGTCTTATAGGTCAAAACAAGAGTGGATTCCACTTTGTCGATATCAATTTCCCAGACAATTCTTATCAGGTCCCCAACTGGTTGAAGTATGTCATAAAACGCATCTCAGCCAAGACACGATTCTGCTTCTATAGGTAAATCACTGTGTAGGCACTCAGTAGGGCCTCACTTGCGTTTTCCTTCAGGTGGGTCACCTGGGCTCAGCTTTCACTCGTAGATGAAACTCTGGAAAACAATACGGGTCTCCACTCAGCATCTAATAATCCTCTCTTTCATTATTCCACATGGCATCTCATCAGACATCAGTATGGTAACTAAACAATTAGTAACTTCTCAATTTGGTGGGTACCCCCTTCTGGATTAGTGACTTTCAAACTACCGTTATGACATTTTCCTTGATAAAAGAAACATTTTACATTACTACTATCAAGTATGTACAATCACGGTGACTTGTTGAAGAAAACGGCCAGTGATCTTCCTGGTCTTATGCTCATAACACATACTTTTTCTTTTCATCATAAATATTTAATTTTCTTTTCTCCCCATTGCCGAAAGCCTGTCGCGTTTTCTATACCAGGTTAATACAGTTCCTAACAACGCTGTGAAACAACACAGAGTTTAATGTTAGCTTCCTCCAGTGCAACATGTTCTCCCCTTTATTCCATAAAAATTCAATAATGAATACATTTAATTATAAAAATTTCAATTTACAATTCTATAAGGGGAATATTTAAGTCGCGCATAACTCTAGTTGTTGAATAGGGCGATCAGTGCCTTCAGAATTAGCAACCAGAAATTTACGTCTCTAACCCGCGTTTTTAGTGTAAGAAATTTTTCAAATTGGTTTTATTATACAACCGTTTTAGTCTAGTTCATTCAGAGACTGTTTCATGAATCGTTCCTTTTCAAATAAAAAAAAAAAAAAAACTGACCTCAAATATTCAAATTTTGGACTCCTTCCCCTCTCCTATTTAATTCATACGGCATTTTCAAAAAGCGTCGTTAACCTTAATTTTTTTCCGATTTTAAATGCCTTATGTCTGCAGACCTAACGAGGCCACGCGCCAATGCGTCGCCAAAACGCGGTTCGAGAAAAATTCAAATATCTTCGCATTTCTGGCCAAAATATTTAAATCCTGGCGGTATCCGCTGCCAATCAGTATAATGTTAAAAAAATCGTTTTTACAGTAAATCTGAACAAGACTGGAAAAGTTCCCGACGATTTCACTTCAATGCACTCTGTTCAAAATCGAATATAGTTTATCCTTTAAAACGTGTTATCTGAAATAAGCCTGGAAAGTCCAGGCTGCAACTCGTGATACTTTCAGGTCGGCAGCATCCTGTGATGTCTCGCTCTGAGTTCATATCTTCATGTCTGTCCCCAGTTCTCCTCCTTCTTTCACTACTTCTCGCTTTAAAGTCATGTCGATCCACAGAATCTCCTCCTTTATAACGACAGAAGCCTGCTTTGCTGCTTTCCTTTGAAGATAGCATAGCGTGCTTTTGAATGTGTGTCTTGTAGATATAAATCATGACGTGTGTAGGTGTGCGGCCCTGCGCACCTTCGGCACACTCAAAAGAGAACAGGAAAGGTTAATTTCTGTGAGGGAGCCGCAGTTAGCATCATGAGGACAGCTTTACTCGGTACGGATTCGAAACATGTGAAAACAAAGATTCATTTATCGCATCTCAGCTCCACAGTCCTCCGCCAAGGTTTTTTGGTGGGCTCTCTTTCTTTTCCTTCAGGGGTTCAAAGATACTGTTCTTGTTAAAAGGGATGAAGAAGAAACAATGGATTCCAGCATCTTGATGGTGCGCGTGGGTGGAAGAGTATTCAGTATCTACTGTTATGAATAAATCTAAGATAATGTTACTTATGTATACATACCGGTGAAAAAAAATAGCCACATTTTTCCCGAACAGCTGGTGCGAATATTTTTGACACATCTACCAGGAACACCACCATTGTAAGGCCTGCGCGTTCTTTCAAATGTTGTGCTATATTGTTTTCACGGTGCAACATGTTCTCCTTATTCCGAAAAAAAAGAATACTTTACGTTACAACTTTCACTTTACAATTCTATATGTGGGGAATGTTAAGTCGCGCATAACTCTAGCCGTCTTCTTCAGTGCCTTCTGCCAGAAATTTACGTGCCCGCGTTTTTTAGTATAAATAAAAATTATGATTGTTCATTCTCAGTCTTTTATATTTGGACATGCGCCCTAATATAACCGACGAATCATGTGTCTAGGTTGAACGAGGCGCGCCTCGCCAAAACGAAGTTCAGACAAATATCTTCGTTTCCAGACTTTTCCTGGCGGTATCCGCTGCCAATCAGAAAAATTGTTTACAGTAAATCTACAAGACTAAAAGCCCGACGTTTCAAGGCACCGAGTTAGTTCCATATAGTTTACTTAAAACGTGTTATCTGAAATAAGATGGAAAGCCAGGATTTCTGCTCTCGTGATAATTTCAGATGGCATCCTGAGATACCGTCGTCTGAGAATATCTTCAAACCCCAGGGTTCTTTCACTACTTGGGAATAAAGTCATGTCGATAAGAATATTTATACGACAGAAGTCTTTGCTGCTTTATATTTGAAGATGTTACGTGCTTTTGAATGTGTGGCTTCTTGTAGATATAAATCATGACGTGTGTAGTTGTGCGACCCTGCGCACCTTCAGCACACTCAAAAGAGAACAGGAAAGGTTAATTTCTGTGAGGGAAGCCGCAGTTAGCATCATGAGGACAGCTTTACTATACGGATGAGAAACATGGAAAACAAAGATTCATTATCGTCATTGCTCTTCAGCGCTCCAAGGAGTATAAGCTTTCAACTAATGTAGGCCAAAGAGACTTAAAAGGGATGAAGAAGAAATGGAAAGATCTTGATGGCACGGGACGGAAGACTTGATATAAGTTTGTTGAAGGCATGTGCTCTTGGGGGGGGGGGGGGGGGGGGGGGTGGCGGGGGGAGGGGGGGGGGCGCTGAAGTGTGATGATTAAAAGAATGAATGTAACAACGTCTGCCAAATCATTCTGTCCTGTGCCTTCCGCTCTGTCCATGTCTTCGTTACCCTTGTAATTTCTGTCTCTAGTTTTCTTCTCTATGTGTTTTTCGGCCTGACTATACCTCTCTTACGCTGGGATTCCTCAACAAGAACTATCTTGTAATGCTATCACAGGTTTTCTCAATGTGTGTCTTATCCATCGCCAGTGCCTTCTTCTCATCTTCTGTTCCACTGGCATCTGTCTGGTTCTTATCATCAGTTTGGCATTGAAAACAAAGATTACTGGAAAAGAAAAACGCATTATATTTCTCTACAATTTTCTTAGACACATCCTTACGATGTAATATCTTCTTCTTCTTCCTCTTCTTGATCCTTAGCTGCCGACAGTCCAAGCAGTCAGTGGCCATCACGCCTGGCGGCGTCTTGTAGGGCATTAACAAATTGAGAGAGAGAATGCAGTATGACATCATTAGTACCGCAGGTTCTGAAAACAAATTTTCATAAATTGTATTTCCTCTACTGGGAATCGAACCCGATACCTTTAAAATTCGAGGTAGACTCCATACCTCTTAGCCACTCCGACATCCCCATTATAATTATTTATTGAAAAAAGAGGAAATAGATTTTAACAGGCTAAACTGTGTCCAAGCTTGTCCTATATTATGCTATGTTCATCTTGTTTACACTAACATTGTCTTAATGTGTTCATATTTGTCTGTGATGTTTCCAGTGAACGGAGGGTGGTCATCCTGGAGCGAGTGGTCGGAGTGCTCCGCCAGCTGTGGTAAGGGTAAGCAGAGGCGTTCCCGAACATGTACTGAGCCGGCACCTTACAATGGCGGCTTACCTTGTGAAGGAGAGCAGCAACAGTCGGTCGGGTGCAGTCAGTTTTGTCCAGGTAAGTTAGAAATCATCATCACCATCGTCATTATTTACCTTTGCGTTCTTTAGGGCAACATCGGACCCCCACTACAGCGTGTCCACTTGCAAGAAGTATGCACCAGTCTTTCACATGTTTCTGCAGCAGTTCTTTCTCTAATTCTTTTATCCTATATATAAAATCCCAGCTTTTTATGTCAGTGCGTAACGCTAATGGATGCAACTTTGCTTGAAAGTTAGACATTAATTGTATTGTTTCCCTTATATGTACTCTCCCGAAAATAGTAACACTTATCAAAGAAGAATGCGGAAAAGACGGTGTGCACAAAAATATTTATAGAATGTGTGATCCTGTATACACACATTGGGATCCTCGCTTCTGCTACGTAGTTCGTGAACTGTGGTGATGCACAGTGGTTTAAAAAAAAAAGACTTTTGAATAAGTAAAATTGCCGTTAAGTATTGCTGCTTTTGAATTTAATTCCCGTCTTATGACAGGCTTTTACACACAAGTACGATGAAGTTGAGTTAGAAACGTATCATGGTTTACTTGGGGCATAGATATCGTGTTTACTTATGTTTATTAGTATTGTTTACTTCTATAGGTGTTTGTATTTATACTTGCATGTGTACTAGAACGTTTAATAGTGTAAACAGTTGTATTTATACGAGTGTGTGAACACTTGTATATGTAGTTGTGTTTATACTATATTGCTTAAAGCGATGTCAACCCAGCTGTAAATGTGTACCTGGCTCTGATCTTGAGTTAGGAATGGCAAAGGCAGCGAGGCAGGGAACTGGTTACCCGAATGTATACAGCTAGACCTTGTATAGTGAATTCTCTAACAACACTTCATTCCTCTACGTTAGTATCTGATATGGGCCTACCTTTACATTTTAAAAATTGTCGTTCACAAAGAAAAAAAGAGAGTGAAAGAGAGATACAGAGAGGGAGAGAGAGAGAACAGGTGCAGCGTTGTTAAATGCTAAGCTCTGAAAAGGACTACTAACGCTTAGTGTTTATCAACGCTGCATTTGAGTTCGATCAGAGTTCACTCATATTTGATCGGCAGTTGCACTCTGATATAACCGATGTACTTCTGTGAAGACTGAAAGACGCGTGCCACGCCAATCACCTCAAAGAAAGCCATAGACTGCCCGTATCTTTCAGTTAAGACAATGAGTCCGTGGTAAAAACTGATCCTGAAAAGAACTACTGGCTGCCACGGTATCCTAAGCTCTGCTTTATCTCATTCCCCCAATGCAGTGCTACTGTTTACGATTGAGTATCATATATTTTGTTTGGATGTTATAACGGTCTTTTATGGGGTCGTTTTATTCACGTTTTGTTAGCTATCTGCCCTCCAGTGCTACGTTCTTTTATGTTTCTCAAGTCAAACAAACGTCTGGGCAGTTGATAGTAGGGATTTTCAGCTGTCAGCAGCGACAGGACTCGGGATTAAATCTTGCCCTGGGCCGTAGGTTATCGCCAGCACGCCTGTGTAGGTTATTTATTGCCGGCAGCGCACTTAGTTTAGCATGTAAAGCATTATGGGAGTGAGCAATAAAAATGTGTGGAAGCCGTGCCGATGTGAGTCTTGGACTAATGAATAAGCAAACAGAAGAATCCGTGGCAGTGGTTGAAATGTCGTTCCTGGGGGCGAATGCGGCGCGCCGTGCGTTTAGCTATATGATTAGGAAATATTTGATGGAAACAGTATGTCAACAAAAGTTTGGAGACAGTATTTCAACAAAAAAGTTGAAAACAGGTTTGGAAGCAGTATGTCAACAAATGTTTGGAAACAGTATGTCAACAGAAGTTTGGAGGAAGTATGTCAACAGAAGTTTGGATACAATATGTCAACAGACGTTAGGAGACAGTATGTCAACAGAAGTAAAGAACTATTTTTTTTTTAAAAACATATTCCAAATACATAAAATAAAAGGGATGTGTTTTTGGTTGCATCGTCTTTTCTAGTAACATTCATGACTCTTCTTAAGCATTTTGTCTGCAACAATGCGATTTTTCCTCTCACATGTTCTCGCTTGTTTACAAGTGTACAAATTATGTACAAGTTTTATACAGCTCGAGAACTAATGAGGAGCAGTCAACTATTTTGATCGCTTCTTTAATAAGATAATACAATGTCATAATATAACACGAAGAAGGCGGCGCCAAATTTTACCCTAATGGATACCGGGGCGCCCCATGTAGTTCACGGAGGTTTCCGAGGAACAAAGGAAATATAGGACTACTGCTGCCTCATAACAGTGGCGTAAGAGGCGACTGATGTAAGGTGGTGCGTGGGGCTGGCAACGTCATCATGTAAAACACGTTGCTACCGAAACTACCACTGTAAGAGTACATGAGTGACTGGTGCAGGCTTCCTTTAATGGGTCATGTCGTTGCTATGGTGATTCCATGCGCTATATGGAGTTAAAAGGAGAAGAAGAAAGTATAGAAGAGCAACGAATTGGTGGTCGAAGAATTGGACCACTGTGCGCTGTTTAGAATGTCCTAATTACCATGTGAACATCAGGAAAATAAGCAGTTGAGGGTTGTCACCTCAGGGGCGCATTCCCGTAGTCAGTTATGACTGAACGGGCTATTGTCATTATTATTATTATTATCAATTAGCATGTAAGGACTTTTATGCGTACATCTATCAACATTTAATGTACGAGAAGTATCTACATAAACCGCCATTGCATGATCAGAACACGTGAGTCGCTTTAAGGGAGGCTTTCTGTAAGAGAATCTACTGAGCTATAGTGAAGTTTCATTATTTCTTATTTTCAACGGAGTGTTGTCTATCTTTTAGCGAGTTATTTTTTCAACAGTGTTTTCTATCTTGTAGCGAGGCACGTTGCTTTCAGCTGTAGACATAAGTCCTTCAGTTGTTTTGGAGCGCAGTAGCCAGTCATGAGAGAGAGAGAGAGAGAGAGAGAGAGAGAGAGAGAAGAGACAGAAAGACAGACATAGAAAGGGAGAGACAGACAGACAGACAGACAGAAAGAGAAACGGACAGACAGAGAAAGAGAGAGAGAAACAGACAGAGAAAGAGAGACAGACAGACGTAAAAAGAGAGAAACAGACAGAGAAAGAGAGACAGACAGACGTAAAAAGAGAGAAACAGACAGAGAAAGAGAGACAGACAGACAAACAAAGAGAGAAACAGACAGAGAAAGAGAGACAGACAGAAGTACAAAGAGAGAAACAGACAGAGAAAGAAAGAGAGAGAGGTCTGTTCCTTAACTCTAATGCAGTGTTGACAAACATCAATTCCCGTAAAAAATGACTTCTGGTGTTTAATCAGCTTAATGAAGCCCTGAAAAGGACAAGTCCTGAAAATAACTGCAGACACGACACTGGGGTTTCTCAGCAAAACAGTGGACACGAACAAGAGTATTAATAGACTTATAACATTCGTTCATTTTGCTTTAACATTCACTTTGAGAGTTTCATGCACTAACTAACATGTTCATACACATTACATCGTGTTACCGTTACTTTTTAAATATTTTTTTTTAATAACAAAGGGTTAACTCAGCTTCTTTCACATCGACTCCCGTCGCAATGTTTTTTTTTTTTTTCAGGACCAGTAATCCACTCATTTTGTTGTCTCCCCTTCAGTATTTGCCTCCCCTGCAAAGCGGTTTAACTAAAAGTTAACTGACCTGGCTAAAAAAAAAAGGCGCGTGAGATGTGAAGAGGATTTGGAACTCGCGTGCGGGCAAGTCACGTGTCACCCAGGAACTGGAATCACGGGAAGCGCCTCATAAATCTAGAGAGCAGAAAGCGAAGTGATGTTGCAGGTTTACTACCGTACCTTTGCACCTCTGGAAGTGAGTCGGACAGCGCGGGAAACATAATCGTAAATAAGCGTGTAGAGAAAGTCGCACAGAGGTTTGAAGTTTTACAAATTGGAATACAAAGAAAAAAAATGTTTGAAGAAAAAGGACGAGGAAATAAAAGAGTATGTGTAATGCAGATAGGATGGGTCTGAGGAGTCTGGCGGATTTTTTTTTTTTACTTTGTAAATGTTTAATGTGGGAATTTTTCTGGTACGTGTGTGCGTGTGTGACTAAATGTGTAAGTGTTTACATGAGTGCAGCTAATGATTGCTAAGCACGTCTGTGTGTTGAAGAGCCAAAAGTACCGTGCAAATGAAATCTGATCAGACTGCAGACTAGGTATTTTATGGTAGAGGAACCATACTGTGGAACATGTCTGGAGAAAAACAGTTTAAAAATAAAGTAAAGATAGTGCCAGGGCAGATACTGCCGTAGGGGTTGAAGTGTTAGAGACTTCACTATACTAGGTTCAGCATCGAGAGCAGGGGTGACCAGCTCCCTTCATCACTGCTTTTTCTGTCCCTAAATCTAGAGCAGAGTCAGGTCCCGTTTACAGTTGCGTACACTAGAGCGTGACAATACCGTGATTTGAACCCTGCACCTTTGCCGCGAGAGACTAGAGCTCTAACCACTTTTGTCAATTGGACGCTCAGAAAAAGAAAGAATAGCACATTATCTGCTAACATGCACGAAATATGAACAACTGTCGCAAAATTGGTTGCAAGTCATTGCAAACGTTTTCAGGTAGATTTATAAAACCGTCTACGATCGATTGACCGCTTTCAAAATGGCGGCGTATCAGCGAAATGTGTATCAGTCAGAGGAAATCGCCAAGGATAAATAAAAGCAGAAGGGAATCAGTATGAAAAAGATTTTACATTTCAGTACAGGGAAGGATTGTGTATAACTGCATATAAGAAGGAACGGTAGGAAGTTCTCATTTTCGGAGATATATGCGTATTTCGGCTGCCCACAGTTACGCTAACAGCTGATAAACCCACTTCTGTTCGAAATATTAAAATCAACAAATAACAGTTTGGGAATTTACATGGATAGGAAGATAGAGTTTTATCAGCTGTATAAAACTAGATAAGATGGAACAATATGGATATTATATATGCCGAGAATGAGAAAGGCAAAAATTCCGTCGACGCACAGATCGGCCGAAATCACTGTTCGGGAAGGATTTTTTAGGTCTAGGTCTAAGCTGTGACGTCGGTACTCTCCGATACGTCCGCGCTATCGTATATAAAGCGTACCGGTAAACTGAGACACAGACAACGGAAAAGGTTTGAGACAGACTGGAGGCAGAGTTTCGCCACTATCCATGAATTGTGAGCGGATCGCCAGAAACATTTTTAAGTCCAGTATCTGAAGTCTGAGGGTAAGCGAAATTATGATAACTACCGTGTATAATATTTGTTATTTCAGGTTCATATAGAATTCACAAAATATGCCTGTATAATAGTCATTGATATAATGTATTGTATTTTTATATGATCTAAACATGTGCATTGTGGATGATTGTTGCTTGTACAAAAATTAATCACAAATAGCCCCACAGCCTAATGAAGAGATATTTATCATATTGCTTTATCGCTTACGAAGATAAAGGCAGTCCCATGGCAGAGATTGTCGTAGGGAAATGAAGTGTTAGAAACTTTATCATGGAAGATCCCAGTTTACGAGGTTAAGGCGACTAGTCCCCTTCCTTGCTGCCTTTGCCTTCCCTAGTTCGAGCGCACAACTTTGTACCCATTTACAGCTGGTAAAATGGAGTGTTCCACAGCCAGGTTTCAATTCCAAAACTATGTAATGGTACTACCAAAGAAAGCAACTTGATCGCTTGGTCACTCTCTTTATTTATGTATTAATTTTGTGTAGATGCTAAGAATAGCATCAGTATTTGAATTTGTACTGGATATGATTTGGAAGGATCAAGTTATAGATCAGAAAGGGATGTATAGGAGCGGAATAAACCAGATGATGTTTATTACTGATATGTTAATATTAATTCTATATCATTGAACTGATGTTACTTGCTATGACTGTATAACTTTGACACCTGATGACTGACTAGTCTGACTTATGTGCTAGTCAGTTACACTTAAGTGAAATGTTAATATTAATGCTATATCACTGAAATGATGTCCTTACTTACTATGATTGTATAACGGTGACATCTGATGACTGACTGGTCTGACATCTGTGCTAGTCAGCTACAAGTCTAGCCAGATACTAGCCAAGGCTGATATGTTGCAGGTTCCATGAAATAACTCAAACCAGACTGTCCAGTATCAGAAGCCGGTGTAGTTCATCAGAGGCAATCCCACAAAAGTGCAGGACCCCAAAGAGTGAACTTCAACTGGTCATTGGCATCCCTACTGTTGGGTCTACCAAGTCTGATATCAGCAAAGGACAGTTCCGTGTCAGCAGTATCAAGTTGAACAGATAAGTGTCACTTAGGACACTGACTACCACAATATATGAAACACAGTAAATAGTCAAGTGATGACATTTATCAGAGGACTAAAAACCGTGATATATTTAAAATGAATGAAGTCTAAACAGACAATAATAGTAATTGTGTGAATACTTTTATATATATGTGTATGCTCTTTTCCAACTAGTAGAAATAGAATATTAGTGTAATTATTAAACTATTTTAACTGTACCTGAGGACTTATTCACTTCTTCCATTTGTGGTTTCAGTGAATGTACATTTTACTTATCCCCTAGAGTATAAGTAATCATAAGATAGTCACAGGGAGGAGACACCTTAAATCCTGGTACTACTTCTTACCAACTGGGCCAGGGTTTTCACAGTCTGACTATTTTTATGATAACAATACACCAGTGCTTATTTATAAGACTGGGGTATTACTTGTAAGGTCAGAACTCTTTACTGGCATACTCTTACATAAATAAATAATTTTAAATAACCTTCCGCCACTGTAGTGGTGTTGATGGTATTGTATGATGTTGATATTACTAAATGTAATTGTATGAGGCCAGCTGTGAAGGCTCCTGAGATAAAATGTAGTTGAGAATTGTCAGAAGGCCTTTCTTGCTACCACTACGACCTCACACTTAATTTTTTTTTTTTTGATGAATGTGGCTACGTAAAGTGTCTAGGGTTATGATATGTAGTGTGGTGTAATAGGTTATAGATATACCCACAGATATTTAACAAGACTAATAATATTAATAAATGTTAAAATACACTGAACTAACTCACGTGTGTAAAATTTTTGATAAAAATTATATTACATTTATTTTGTTCTGGATCAATTTTTTAGGTTGACCAGAACTTAAAAAGATTTAGAGATTATGAAAGAAATGCATGGAATATTATATCATAAATGCAATAGTGTACATATATATGTACTATACTAGTTAGTTTTATTAAAATGTTCTAGTAGTCATCTACTTGGGAGGATAGTTACTGTTTGTGCTGTTGGGGTGGCCTCATCACACCTGTCTATATTGACTACCCAGTGTCCAGAAAATGGTGGGAATTTTTATGGGGTATTAGTAACTACACAGCTTTGGTGAATGTCCAGCAGACCAGAGGCTCACTCATCTTATATTTGTAGCTCTGGTGCTGAAAACTGATGGTCCCACCTCTCCGTGCTGGCGGGCAATAATGGTGGTCTCTGTCACAAGTACTGCACAGATACACTCGAGTAAAGTCACCAACGGAATAGTCACTGCTTTGTTGACAACAGAAACTCGCAGCTCTGCAATCAAAGTATGGGCCATGTGTCAAAATCTATTCTCTACCCACGTCTGGACACAACACTGACACAACAACCACATCATACAGACAGGTCAGATCTCTCTGACCAAACAGCACATTTACCATGGTGGTTTTACATCAGATAGATCCTCCCAGACTATAGATTCTGAAAAAATATTTATTAGTTGTCTGCCCTAAAAGAGGATAGGTAATATGTTTCATTATTCTCAACACTTGATCTGTCTTGCATAATCCTTGCTGGAGTTTATGTACATTGTTGGTCCCTAGACCCTGACTTGGGCGGGGGGGTCTAGAGCAAATCCCTACTTGTTTGTAAGGCTAGATTTCGATATGGCAGTATCAAATCACTCGAACATGAAACAATATTCAAAATATATAAGGAAATAATTTCAATCTTACCAGATTATGAATAAATAACACAGAATTGCCAGCAAGATCAAAAAAAAGAAAAAAATATGACTGGAAAGGCTAAGGAGACGCAATTGGGGGGGAAACGGAGAAAAGTCACGTTTCCCAAGTTGACATAAAAAGTAAGCAACTCGACAGAAGGGACCATAGATATGTTACGCCACAGTCATTTATTGGACGCTTTTGCGATACCAAGCTTTTGATTTGAATGGAGCGGTAAAACGCAGATGTTAGGAATATTACAAAAATTAAAAAGTAATTTTTTCTTAATATTAATGTTAGGAATATAAAAATTAGCTGGCCGGATGGCCTATTCTGAGCAGTGAACTAAGATGGTCTTAATTTTACAAACGGATAGATAATATTGAAGATAATGACAAAAGACAGTGTAGTTCACATCATCGACAGACTGTGTTGAATAAAAAAGTGTCGCAATTTGCACACAAAAACACGACCTTGGACGCAGGTGTTCAAATCTACGTGGTATGGAGGAAAGGGGATATTGTGGGGGCTGTGTCTAAAAATAACTTTTAACGACAAAATTTTGGAGGGGAGAGAAAGGTTGGTTCAAAAATCAAGCACATTTTTTTTAGAAACACAAGTAGAGACGGACAGACTAACAGATAAACATCCATACTTGACTGAAGCATGACTGAAATGACTTTATGGTAGGACATTTGAAATTTAAAATAAACCGAGGCAGTGATTGGCCACAGACAATCATATCATTAGCGCTCAGACGCGAAAGTGGGGCCATTCTTCAATAGTTGTTCAGTGATAGACACAGATTTTAAAGTGTGGTGATTCCATATGAAAGCAAGTGAAATAATTTAGGGACGCCATACTATAGCCAGCAGCTCAGCTGAGTTTTGCTAGCAATTCTGTGTTATTTATTCATAATCTGGTAAGATTGAAATTATTTCCTTATATATTTTGAATATTGTTTCATGTTTGAGTGATTTGATACTGCCATATCGAAATCTAGCCTTACAAACAAGTAGGGATTTGCTCTAGACCCCCCGCCCTAGTCAGGGTCTAGGGACCAACAATGTACATAAACTCCAGCAAGGATTATGCAAGACAGATCAAGTGTTGAGAATAATGATACATATTACCTATCCTCTTTTAGGGCCGAAAACTAATAAACATTTTTCAGGATCTATGGTCTGGGAGGATCTATCTGATGTAAAACCACCATGGTAAATGTGCTGTTTGGTCAGAGAGATCTGACCTGTCTGTATGATGTGGTTGTTGTGTCACTGTTGTGTCCAGACGTGGGTAGAGAATAGATTTTGACACATGGCCCATACTTTGATTGCAGAGCTGCGAGTTTCTGTCGTCAACAAAGCAGGGTCTATTCAGTTGGTGACTTTACTCGAGTGTATCTGTGCAGTATTTGTGACAGAGACCACCATTATTGCCCGCCAGCACGGAGAGGTGGGACCACCTGATTTCAGCACCAGAGCGACAACTACCAGATGAGTGAGCCTCTGGTCTGCTGGACTTTCACCAACGCCCTTTAGTTACTAAGAACCCCATAAAGATTCCCACCATTTTCTGGACACTGTGTAGTCAATATAGACAGGTGTGATGAGGCCACCCCAACAGCACAAACAGTACTATCCTCCCAAGTAGATGAATACTAGAACATTTTAATAAAACTAACTAGTATAGTACATATATATGTACACTATTGCATTTATGATATAATATTCTATGCATTTCTTTTCATAATCTCTAAATCCTTTTAAGTTCTGGTCAACCTAAAAAATTGACACAGAACAAAATAAATGTAATATACTTATATCAAAAAATTTTACACACGTGAGTTAGTTCAGTGTATTTTAACATTTATTAATATTATTAGTCTTGTTAATATCTGTGGGTATATTTATAATCCATTACACCACACTACATATCATAACCCTAGACACTTTACGTAGCCACATTCATTAAAAAAAAATTAAGTGTGAGGTCGTAGTGGTAGCAAGAAAGGCCTTCTGACAATTCACCACTACATTTTATCTCAGGAGCCTTCACAGCTGGCCTCATACAATTTACATTTAGTAATAACACCATCATACAATACCATCAAACACCACTACAATATTGGGGTCTTGTCCAGGGATAATTAGCCCAACAGTAAGATTAGGATCTCCTGGTGGGAGAAATAAGAGTAGGGAAATAAATTGTAAAATTCCCTTTAACATTAAAAGTGTCCCTGTAGATAAAAGTTGGTGAATCTTCACAGCCAGTAATAATTAATTAGTTAACTGGTTAGTTAGAATTAGTTAGACTATAGTCATAAGAAGTACTTAGTGTATTTACTGGTTAGAGATTTAGCTTGTATATTATTATATTGTCTAAAAAGTATGGCGGAGCTGGCAAAATTTAGATCAGCTGCTGTGCTCACCGCGAAGGAGATGGGAATGGATGGTCAAATTTTAATTCAATACGTAACGACTGAATGTGATAAATATATTGAAAGGGAAGATAGAAAGGTAGCTGAAGAGAAGAGGTTACAAATTGAGGCTGATAGAGAAATTAAGAGGCTGCAGATTGAGGCAGAAGAAAAAAGGTTGACTGCCGAAAGGGAGGCAGAAGAAAAACGACAGCAAAGGGAGGCAGAAGAAAAACGACAGCAAAGGGAGGCAGAAGATAAAAAGGCCGAAAGGGAGGCAGAAGATAGAAGGTTGCAGAGGGAGCACGAATTACGACTAAGGGAGCTGGAATTACAAGGCCCGGCTCCTGAAAATGGTGCCAGCCCTTTTGCCTCAGATGCTACGCCTAGTCTGGGAGCCTCAAACTCAGCTATGGGGTTTCATTTAGACCATTTTGTTGAAAAGACGATGACATAGAGGGGTACCTAGGACGTTTTGAGTTATTAGCTACTACATATGGGTTAGAGAGAGAGAGGTGGAGTTTAAAGCTATCACAGGGATTGAGGGGTACTTCTTATGAAGTATTTGCTAAAATGAACAGGGAAGACCAAGACAATTATGACATGTTAAAGCAGGCTTTGTTATTAAGGTACGAGAAGAATGGTGAATTTTATCGTAAGAAATTTAGAAATGCTAAACTGTTGTCTGGGGAGACATACCACCAATTCTCTGCTAGACTAGAAACCTATTTGGAGAAATGGACGGCTCTGGGGAAGACCCAAGATCTTAAAGAAATGATCATGATTGAGCAATTGAGAGAGTCCATGGCTCCAGACATGAGAAAATTTCTCATGGAACAAGGTGCAGAGAAGTTGGGGGAAATTTTAAATGTTGCTGAGAGGTATCAGGCAGCTCAGGCAGAGGTAAGTGGTGCTAAGAAGAAGCACATAGACAATTTTAAAGCTCCACAGCAATTTAATAAATTTGATACTAGAGAGCAGGGAAATAAAGGTAGGACAAACTTTGAGCGGCCAAGAAATGACTATCGCGACAGAAACTCACAGTTCAATGACCAAAAGTTCAATGAAAGAAAACCGTTGAACCAAGGAAAAAGATGGTGTAAATGGTGCAAGAAGGATAACCATAACACCGAATTTTGTAGAAGGAAACCTTCAAACATTGCTGCAATGAAGTCGGGGACGCAAAGATTAAAGGTTAATCCTAAGGGACAACAGGAACCTTATCACCCCCCAGTTTGTGAGGATGTTATTTGTAATGGGGTCACCATAAGGTGCCTTTATGATACAGGTTTGGATTATGATTCAGTTGTGAAGTCTAGCCTAGTGGACCCAAGTCAGTATACCACAGAAACAGTGGAAATACAAGGGGCGACTAAGGACATACCACTCATGACACTTCCCATCGCAAGGATAATGGTGAAAACTCGCTATGTGGAAGGAGAAATCAGAGCAGCAGTGATAGATGAACCAATCTACCCTCTGATATTGGGGTGTAGATACGTCTTCTTGGGGAATCCCGAGAAACCTGTGATAATGGCGACAGTGCAGACCAGGTCACAGAAGAAGGAGGAAGAAGGTGAACCTATAAATGCTCATCCAGAGGAGATGAGGAAGGCGCAGGCTGAGGATAGGACACTCAAGCCCTGTTTTAAAAAATTGCCCAAATGCCACACACCTCCGAGCAAGGGGGAATATTTCATGAAGAACAAACTCTTATACAGGAAGGCCGGAACTGGAACAAATGGTCACAACCAGCTGGTTCTTCCCACTTCATATAGAGATAAAGTGATGGAACTCGGGCATGCGATTCCCTTCAGTGGTCACATGGGGATCAGCGCCACAGGACAGCGTATAGCTTGTCATTACTTCTGGCCAGGGATAACGGAGGATATAAAAAGATATGTCAAATCCTGCCCAGAATGTCAAAGGGTAGCTCCAAAGCACTGGACTGCTCCTGCAACTCTAGGGGAAATGCCCATAGTGGGAACACCTTTTGAGAGGGTTGCAGTGGATATTGTAGGACCTCTCACTCGGACCAAGAGGAGGAACAGTTACATCCTTACTCTGGTGGACACTTGTTCTATGTGGGGAGAGGCGGTAGCCCTGCCATCAATTGATTCAAAACATGTAGCAGAGGCACTACTTACAATATTTACCCGATTAGGATTCCCACATCAAATCTTGACGGATAATGGATCTCAGTTCAAGGGGAAACTAACGGAAGAAGTTTTTAAGCTATTTCAAGCCAGGCACTTTCATTGTAGTCCGTACCATCCACAAGGGAACGGCCAGGTAGAGAGGTTCAATGGGACTCTCATTTCTATCCTGAGAAAGCTGGCACACGAAAAACCGGATCTGTGGGATCAATTCCTGCCCGCCGCATTGTTTGCGTACCGGGAGGTACCACATAGTTCAACCGGGATGGCTCCCGCAACTCTGCTATTTGGGAGGCCAATAAAAGGTCCTTTAGAAGCTTTATTAAGGACCTGGACAGATGAGAAGGCGGAAGAGACTGTTACCTCATCGTATCAATATGTGAACGAACTGACCACTCGTTTGAAAGCTGGATGGAAACTGGCAAATGATAATTTGAAACAAGCCAGGAAGAAACATGCAGCATATTTTAATAGGAAGGCAAAGGACAGGGAACTGGCAGTCGGAGAGAAGGTGCTGCTTCTACTACCCGGAAGCCAGAATAAATTACAAATTGGTTGGCAAGGTCCATATACGGTTCTAGAGAAGGTGTCTAGAACAAACTATAAAATTGACAAAAAGGGGAAGGAAAAAGTTTATCATGTAAACCTGTTAAAGAAGTATCTGGACAGACCACTCCAGGAAAGCACCCCTTTATTGACCTTGGCTATTGCAACCCAGATGCAAAAGGAACCACTCACCTCACATGAATACCCATTACATCCTTGTGAAACAGCAGCACAGGTAAAAGTCAGTAAGCACCTGACTAAAAACCAGAGGGAGAGAGTTCAACAAGTTCTGGAGGAACATACAGATGTATTAACAGATAAACCAGGCCATACAAATTTGCTACAGTATGACATGAAACTGGTAGACTCAAACCCAATCTGTATGAGAGCCTATTCTATTCCATTCGCGAAGGAGAAGGCATTGAAGGAAGAAATAGAGTATTTGTTGAAGGAGGGGATTATTTCGCACAGTGAATCATCTTTTAGTTCTAGTGTCGTTTTGTTGAGAAAACCGTCTGGGGAACACAGACTGTGCATAGATTACAGGAAACTGAATGCTGTCACAGAAGGACAAGTGGATCCATTACCAGACACAAAACAGTTATTTGCCAGACTGAACAAGGCAAAATACTTTTCAAAGGTGGATCTTAGTAAAGGCTATTACCAGATCCCAGTGAAGCCTGAAGTGAGACCTTATTTGGCTTTTAGCACTTCGGATGGACATTATGAATTCAATATGCTACCATTCGGACTGAAAAATGCTCCGAGTGTGTTTTCAAGGATGATGCGAAAATTGTTGGATCCCCTGAATAACCCATGTATCACAAATTTCATGGATGATATTCTCGTCGCCACCGAGACATTTGAAGAACACATTGAAGCTCTGGAGATGTTGTTTGATAGACTTCGGGAGGCGAACTTAACTGCTAGGCCAACAAAATGTTGTATTGGATGCAAAGAGTTGGAATTCTTGGGACACACGGTATATCAGGGTAATATGACCCCTGATCCTAAGAATTTGGAAAAACTGCAGAGAGCACCTAGGCCGCAAACAAAAAAGGACGTGCGATCATTCGTGTCGTTATGCGGATTTTATCAGAAATACATCAAAAATTTTAACGCTATTTGTGCTCCTCTGACTGATCTGACTCGCAAGGGACTTCCAGATAAAATTATTTGGACTGCACAATGTGAACTAGCATTTCAAGAGTTAAAGGAAAAACTCACTAGCAAGCCTATTCTCAAACTGCCTGATTTGACACAGGACTTTGTCTTAAGAACCGATGCAAGTAATGTAGGACTCGGAGGGGCTTTGTTGCAAAGATCATCTTCACCTGATGGGGAACTTAAACCAGTCGCTTATGCAAGCCGCAAATTGAATAAGGCGGAACAAGGATACTCCACAAGCGAAAAGGAATGTTTAGCATTAATCTGGGCAATAAAGAAGTTTCAAATCTATCTGTATGGTAGGACATTTGTGGTGGAGACGGACCATCAGTCTCTCGTGTTCTTGTCTCAGGCTAAGCATGAAAACGCAAGATTGCTGAGGTGGTCTTTATTGCTTCAACCTTATCAGTTTAGTATCCAATATATCCCAGGCAAATTGAATGTCGGTGCAGATTTCCTCAGTCGGCACCCCTGTGATCAAAATTAGAGTAGTGGCAGACGTGAGGAGTAATTTTACCTATGTGTATCGCTGGTTTTGGAACTTGCCATAGGCATGTTTTCAAGTGGGGAGATGTGTAGTGAAATTGACAGAGATACAACGGTAAAATCCCTCCAAAGATAACATTTAAGGATAAAAACATAATGCGTAGGCTGCTGATGTACATGATCGCCTAGACCGCGGGTCATCATCCTCCATAATAATTGACTTGCTAGACAGGAGGGGAACGGCGGATCAAAAAAGAAAAAAAATATGACTGGAAAGGCTAAGGAGACGCAATTGGGGGGGAAACGGAGAAAAGTCACGTTTCCCAAGTTGACATAAAAAGTAAGCAACTCCACAGAAGGGACCCTAGATATGTTACGCCACAGTCATTTATTGGACGCTTTTGCGATACCAAGCTTTTGATTTGAATGGAGCGGTAAAACGCAGATGTTAGGAATATTACAAAAATTAAAAAGTAATTTTTTCTTAATATTAATGTTAGGAATATAAAATTAGCTGGCCGGATGGCCTATTCTGAGCAGTGAACTAAGATGGTCTTAATTTTACAAACGGATAGATAATATTGAAGATAATGACAAAAGACAGTGTAGTTCACATCATCGACAGACTGTGTTGAATAAAAAAGTGTCGCAATTTGCACACAAAAACACGACCTTGGACGCAGGTGTTCAAATTTACTTAGTATGGAGGAGAGGGTTTTTGAGCGGTAGCTGTGTCTAAATATAACTTTTAACGACAAAATTTTGGAGGGGAGAGAAAGGTTGGTTCAAAAATCAAGCACATTTTTTTTTAGAAACACAAGTAGAGACGGACAGACTAACAGATAAACATCCATACTTGACTGAAGCATGACTGAAATGACTTTATGGTAGGAAATTTGAAATTTAAAATAAACCGAGGCAGTGATTGGCCACAGACAATCATATCATTAGCGCTCAGACGCGAAAGTGGGGCCATTCTTCAATAGTTGTTCAGTGATAGACACAGATTTTAAAGTGTGGTGATTCCATATGAAAGCAAGTGAAATAAATTTAGGGACGCCATACTATAGCCAGCAGCTCAGCTGAGTTTTGCTAGCAATTCTGTGTTATTTATTCATAATCTGGTAAGATTGAAATTATTTCCTTATATATTTTGAATATTGTTTCATGTTTGAGTGATTTGATACTGCCATATCGAAATCTAGCCTTACAAACAAGTAGGGATTTGCTCTAGACCCCCCGCCCTAGTCAGGGTCTAGGGACCAACAATGTACATAAACTCCAGCAAGGATTATGCAAGACAGATCAAGTGTTGAGAATAATGATACATATTACCTATCCTCTTTTAGGGCCGAAAACTAATAAACATTTTTCAGGATCTATGGTCTGGGAGGATCTATCTGATGTAAAACCACCATGGTAAATGTGCTGTTTGGTCAGAGAGATCTGACCTGTCTGTATGATGTGGTTGTTGTGTCACTGTTGTGTCCAGACGTGGGTAGAGAATAGATTTTGACACATGGCCCATACTTTGATTGCAGAGCTGCGAGTTTCTGTCGTCAACAAAGCAGGGTCTATTCAGTTGGTGACTTTACTCGAGTGTATCTGTGCAGTATTTGTGACAGAGACCACCATTATTGCCCGCCAGCACGGAGAGGTGGGACCACCTGATTTCAGCACCAGAGCGACAACTACCAGATGAGTGAGCCTCTGGTCTGCTGGACTTTCACCAACGCCCTTTAGTTACTAAGAACCCCATAAAGATTCCCACCATTTTCTGGACACTGTGTAGTCAATATAGACAGGTGTGATGAGGCCACCCCAACAGCACAAACAGTACTATCCTCCCAAGTAGATGAATACTAGAACATTTTAATAAAACTAACTAGTATAGTACATATATATGTACACTATTGCATTTATGATATAATATTCTATGCATTTCTTTTCATAATCTCTAAATCCTTTTAAGTTCTGGTCAACCTAAAAAATTGACACAGAACAAAATAAATGTAATATACTTATATCAAAAAATTTTACACACGTGAGTTAGTTCAGTGTATTTTAACATTTATTAATATTATTAGTCTTGTTAATATCTGTGGGTATATTTATAATCCATTACACCACACTACATATCATAACCCTAGACACTTTACGTAGCCACATTCATTAAAAAAAAATTAAGTGTGAGGTCGTAGTGGTAGCAAGAAAGGCCTTCTGACAATTCACCACTACATTTTATCTCAGGAGCCTTCACAGCTGGCCTCATACAATTTTACATTTAGTAATAACACAGCATCATACAACACTGTCATGAAATATTCTAATCCACATATATAAATTATTAGGTAAATATGAAGCCTAACAAATAAAATTAATAAAGAAAAGAGCAATGGTAAAATGACAGTGCTATCACAAAGAATGTACTCGAAATCCCCCTTGTTTTCTGCTTCGTCTGCAAATTGTAACGCTTTCACGTTGATAGTAAAGCTTACTGTATTATTACCCGCCTTCTTCAATGAAACGTGTGCTGTATTTCTTGGAAAAGCATTGAGACGTACTGCGTAATGACCTAAATTAACCCTAACATTAATTATACTGCGTTACCAAAACGAACGAACAGATGGACTAAAGGGATAAAAAGAGAAGGGAGAGGCAGAAAGCCGAACACTAAACCCGCTTCGCGCGATACACAATTACTACCATCACGCGTGTAAGTCTACATGCACTAATTTTTTTTCAGACGGACAGTGATAAAATACACTACCCTTTCCCAGAGTTAGGTTTATAAATCATAACAGACTCTTATTAGAAAAGACAACATTATATGGGTTTACGTTTGAACACATAACAGTACCCAGACAGCACATCTTCTAAACAGGAGATAGAAGAAATTGCATATTTTGAACGCAGCCACGTAGCTCCTTTAAATTAGTATTTTTGGGTTCCTTAGGGTTTGCTGACAAATAATATGTAAAACGTTACGCAAATAGTCCAGGAATTAATAAATTATACCCAAAATAAAATATTGGGGGTGCCTGACAGCATAAAATCATTTCTGCTCATAAAATTTTTTTTATAACGTGTTTGAAAAAACCTTACGTTACATAAATAGCCTACCATGTAAACTCCAAATTGATTGGAGCGCAACAAATGAAAGCCTAACCACGATTGGTCGGGCTATAAATACTATCTTGGTTGTTGGGGGAGACGGGAAAAGATAACATTTTTTTCAAACACTTGTCGAAACGTGGCTCATTGGCCAGTCTCGCTGATATACACACTTGGGAGCGTTAGTTCGAGACCACTAATTCAAATAAGCTTGATAAAGCGACAGTACGTTGAAGCTAGCTCACATTTTTGCTAAAATAAAAGCCTGGAACATAGGCAGAACGGAATTTGTGCCAGTTTGTGCCAGAATTCATTGCTAATCAACGTATCTGTGTTTATTTCCATGAAATTGTGGTAAGCTTGAACCATTCAGTATCTTTTAATGAAAAATTGAATGTGAATTGTTGATTTATGCCTGTATATATATGTGTAGTTCAGTGGCAAACGTGAGGTAAAGCCTATAATGCTCCAGCCTGAACAGAGGGTGTCGGAGAGAAGTAAAACGGCATGGAATGGCCAAATAGTACACTGACACCTGGATGATGGACTAGAAAGAAATAATGCTGGAAGTGCAGAGGCGTAGTAACCATTAAGAAGGGTAATACTGGAATAAAGTATTTCAAATGAAGCTGACTGTTGGCCTAACGCTCTGAACGCAATGTTTGTGCTGTATTGTGATCAGTGTAAAAGAGAATATAAATTAGTTATGAAGTAGAAGGTACATCCTTCTTGATTTCAGGGACAGTGGTCTTGATGGTAGTGAGCAGCACCTGGTCAGAGATTTGCTGAATCCAGAGTCGGACAGCATACTCCTTGGTCTTTTTAGCTATCAGTGAGGTGTCTCCTGAGCCCAGAGAGGAGAATTCGAGCAGAGGAGTCCTTTCCTGCCGCCATCACGCCAGATAAGCGAATTGGCCAGCTGAGCTCAACATTATGTCCCCTCATCTTGAAATAACTTTATAAAAATACTATTCAGAGGGGAATTTACTTGTCTTAAAATCAGGAACTGTGAACATCTACAATAATGGTCCCTAAAGACAAACTATTGAAGTCATGATGACAAATACCAACAGAGCTTGAACAAAACAAAACCAGTATTACCTCATTTTACCACTACACAAATGACACACATAGAACATTGGTAATAATATATGTCACTACAATATTCATATTAAATACATTCTGTACATAACTTGTAATTTAAATTGATTGTGATTCCTGGTTCCCTTGTAGTTGAATCAGGACACATATTCATTCATGCCAGTAATGAATACATATTGTTATTTGAAACGTTACGAGTGACTTCTTTAAGCTATTCTCATAGAGTGTTATATGTATGTGAGTGTCACAGTGTTGTTAAGAGTAGTGGATTAAATTAAATTGTTTATCTGTCTGTTGTTGTGACTTACACTTCACCATACACATACCCTAGACACATAACGTAGCATCACACTATTCCAGAATAATTCTGACTGAGATATATAGATATGTGGCAGCAAGTAAGGTTATATATATAATATACTACTCTTATTAGATATATATATACCTTCACAGCTGATCTCAGTCAGTACACTAAGTCCCTTATAAATATCTATAACATCCCACTTCACCACATATATTGGGGTCTCGCTCTTGGGATTTTGAATCTTTAACTATTAAAAATATTGGGGGTAATTCACTTCAGGGAATATAAGAATTAAAAGGTATCCTTGGGTGGAATTAAATAAGGTTGAGCTCACGGTGCCTGTTTTGTCCATTAGAGATTGAATTGTTGGTTAGACATTGTATTAAGTTACCTGATAGACAATGGCGGACCTGGCCAAATTTCGATCTGCTGCGGTTCAGACTGCAAAAGAGTTAGGATTAGATGGGCAAGTTATGGTTGCCTATGTCACAACGGAATGTGACAAATTTATTGAACGCGAAGAAAGAAGATTAGAAAAAAGAAGCCGAAAGAAAGTTAGAGGCTGAGACTAAGAGGTTGCAAGCTGAGGCTGAGACTAAGAGGTTGCAGATTGAGGCTGAGGCTAAGAAATTGGAGGCAGAAAGAGAAGACAAAAGATTAGCTGCAGAAAGAGAAGCCGAGGAAAGAAGACAAGCTGCAGAAAGGGAAGCAGAAAAGGAGGAGAAGAGATTACAAAGGGAACATGAGTTACGACTAAGGGAGTTTGAGTTTCAAGGCCATGCTCCTGAAAATGGTGCCAGCCCCTTTGCCTCTGATGCTACGGTTACTCAAGGAGCCTCAATCTCAGCTATGAACTTTCATTTAGATCATTTTGTTGAGAAAGACGATGATATTGAGAGCTATATAAATAGGTACGAACTATTAGCTACCACGTATGGGTTAGAGAGAGAAAGGTGGAGCTTAAAGTTATCTCAGGGACTTCGTGGGGCAGCTTATGAAGTTTTTGCAAAAATGAGCAGAGGTGATCAGGAAAATTATGACATGCTAAAGCAGGCTCTTTTGTTAAGGTATGAAAAGAATGCAGAGTTTTACAGGAAAAAATTTAGGAATGCTAAACTACTGTCAGGTGAAACCTATCACCAGTTCTCTGCACGAATAGAGACATACTTGGAGAAATGGACTTCTCTGGGGAAAACCCAAGATCTTAAGGAAATGGTCCTTATAGAGCAATTAAGAGAGTCCATGGCTCCAGACCTGAGAAAGTTTCTCATGGAACAAGGTGCAGAGAGGCTGGGTGAGTTGCTAAATGTTGCTGAAAGGTATCAAGCAGCTCAAGCAGAGGTAACAGGTAATAAAAAGAAACAGGTGGACAACTTTAGGGCACCACAGAACTTTAATAAATTTGATCCTAAGGATCAAAATAAAGGTAAGCACCAATTTGATAGGCCACGGTATGAAAATAAAAATAAATTCCCACAATTCGATGAAAGGAAATATAATGAAAGAAAATCTTTCAACCAAGGAAAAAGGTGGTGTAAGAATTGTCAGATGGACAATCATGACACTGACCGTTGCAGAAGGAAACCTGTGTATATGGCAACCCTTCAGGTCAGGTCGACCTCAAGACAGGAGGAGGATATTATGTTGGATACCACTCCAGAAGAGATGAGGAAGGCACAGGCTGGAGATAAAACACTCAAGCCTTGTTTCAGAAAATTGTCAACTTGTCATACAACTCCAGGCAAGGGAGATTTTTACATGAAAAACAAGTTGATGTATAGGAAGGCCGGAACTAGATCCCATGGTCACGGACAGCTGGTTCTTCCAAAAAGATATAGGGCAGACTTAATAAGGAGCCTACATGTGAAACCAGATGGGGACCATGAGAAGATAGGTACCATCATTCAAAAGGTGGCTCACAATTATTATTGGCCCAAAGCAAGATGGGACATTGAGAACTTTGTAGAAAGGTGTAGCATAGCACATGAGGGAACACCCACAAGTGGGAACATGGATCAGGACCTGGACACGCCACGGGGCAAAATTAGGCCTGATAATAAAAGAAAAATAGATTTGATAAAGTGGACCAAATGGAATGGGAAGCCCCTTTTCACGGACAAGCTTCACTTAACTGTTTTACAATGGCCACTATGCGGAGAGTGCAAAAAGATGTCTTACCCCAGGATAAGCCGACAATCCCTCAATCGGACTTAAACAAACTGGAGGAAGAAGATGTAGAGAGGAAATCTCTCATCAAGAATTTTAAGAGGGGAGAAAGCCCCAAAAGAAAAATTGGTAGCGGTCGTTTTGTGAATGATAATTCTGGGAGGAAAAATCATCACTATAAAGCTTCAAGTGGAAGAGACCATACCGGTGCATGGACAAATAGGTCCACACAATTAAAGGTCCATATGTAGCTTTGTTAAGAACGTGGACTGATGAAAAGGCAGAGGAAAACATTACATCTTCATACCAGTATGTGAATGAGCTGACCACTCGGTTAAAAACTGGCTGGAAACTTGCCAATGAAAATTTGAAACAAGCCAGGAAGAAACATGCTGCCTATTATAACAGGAAGGCGAAAGACAGAAATTTGGCTGTGGGAGAGAAGGTACTGCTTCTTTTGCCCGGGAGTCAGAATAAGTTACAAATTGGATGGCAGGGTCCATATACAGTTCTAGAGAAGGTGTCTAGAACAAATTATAAGATAGATAAGAAGGGGAAAGAAAAAATCTATCATGTGAATCTCCTGAAGAAATATTTGGAAAGAGAACATCAGGAAGAGACACACTTGTTGACCTTGTCCATCGCCATGGAGATGAAAAAGGAACCACTTTCATCATTTGAATATCCATTACACCCCTGTGAGACAGCAGCACAGGTGAAAATCAGTACACATTTAACGAAAACTCAGAAAGAGAGAGTGCAACAGGTTCTAAATAATCATGCAGAGGTGTTAACAGACCGACCAGGGCATACAAACCTATTGGAATATGATATGAAATTAATAGACTCCACACCTGTCTGTATGAAACCATATTCGATTCCGTTTGCTAAGGAAAAAGCTTTGAAGGAAGAGATAGACTATCTGTTGAAGGAAGGAATTATTTCGCACAGTGAGTCTTCGTATAGTTCCGGTGTTGTACTTTTAAGGAAGCCCTCTGGAGAACATAGACTCTGTATAGATTACAGGAGACTGAATGCTATTACAGAAGGACAGGTGGATCCATTGCCGGATACAAATCAGCTGTTTGCCAGACTAAATAAAGCTAAATATTTCTCAAAAGTGGATCTGAGTAAAGGATACTATCAGATTCCAGTAAAGCCTGAGGTTAGACCATACCTAGCTCTTAGTACCTCAGAAGGACACTATGAGTTTAATAGATTGCCATTTGGATTGAAGAATGCGCCTAGTGTCTTCTCTAGAATGATGAGAAAATTATTGGATCCTCTGAATAATCCCTGTATAACAATTTTTATGGATGATATCCTTATAGCAACAGAAACATTTGAGGAACACATTGACTCTCTGAACATGCTGTTTGATCGACTTAGGGAGGCAAATTTAACAGCCCGACCAACCAAATGTTGCGTTGGTTGTAAAGAATTGGAATTTTTGGGACACACAGTTTATCAGGGAAACATGACCCCTGACCCAAAGAATTTAGAGAAACTACAGAAAGCCCCGAGACCACAAACCAAGAAGGACGTGAGATCCTTTGTCTCATTATGTGGTTTCTACCAGAAGTATATCAAAAACTTTAATTCCATATGTGCACCTTTAACGGAATTGACACGTAAAGGACTTCCAGATCGCATTACATGGACACCACAATGTGAAATGACTTACCAAGAATTGAAGGAAAAGCTCACAAGTAAACCCATTTTGAAATTACCTGACTTAAGTCAAGAATTCATAGTAAGGACGGATGCAAGTAATATTGGGCTAGGTGCAACTTTACTACAGAAATCAGATGCATTGGATGGGGAATTAAGCCCAGTGGCATATGCTAGCAGAAAGTTGAATAAAGCTGAAATCAACTACTCAACTAGCGAAAAAGAATGTCTTGCAGTAATATGGGCAATAAAGAAATTCAATATTTATCTATATGGGAAGGCATTTAAGTTGCAAACTGACCACAAACCTTTATCGTTTGTAGCACAGGCTAAGCATGAGAACTCTAGGTTACTCCGATGGTCTTTGCTTCTGGCTCCATATAATTTTAGCATTGAATATATATATCTGGAAAAACCAATCTGGGAGCGGATTTTTTAAGCCGCCATCCGTGTGATGAGAATCACCGTAAACCCCAGAAATAATAATAAATTTCTCTATGTGTATATAGAATAAAGGACTGACATATAATGTCTGTTTTAAGAGGGGAAGTGTCATGAAATATTCTAATCCACATATATATAAATTATTAGGTAAATATGAAGCCTAACAAATAAAATTAATAAAGAGAAGAGCAATGGTAAAATGACAGTGCTGTCACAAAGAATGTACTCGAAATCCCCCTTGTTTTCTGCTTCGTCTGCAAATTGTAACGCTTTCACGTTGATAGTAAAGCTTACTGTATTATTACCCGCCTTCTTCAATGAAACGTGTGCTGTATTTCTTGGAAAAGCATTGAGACGTACTGCGTAATGACCTAAATTAACCCTAACATTAATTATACTGCGTTACCAAAACGAACGAACAGATGGACTAAAAGGATAAAAAGAGAAGGGAGAGGCAGAAAGCCGAACACTAAACCCGCTTCGCGCGATACACAATTACTACCATCACGCGTGTAAGTCTACATGCACTAATTTTTTTTCAGACGGACAGTGATAAAATACACTACCCTTTCCCAGAGTTAGGTTTATAAATCATAACAGACTCTTATTAGAAAAGACAACATTATATGGGTTTACGTTTGAACACATAACAGTACCCAGACAGCACATCTTCTAAACAGGAGATAGAAGAAATTGCATATTTTGAACGCAGCCACGTAGCTCCTTTAAATTAGTATTTTTGGGTTCCTTAGGGTTTGCTGACAAATAATATGTAAAACGTTACGCAAATAGTCCAGGAATTAATAAATTATACCCAAAATAAAATATTGGGGGTGCCTGACAGCATAAAATCATTTCTGCTCATAAAATTTTTTTTTTATAACGTGTTTGAAAAAACCTTACGTTACATAAATAGCCTACCATGTAAACTCCAAATTGATTGGAGCGCAACAAATGAAAGCCTAACCACGATTGGTCGGGCTATAAATACTATCTTGGTTGTTGGGGGAGACGGGAAAAGATAACATTTTTTTTCAAACACTTGTCGAAACGTGGCTCATTGGCCAGTCTCGCTGATATACACACTTGGGAGCGTTAGTTCGAGACCACTAATTCAAATAAGCTTGATAAAGCGACAGTACGTTGAAGCTAGCTCACATTTTTGCTAAAATAAAAGCCTGGAACATAGGCAGAACGGAATTTGTGCCAGTTTGTGCCAGAATTCATTGCTAATCAACGTATCTGTGTTTATTTCCATGAAATTGTGGTAAGCTTGAACCATTCAGTATCTTTTAATGAAAAATTGAATGTGAATTGTTGATTTATGCCTGTATATATATGTGTAGTTCAGTGGCAAACGTGAGGTAAAGCCTATAATGCTCCAGCCTGAACAGAGGGTGTCGGAGAGAAGTAAAACGGCATGGAATGGCCAAATAGTACACTGACACCTGGATGATGGACTAGAAAGAAATAATGCTGGAAGTGCAGAGGCGTAGTAACCATTAAGAAGGGTAATACTGGAATAAAGTATTTCAAATGAAGCTGACTGTTGGCCTAACGCTCTGAACGCAATGTTTGTGCTGTATTGTGATCAGTGTAAAAGAGAATATAAATTAGTTATGAAGTAGAAGGTACATCCTTCTTGATTTCAGGGACAGTGGTCTTGATGGTAGTGAGCAGCACCTGGTCAGAGATTTGCTGAATCCAGAGTCGGACAGCATACTCCTTGGTCTTTTTAGCTATCAGTGAGGTGTCTCCTGAGCCCAGAGGAGAATTCGAGCAGAGGAGTCCTTTCCTGCCGCCATCACGCCAGATAAGCGAATTGGCCAGCTGAGCTCAACATTATGTCCCCTCATCTTGAAATAACTTTATAAAAATACTATTCAGAGGGGAATTTACTTGTCTTAAAATCAGGAACTGTGAACATCTCCAATAATGGTCCCTAAAGACAAACTATTGAAGTCATGATGACAAATACCAACAGAGCTTGAACAAAACAAAACCAGTATTACCTCATTTTACTACTACACAACTGACACACATAGAACATTTGTAATAATATATGTCACTACAATATTCATATTAAATACATTCTGTACATAACTTGTAATTTAAATTGATTGTGATTCCTGGTTCCCTTGTAGTTGAATCAGGACACATATTCATTCATGCCAGTAATGAATACATATTGTTATTTGAACCGTTACGAGTGACTTCTTTAAGCTATTCTCATAGAGTGTTATATGTATGTGAGTGTCACAGTGTTGTTAAGAGTAGTGGATTAAATTAAATTGTTTATCTGTCTGTTGTTGTGACTTACACTTCACCATACACATACCCTAGACACAAAACGTAGTCACCACACTATTCCAGAATAATTCTGACTGAGATATATAGATATGTGGCAGCAAGTAAGGTTATATATATAATATACTACTCTTATTAGATATATATATACCCTCTGTTTAGCAAGTCAATTATTATGGAGGATGATGACCCGCGGTCTAGGCGATCATGTACTATTCGCAGCCTACGCATTATGTTTTTATCCTTAAATGTTATCTTTGGAGGATTTTTTACCGTTGTATCTCTGTCAATTTCACTACACATCTCCCCACTTGAAAACATGCCTATGGCAAGTTCCAAAACCAGCGATACACATAGGTAAAATTACTCCTCACGTCTGCCACTACTCTAATTTTGATCACAGGGGTGCCGACTGAGGAAATCTGCACCGACATTCAATTTACGGCTTGCATAAGCGACTGGTTTCAGTTCCCCATCAGGTGAAGCTGATCTTTGCAACAAAGCCCCTCCTAGTCCTACATTACTTGCATCGGTTCTTAAGACAAAGTCCTGTGTCAAATCAGGCAGTTTGAGAATAGGCTTGCTAGTGAGTTTTTCCTTTAACTCCAGGAACGCTAGTTCACATTGTGCAGTCCAAATAATTTTATCTGGAAGTCCCTTGCGAGTCAGATCAGTCAGAGGAGCACAAATAGCGTTAAAATTCTTGATGTATTTCTGATAAAATCCGCATAACGACACAAATGATCGCACGTCCTTCTTTGTTTGTGGCCTAGGTGCTCTCTGCAGTTTTTCCAAGTTCTTAGGATCAGGGGTCATATTACCCTGATATACAGTGTGTCCCAAGAATTCCAACTCTTTGCATCCAATACAACATTTTGTTGGCCTAGCAGTTAAGTTCGCCTCCCGAAGTCTATCAAACAACATCTCCAGAGCTTCAATGTGTTCTTCAAATGTCTCGGTGGCGACGAGAATATCATCCATGAAATTTGTGATACATGGGTTATTCAGGGGGTCCAACAATTTTCGCATCATCCTTGAAAACACACTCGGAGCATTTTTCAGTCCGAATGGTAGCATATTGAATTCATAATGTCCATCCGAAGTGCTAAAAGCCAAATAAGGTCTCACTTCAGGCTCCCCAGACGGTTTTCTCAACAAAACGACACTAGAACTAAAAGATGATTCACTGTGCGAAATAATCCCCTCCTTCAACAAATACTCTATTTCTTCCTTCAATGCCTTCTCCTTCGCGAACGGAATAGAATAGGCTCTCATACAGATTGGGTTTGAGTCTACCAGTTTCATGTCATACTGTAGCAAATTTGTATGGCCTGGTTTATCTGTTAATACATCTGTATGTTCCTCCAGAACCTTTTGAACTCTCTCCCTCTGGTTTTTAGTCAGGTGCTTACTGACTTTTACCTGTGCTGCTGTTTCACAAGGATGTAATGGGTATTCATGTGAGGTGAGTGGTTCTTTTTGCATCTGGGTTGCAATAGCTAAGGTCAATAAGGGGGTGCTTTCCTGGAGTGGTCTGTCCAGATACTTCTTTAACAGGTTTACATGATAAACTTTTTCCTTCCCCTTTTTGTCAATTTTATAGTTTGTTCTAGACACCTTCTCTAGAACCGTATATGGACCTTGCCAACCAATTTGTAATTTATTCTGGCTTCCGGGTAGTAGAAGCAGCACCTTCTCTCCGACTGCCAGTTCCCTGTCCTTTGCCTTCCTATTAAAATATGCTGCATGTTTCTTCCTGGCTTGTTTCAAATTATCATTTGCCAGTTTCCATCCAGCTTTCAAACGATTGGTCAGTTCGTTCACATATTGATAAGATGAGGTAACAGTCTCTTCCGCCTTCTCATCTGTCCAGGTCCTTAATAGAGTTACATCTGGATCTTTAATTTATCATACTTATTTTTCATGGAACCCGTCTGGTCCCGTCCATTAGAAGCTTTATAATGAGGACTTTTCTTCCTAGAATCATCACTCACAAATCGACCACTACCAATTTTTTTCTTGGGTTTATCTCCCCACTTTAGATTGCTTATGAGAGATCTTCGCTCTCTTTTCTGTTCTTCCAGCTTATATAATCCTGACCGAGGGATTGTCCGATTATTCTGGGTTAAATTTCTTCTTTGTACTTGTCGCATAGTGGCCATGTTAATCCATTCAAGTGACGACTGGGTGTGAAAAGGGGGCTCCCATTCCACTTTGTCTACCTGAGTATAATTAGTTTTCCTTTCAGGCCTAAAGTTGCCCCGTGGCGTTTCTAGGTCCTGCACATATTTTCCCTTTGTGGGTGTTCCCTCATGAAATACGCCACATGCTTCTACAAAGTTTTCAACATCGACATTTACGTCGGGCCAATAGTATTTTCGAGCAATCTTTTGGCAGATGGTACCGACTTTCTCATGGTCACCATCTTTTCCAACATGTAAGCTCCTTATTAAGTTTGCCCTATATATCTTGGGAAGAACTAACTGTCCGTGACCAGTGGATCTAGTTCCTGTCTTCCTGTATAATAGTTTGTTCTTCATGAAATATTCCCCCTTGCTCGGAGGTGTGTGGCATTTGGGCAATTTTTTAAAACAGGGCTTGAGTGTCCTATCCTCAGCCTGCGCCTTCCTCATCTCCTCTGGATGAGCATTTATAGGTTCACCTTCTTCCTCCTTCTTCTGTGACCTGGTCTGCACTGTCGCCATGATCACACGTTTCTCGGGATTCCCCAAGAAGACGTATCTACACCCCAATATCAGAGGGTAGATTGGTTCATCTATCACTGCTGCTCTGATTTCTCCTTCCACATAGCGAGTTTTCACCGTTATCCTTGCGATGGGAAGTGTCATGAGTGGTATGTCCTTAGTCGCCCCTTGTATTTCCACTGTTTCTGTGGTATACTGACTTGGGTCCACTAGGCTAGACTTCACAACTGAATCATAATCCAAACCTGTATCATAAAGGCACCTTATGGTGACCCCATTACAAATAACATCCTCACAAACTGGGGGGTGATAAGGTTCCTGTTGTCCCTTAGGATTAACCTTTAATCTTTGCGTCCCCGACTTCATTGCAGCAATGTTTGAAGGTTTCCTTCTACAAAATTCGGTGTTATGGTTATCCTTCTTGCACCATTTACACCATCTTTTTCCTTGGTTCAACGGTTTTCTTTCATTGAACTTTTGGTCATTGAACTGTGAGTTTCTGTCGCGATAGTCATTTCTTGGCCGCTCAAAGTTTGTCCTTCCTTTATTTCCCTGCTCTCTATTATCAAATTTATTAAATTGCTGTGGAGCTTTAAAATTATCTATGTGCTTCTTTTTAGCAGGACTCTCTCAATTGCTCAATCATGATCATTTCTTTAAGATCTTGGGTCTTCCCCAGAGCCGTCCATTTCTCCAAATAGGTTTCTAGTCTAGCAGAGAATTGGTGGTATGTCTCCCCAGACAACAGTTTGGCATTTCTAAATTTCTTACGATAAAATTCACCATTCTTCTCGTACCTTAATAACAAAGCCTGCTTTAACATGTCATAATTGTCTTGGTCTTCCCTGTTCATTTTGGCAAATACTTCATAAGAAGTACCTCTCAATCCCTGTGATAGCTTTAAGCTCCACCTCTCTCTCTCTAACCCATATGTAGTAGCTAATAACTCAAAACGTCCTAGGTACCCCTCTATGTCATCGTCTTTTTCAACAAAATGGTCTAAATGAAACCCCATAGCTGAGTTTGAGGCTCCCAGACTAGGCGTAGCATCTGAGGCAAAAGGGCTGGCACCATTTTCAGGAGCCTGGCCTTGTAATTCCAGCTCCCTTAGTCGTAATTCGTGCTCCCTTTGCAACCTTCTATCTTCTGCCTCCCTTTCGGCCTTTTTATCTTCTGCCTCCCTTTCGGCCTTTTTATCTTCTGCCTCCCTTTCGGCCTTTTTATCTTCTGCCTCCCTTTGCTGTCGTTTTTTCTTCTGCCTCCCTTTGCTGTCGTTTTTCTTCTGCCTCAATCTGCAGCCTCTTAATTTCTCTATCAGCCTCAATTTGTAACCTCTTCTCTTCAGCTACCTTTCTATCTTCCCTTTCAATATATTTATCACATTCAGCCGTTACGTATTGAATTAAAATTTGACCATCCATTCCCATCTCCTTCGCGGTGAGCACAGCAGCTGATCTAAATTTTGCCAGCTCCGCCATACTTTTTAGACAATATAATAATATACAAGCTAAATCTCTAACCAGTAAATACACTAAGTACTTCTTATGACTATAGTCTAACCAATTCTAACTAACCAGTTAACTAATTAATTATTACTGGCTGTGAAGATTCACCAACTTTTATCTGCAGGGACACTTTTAATTTTAAAGGAAATTTTACAATTTATTTCCCTACTTTTATTTCTCCCACCAGGAGATCCTAATATTACTGTTGGGCTAATTATCCCTGGACAAGACCCCAATTTATGTAGTGGTGTTGATGGTATTGTATGATGTTGATATTACTAAATGTAATTGTATGAGGCCAGCTGTGAAGGCTCCTGAGATAAAATGTAGTTGAGAATTGTCAGAAGGCCTTTCTTGCTACCACTACGACCTCACACTTAATTTTTTTTTTAATGAATGTGGCTACGTAAAGTGTCTAGGGTTATGATATGTAGTGTGTGGTGTAATAGGTTATAGATATACCCACAGATATTTAACAAGACTAATAATATTAATAAATGTTAAAATACACTGAACTAACTCACGTGTGTAAAATTTTTTGATAAAAATTATATTACATTTATTTTGTTCTGGATCAATTTTTTAGGTTGACCAGAACTTAAAAGGATTTAGAGATTATGAAAGAAATGCATGGAATATTATATCATAAATGCAATAGTGTACATATATATGTACTATACTAGTTAGTTTTATTAAAATGTTCTAGTAGTCATCTACTTGGGAGGATAGTTACTGTTTGTGCTGTTGGGGTGGCCTCATCACACCTGTCTATATTGACTACCCAGTGTCCAGAAAATGGTGGGAATTTTTATGGGGTATTAGTAACTCACAGCTTTGGTGAATGTCCAGCAGACCAGAGGCTCACTCATCTTATATTTGTAGCTCTGGTGCTGAAAACTGATGGTCCCACCTCTCCGTGCTGGCGGGCAATAATGGTGGTCTCTGTCACAAGTACTGCACAGATACACTCGAGTAAAGTCACCAACTGAATAGTCACTGCTTTGTTGACAACAGAAACTCGCAGCTCTGCAATCAAAGTATGGGCCATGTGTCAAAATCTATTCTCTACCCACGTCTGGACACAACACTGACACAACAACCACATCATACAGACAGGTCAGATCTCTCTGACCAAACAGCACATTTACCATGGTGGTTTTACATCAGATAGATCCTCCCAGACTATAGATTCTGAAAAATATTTATTAGTTGTCTGCCCTAAAAGAGGATAGGTAATATGTTTCATTATTCTCAACACTTGATCTGTCTTGCATAATCCTTGCTGGAGTTTATGTACATTGTTGGTCCCTAGACCCTGACTAGGGCGGGGGGTCTAGAGCAAATCCCTACTTGTTTGTAAGGCTAGATTTCGATATGGCAGTATCAAATCACTCGAACATGAAACAATATTCAAAATATACAAAGAAATAATTTCAATCTTACCAGATTATGAATAAATAACACAGAATTGCTAGCAAAACTCAGCTGAGCTGCTGGCTATAGTATGGCGTCCCTAAATTTATTACACTTTCTTTCATATGGAAATCACCACACTTTAAAATCTGTGTCTATCACTGAACAACTATTGAAGAATGGCCCCACTTTCGCGTCTGAGCGCTAATGATATGATTGTCTGTGGCCAATCACTGCCTAGGTTTATTTTAATTTCAAATTTCCTACCATAAAGTCATTTCAGTCATGCTTCAGTCAAGTATGGATGGTTATCTGTTAGTCTGTCCGTCTCTACTTGTGTTTCTACAAAATGTACTAGATTTTTGAACCAACCTTTCTCTCCCCTCCAAAATTTTGTCGTTAAAAGTTATATTTAGACACAGCTACCACCCAAAAACCCTCTCCTCCATACTAAGTAAATTTGAACACCTGCGTTTCGAGGTCGTGTTTTTTTTTGTGCAATTAGCGACACTTTTAGATTCAATACAGTCTGTCTATGATGTGAACAACACTGTCTTTTGTCATTATCTTCAATATTATCTATCCGTCTGTAAAATTAAGACCATATTAGTTCACTGCTCAGAATAGGCCATCCGGCCAGCTAATTTTTATATTCCTAACATTAATATTAAGAAAAAAGTACTTTTTAAATTTTGTAATATTCCAAACATCTGCGTTTTAGCCGCTGAATTCAAATCAAGGGCTTGGTATTGCAAAAGCGTCCAATAAATGACTGTGGCGTATTATATCTAAGGTCCCTTCTGTCGAGTTGCTTACTTTTTATGTCAACTTGGGAAACGTGACTTTTCTCCGTTCCCCCCCCCCCCCCCCAATTGCGTCTCCCTAGCCTCTCTAGCCCCACGCAATCCCTCCAGTCATATTTTTTTCCTTTTTGATCCGCCGTTCCCCTCCTGTTTAGCAAGTCAATTATTATGGAGGATGATGACCCGCGGTCTAGGCGATCATGTACTATTCGCAGCCTACGCATTATGTTTTTATCCTTAAATGTTATCTTTGGAGGATTTTTTACCGTTGTATCTCTGTCAATTTCACTACAGCCACAACAACACAGAAAACCACTCATCTAATACTTGAAAGCGCATAACCCACCATCACCATCACCATCGCTAGAAACTGCAACAAAAATTGACCTAACCAGGGACCCCCACAACATAATGACATTTGATTTTACCACAATAAGAGTTCACAAAAAACTTACCAGAGTAAATGAGAACCAGAAGGGAAGAACAAAAACACTTACAAATAATATTCCCCGCACAACTTCAGCACGAGAAGTAACATAAAATACCAACCCAAAAAAACAATATCAACAATACCCCAGTGATACATGCAAGATATGTTAAATGCACTAAAAAAGATGGAAAAAGATACAGTTAAAATAAACTACAAACCTCTCAAAACGTAACACGGTAAAGAGAGATAAACGTAGGAACATGGAATAGGATACACAATAAACACTACAGACACTAGGCAACGCCATAACAAACAGTAAGCGAAATCTCAGCCCGTAAGAATCAACACAAGAAAAACCAACCATTATAATGTGCTATATAGAATAAAGAACATTATATACCCAAATTATAACTCACATAGGGTTGAACTGAGTATCCCATGCATAAGATAAACACCGGTTTTCTTGTGCAGGGACCAACAATCAAACCAAAGTGTTAAAGATTGTTAAGTGTGGGTGTATGTGTAAAGTTTTCTTGTTTGTCAATGGATGTTTTTCTCCAAAATTTCACGTTAGGCCCGTGCGGGTGTATCTGTGGACGGCATGTATCACGTGTTTAGTTTGCCTGTACGCCATCAGTGTATGTCAGAATGAGTAAGTGTTTGTGCCAGTGTGCATGTCCTTTTCTTGTCTATGTGTTAGTGTGTGTATGTAGATGTACTCGTGTTTGTGCGTGTGCCCTTTTGTAGCTGCCGGGGATATCTGAGGAGACTAAGAAAGGATACGACTACAGCTACCTCAAGCATGTCGTAATGTGAGGTTGTGCATGAGACTAGCAACCTCATAATGTACAACAGATTGCTACAAAATCTTTCACTGCTAGAAGAAATGAGTGTTTTGGTGCATTCTTCCCACAACGAGACTAGCTACAGTGGTAGGTCCAAGCTTCATGCTCCATAAAGTGCGATAAGTGAATGATAGTGATGAAGACATAATTTAAAAAAAATAAATAATATTTGCATATAATTCTTATACCCCCTGTAGTTCCCGGGGGGTCTCTGAAGGGGCAAAGAAAGAACAGGACTACTGAACACTCTTGCGTGTCGTACAAGGCAACTAACAAGAGGTTGTAAAACTGCACTGGCAAACTCATCATATAAAACAATTTACCACAGAGAATATGACTGCTTGGGGCAGGCTTTCTGCAAGGGGGATCAACTGCAGTGGTGCATCCATACCTCATAAGGTGCGCTAATGAATGTGATGATGATGATGATGATGTTGATGAAGATAAACGACTTACAATTGTACTTATCCTTGATAGATAAGGCATAAGTTTTCCTGATCGAAAGGTCTTCAGTATTTGAACATGTGCTCTTATAAACCGACTGACCCAGTGTATAGGTTGAAAAGGCCGCTCCTTATCCAAAAGAAGACCAGTTTAATTTAAAAAAGCAAAAGATATATAGGGCCTTTTTTGGTTCATCCTTTCCCTTAAGACTTCAGCAAGTCTGTCGATCCACCTTTTTTGGAGTTAAAAAAAAATTTGACACAGCATTCACGCAATGCATATGTTTAGGTAAGAGGTAGAGAGAGAGGCAGACAGTATTGAATTAGCCTGCTTTAATAATCTTTCCTCAGTCCCGACACCTCTTAACACTCACAAAAACGTAAGACCATTTGATTACTCGAATCAATCCTCCCTTGAGAAGTTGAATTCGGAAGTCGTGGCTCCAGAATCCATTTCCCGAGCACTTGGGCGCAGCAAGAGGGCTTTGCAGTAATCAAGTAGTACTTAACTGTCGACAGGAACGCAGTCTTGGTTCATTTAGAGAAGACAGAACTGGAAAATGAGCGATAGTGTTCCAAAAATGGGGGGTCGTACAGATATGGGGTGCTAACTGCTAGAGAAAGGGTGCTTCTTGACATTGCATTGGTTTGCACCCCTCTCTCCTGCCGCTAGTTGTCCAAAGAGGAGTCAGCAACGACAGACTTAGCAAGTCGGTTGTGTATATTTGTATTGCTAAATAAAAATGAAGTTTATCTTTCCACTATCATCATCATGTCCCTCTTCGCTTCTTGGAGCACGTGTGTCTCCGCTACAGCTGGCCGTCTGGCAGGAAGCCTGCACCAAAGCATATATATACTCTTACAGCAGTGGTTTCTGTAGCTAGTTCAATCAATCAATACCCTTTAGCTCCCCTAGGAGCATAGGCCTTCAACAAACACATGCCAGGTCTTCCTGTCCTGTGCCATTCGCTCAAGTTCTTTCCATGTTTTCCTCATCATTTTCACCTCTGTTTCCAGTTCTCTTCTCCATGTGTTTTTGTTCTACCTCTGCCTCTCTTTCCCTGTGGATTCCAGAACAAGGACTGCCTTGTAATGCTATCAGCAGGTTTCCTCAATGTGTGTCCTATCCATCGCCAGCGTCGTCTTCTCAACTCTTGTTCCACTGGCACTTGTCTGGTTCTTGTCATCAATTCCACATTTGTGACTTTGTCATACCATTTCAGTCCTTCTATTCTACGCAAGCACCCGTTTATAAAAGTCTGTAGCTTGTTTGGTTGTTGTGGTTTGTTGCTCTCCATGTCTCAGAGCCATACAATAGGACGACATTTGAGTTGAAGATTCTTATTTCGTGTTGGACTTGATTTATCTTGTTCTCCATATGTTTCCCAATGCAATGAAAGCTCCTCTTGCTTTTTGTATTCTTATGTTGATAAGTAGCTAGTTGGTTTACATTGTAAAGTTGCCGACTCCATACACAAGCTCATATGACTCAACTTCGACATGCCTTAAGCGGGGGCATCATCATCATCATATCTTTTTCACTCTTGATGAAGTAAGGGGCCACAATTGCAGATGTCTTGAAGTGTTATACCTAGTGGCGTAGGAGATCATGTCTTTCCACAACTTCCTGTCTCCAGTACAACTTACCAATTATGTTGTTGACGTCTTTCGATGTCATGATGTCAGACTGTCCAGTATTTGCTCTCTTTGTCTTCCTGTATCTGTTTTTCCTTCAATCTTACCTCTTGTGACGATAATTTCCAGCTTTCCTCTTTTCATAACATGCCCCAAAAATGTGGATTTCTTCATTCTAACTTGTGAAATAAATTTCCCATGCGCATTGGCCTCTTTCAGGACATCCTCATTACTCTTTTTGGCGGTTATTGGTATTTTTAACATTCTAGGATAGGAATACGAAGACTTAAAGAAGGAGGAGACAATGATTGAGTGAAATGAAGAGATAGAAAGAGAATAAGACAAACGTTAACGCAACTAAATCATTGCGTTCAAATTCCAATCATCCATCTTGTCATCTAATCTTATGCTACCATCAACGACTGTCTAGAACTAAAACCAGAAAAAAAGAAGTAGGCAGAAAGAAAGAATGAAAGAGAGAAACAGTTATAACTGTTTATCACCTAGACTATTTGAGAATAACAGAGGCAAGTGTTAGTAATCTAGTCGACGAAAGTATGTGCTGATGGATGGCACCTCCGCGCAGCGATCACGGGTTATCGTTTGCCCGTCTTACCTGAAGTATGTACCTGGCAACTGGAAAATGTAGATACCAGAAGAGTAAGGCGGTGAGATAGCTGCAGAGATTCCCTTCCCTCACTTCTATAGTGTTGTTTTCGCTGTCTCGTGAAGTTGTTTTTGCTTTGTCTCATGAAGTTATTTTTGCTTTATCTCATCAAGTTGTTTTCGCTGTCTCATGAAGTTGTTTATGCTGTGTCTCGAGGTTGTGTTTGCTATGTTTCATGAAGTTGATTTTGCTGTGTCTCATGAAGTTGTTTTTGCTAAGTCTCATGAAATTGTTTTCGCTCTGTTTCATGAAATTATTTTTTGCTCTGTCTCATGAAATTGTGTTTGCTCTGTCTCATGCAGTTGTTTTTTGCTCTGTCTCATGAAGTTGTTTTTTGCTCTGTCTCATGAAGTTGTTTTTGCTCTTTCTACTGAACATGCCTTTGCTCTTTCTACTGAACCTGCTTTTGCTCTGTCTCATGAAGTTGTTTTTGCTCTGTCTACTGAACCTGCTTTTGCTCTGTCTGCTGAACCTGCTTTTGCTCTGTCTCATGAAGTTGTTTTTGCTATGTCTAATGAACCTGCTTTTGCTTTCTCTCATGAAGTTGTTTTTGCTCTGTCTACTGAACCTGTTTTTGCTCTGTCTCATGAAGTTGTTTTTGCTTCATCTACTGAACCTGCTTTTGCTCTGTCTCATTAAGTTGTTTTTGCTCTGTCTACTGAACCTGCTTTTGCTCTGTCTCATGAAGTTGTTTTTGCTCTGTCTACTGAACCTGCTTTTGCTCTGTCTACTGAACCTGCTTTTGCTCTGTCTCATGAAGTTGTTTTTGCTCTGTCTACTGAACCTGCTTTTGCTCTGTCTCATGAAGTTGTTTTTGCTCTGTCTACTGAACCTGCTTTTGCTCTGTCTCAGAAAGTTGTTTTTGCTCTGTCTACTGAACCTGCTTTTGCTCTGTCTCATGAAGTTGTTTTTGCTCTTTCTACTGAACCTGCTTTTGCTCTTTCTCATGAAGTTGTTTTTGCTCTGTCTACTGAACCTGCTTTTGCTCTGTCTACTGAACCTGCTTTTGCTCTGTCTACTGAAGTTGTTTTTGTTCTTTCTACTGAACCTGCTTTTGCTCTGTCTCATGAAGTTGTTTTTGCTCTGTATACTGAACCTGCTTTTGCTCTGCTACTGAACCTGCTTTTGCTCTGTCTCATGAAGTTGTTTTTGCTCTGTCTACTGAACCTGCTTTTGCTCTGTCTACTGAACCTGCTTTTGCTCTGTCTCATGAAGTTCTTTTTGCTCTGTCTCCTGAATTTGCTTTTGCTCTTAACACTGAACCTGCTTTTGCTCTGTCTCATGAAGTTGTTTTTGCTCTTTCTACTGAACCTGCTTTTGCTCTGTCTCATGAAGTTGTTTTTGCTCTGTCTACTGAACCTGCTTTTGCTCTGTCTGCTGAACCTGCTTTTGCTCTGTCTCATGAAGTTCTTTTTGCTCTGTCTCCTGAATTTGCTTTTGCTCTTAATACTGAACCTGCTTTTGCTCTGTCTCATGAAGTTGTTTTTGCTCTTTCTACTGAACCTGCTTTTGCTCTGTCTCATGAAGTTGTTTTTGCTCTGTCTACTGAACCTGCTTTTGCTCTGTCTTATGAAGTTGTTTTGCTCCGTCTTATAACACAACAGCGATTAAAAGTCTGCTGAAGAAGACACAGAAAGACCTCGAGCTGATGGCACAGGACAGGAAGACTAGGCATAACTTTGTTGAAGGCCTATGCTCTTTGAGGAGCTGAAAGGTGTTGATGAATGAAACAAATCTGTTAATTGTTAAGTGATGAATGAAACAAATCTGTTAATTGTTAAGTGATGAATGAAACAAATCTGTTCATTGTTAAGTGATGAATGAAACAAATCTGTTAATTGTTAAGTGATGAATGAAACAAATCTGTTCATTGTTAAGTGATGAATGAAACAAATCTGTTAATTGTTAAGTGATGAATGAAACAAATCTGTTAATTGTTAAGTGATGAATGAAACAAATCTGTTCATTGTTAAGTGATGAAGGAAACAAATCTGTTCATTGTTAAGTGATGAATTAAACAAATCTGTTAATTGTTAAGTGATGAAGGAAACAAATTTGTTAATTGTTAAGTGATGAATGAAACAAATCTGTTAATTGTTAAGTGATGAATGAAACAAATCTGTTCATTGTTAAGTGATGAATGAAACAAATCTGTTAATTGTTAAGTGATGAAGTGTTCTTTGTTAAGTGATGAAGGAAACAAATCTGTTAATTGTTAAGTGATGAATGAAACAAATCTGTTAATTGTTAAGTGATGAATGAAACAAATCTGTTAATTGTTAAGTGATGAATGAAACAAATCTGTTCATTGTTAAGTGATGAATGAAACAAATCTGTTAATTGTTAAGTGATGAATGAAACAAATCTGTTCATTGTTAAGTGATGAATGAAACAAATCTGTTAAGTGATGAAGGAAACAAATCTGTTCATTGTTAAGTGATGAATGAAACAAATCTGTTAATTGTTAAGTGATGAATGAAACAAATCTGTTAATTGTTAAGTGATGAAGGAAACAAATCTGTTAATTGTTAAGTGATGAATGAAACAAATCTGTTAATTGTTAAGTGATGAAGGAAACAAATCTGTTAATTGTTAAGTGATGAATGAAACAAATCTGTTAATTGTTAAGTGATGAATGAAACAAATCTGTTAATTGTTAAGTGATGAATGAAACAAATCTGTTAATTGTTAAGTGATGAATGAAACAAATCTGTTAATTGTTAAGTGATGAATGAAACAAATCTGTTAATTGTTAAGTGATGAATGAAACAAATCTGTTCATTGTTAAGTGATGAATGAAACAAATCTGTTAATTGTTAAGTGATGAAGGAAACAATCTGTTAATTGTTAAGTGATGATTAAAACTAATCTGTTAATTGTTAAGTGATGAATGAAACATCTGTTCATTGTTAAGTGATGAATGAAACAAATCTGTTAATTGTTAAGTGATGAATGAAACAAATCTGTTAATTGTTAAGTGATGAATGAAACAAATCTGTTAATTGTTAAGTGATGAATGAAACAAATCTGTTAATTGTTAAGTGATGAATGAAACAAATCTGTTAAGTGATGAATGAAACAAATCTGTTAAGTGATGAATGAAACAAATCTGTTAATTGTTAAGTGATGAATGAAACAAATCTGTTAATTGTTAAGTGATGAATGAAACAAATCTGTTAATTGTTAAGTGATGAATGAAACAAATCTGTTCGTTGTTAAGTGATGAATGAAACAAATCTATTAATTGCTAAGTGATGAATGAAACAAATCTATTAATTGCTAAGTGATGAATGAAACAAATCTGTTCATTGTTAAGTGATGAATGAAACAAATCTATTAATTGCTAAGTGATGAATGAAACAAATCTGTTCATTGTTAAGTGATGAATGAAACAAATCTGTTCATTGCTAAGTGATGAATGAAACAAATCTGTTCATTGTTAAGTGATGAATGAAACAAATCTATTAATTGTTAAGTGATGAATGAAACAAATCTGTTCATTGTTAAGTGATGAATGAAACAAATCTGTTCATTGTTAAGTGATGAATGAAACAAATCTATTAATTGTTAAGTGATGAATGAAACAAATCTGTTCATTGTTAAGTGATGAATGAAACAAATCTGTTCATTGTTAAGTGATGAATGAAGCAAATCTGTTCATTGCTAAGTGATGAATGAAACAAATCTGTTCATTGTTAAGTGATGAATGAAACAAATCTATTAATTGTTAAGTGATGAATGAAACAAATCTATTAATTGCTAAGTGATGAATGAAACAAATCTGTTCATTGTTAAGTGATGAATGAAACAAATCTGTTCATTGCTAAGTGATGAATGAAACAAATCTGTTCATTGTTAAGTGATGAATGAAACAAATCTGTTCATTGTTAAGTGATGAATGAAACGAATCTGTCAATTGTTAAGTGATGACTTGTTGCTATTTATCGTCATTTTCCTTTTCGCACCGTATGGAGCAGCATTCCACCACGGCAGCTGGCCCCTTGCGGGAAGTTTGCACAAATGATTTACATACTCTTGCAGCTGTGGTATCTGTAGCATACTGTACGTGATGAAGCAGCCAGCTCCCCCATGCACAACCTCATTTTAATCGCCTCGTACAACATACCCGAGGTTAAGGTACTTTTGTTCTTTCTTTGTCTCATTAACAGAAACCCCCGGGAAAGACACGGAAAGTACTCGTATATTTCTGCTTTTCGCGAAAAATAATAAGTGAATTCTACGGCCAAGACACCGGCAGGTTGTCATGAAAGATCTGTGCTCTGAAACATCGAAATGCGTACATAAATAGCATTTAAAGAAATTTCTCTAATGTAACAACAGGATGAAATTTATGAAAACATTCGGCAGCATTGCCCCGTTTACTACATGCCAATCGACGCACTGCGCATGTGCAATAACTGATTTTGTTTCCGTCGTATTTCTGCATTGAATTCTCTCACTTCCCTCTTGCAACATTTCATGAAATTACTGAGCTGTCGGTGTATTTTTAATCATCCTTCTAAAAGTAACCGCACGTTAGCGGCTTCCAATAAGATCCTCATTTGTTTATTAAACCGTGCCTGACTCAAATCCATGAAATAGTATCAATGAATCAGTGTGGCGCTGGAGAACCTATTTTTTTAAACAAAACGTTTTGTTTAATATGATATGAGCCCTTGGTTCACTAGTTTTCTGATGACCCAGGAAGCTGAAATTTTGCACACTACCCTCTTTAGTGTTACACTTTAAACGTTCACAATTTTAAAGAACCTTGAGTGACCTGTTCCAGGCTCGCCATACAAAAATCAAAACCCCAAAAAAGTCATATACATTTTACAAAATTACACATAGGAAACGACCACAGAACGTGGTGACGTTGTACACAAAATTATGAACAAGATCATAGAACTGTTCCATTTTTAGTACATTTTAAAATAAAACCGTGTAGCCAAAAACGTGTTTGTCCATTACTTGTTATCTTTCCGCCATTGACATGGTTTATTGTACAGCAGTGTTTCTCAAACATTTCCCCCTTGGCTCCCAGAGCACATTCCCAGCGCACCCCTCAATTGCCCTGCGTTACATAAGAAAGAAAAACTATAAAGCACCGTTGGTTATACATTTGGCTCAATTGAAACTTTTCTCTCGTTAATTAACGTATCACCACCCTAATCGTAGACAATCAAATCTGCAACAAGCAAAGTTGACCATTTTAAAACACACGTAGATATCTAATTTCGTCGGCTTCAAGCATTTTGCCAGTGGACACTCACTGATGCTAAACTGGTAAACACTATTTAGCAATGGCTTTCACCTTCAAAAAGAAGTTGATTCTTCTTCTTCTTCTTCCTCGTTCGTCCTGAAAAGGACGGTGGTTGCGTTGTGTCTGTTTACGCCTAAGCTGTGATATCTGCACCTTTCGGTCGACACATCCGACTTCTGCACGGCATTTTTCAGGACCGGATTTGCCTGTTGATTAAATCTTAATCTGACCACATATTTCTTGTCTGTTCGAGGCTGACCGAATGCACAACAGGGACTTCGTTATCCTTCACACCCGCGTTTTTATCAGACGATTACGGTTAGAATTTACGATCAGCTATAGTTACGTGAGCTCAAGATGGCAAATATAGACGACACTATGCCTTGCTTAATGATCCTAGTAACACAACTACTCCGCTATCTATCTTTTCTATCCCGTCCTAGCCTCACTGATGTCGGGAAAGTTTGCTATCAGATGTGTGAGAAATTAGGACGAGCGAGGTTAGGGTTCCCTTTTGAGCGCCTGGTCAGGGCCCTGTATAACCAAAACGCTGTTATGTGTAAGTGTTAGATTGAATAATATTGTTGAATTTAGTCTGTCAAATCCTTAACAAACCCATTGCTACTGAACGCCCTCCTGCCACCAAATTTTTCCTTACTGCCTTCTTGGATTCTCCCAACGCCCCGGGGGGCGGTACTGTCGCCGTGGGGTTTGCCCAAGCATTATTCATGCTATTGGCAAGGTCAGATAAACGCTTAGGACAGCTCACAGGGAAGAAAATAATGTATGGAAATAACAGACAACAGCTCAGTAAATCGGCTCGCGTTAACTAAAAGTGAGTAATTATCTTGAGTTGTAAATAAAAAGCTCGACCAATAAATTTAAGTGAAACCATTTAGAGCAGCGAATCAGAAGTGACGAGAGAAACACACCACAGAAAAATGACCAGAGGTCATTGAGGCAGTCCTGAGTTTGTGCTTGAAGAAGGAATGTGTTTTCGCTGAGCTGACAAGATGTACCTTCTGTGGTTTTACAGATAGAGAATAGGTATATGGAGATATTCAGAAGTTCCGCCATCACTAGTCAGTGTTATATGAATAAGAAGTTACTTATAGACTCAGTGAGTTGTAGAGAGTGTATTTCTTAAAGAATTCAGCTGTAAGTATTGACTGAATTTATAATTTGCACGAGATAGAATTTTGTATACAGGAGAGATAACACAGAAGCACAAGGTTGACAAGTCGCTATGAGCACTTTATGACTAAGTGAAGAAAAACAAGTGATATGAAGATATTACGACCATTTAAGAAGCAATAGTTGGTCAAGCACATTACGACTAATTATGAATAAATGGATGATTATGAACTATAGGAAGAAAACTATATGTATCATCGTGAAGTTACGATAAGCAAAGTATAATCTATCCAGAAATAGATATGACATTTAAGCGGCTATGAGGGTCGACTTCCATATGAGAACCGCCAACATGCTCTCGCATGTAAGTAAATGCCTGGGAAACTTGATATGTTATGCATGAGTTGAATTTTGCTTTCAGGAACTGTAGTAGAGACAGGTCTGACAAGTTTGTAAAGGAGAAAAATAAGTACATATGCAATGAGTATGAAATGCTGATACGGAGCATAGAAAATATGAATAAACAGTAACAGATTTTGGGGAAGACTAAGAAAGTCTACTGGAGATATAAAATGTCAAAGGAAGAATATGTATGGTCACGAGATATAGAGCTTATGTACGAAGTACCTCTGAGATGATTATATGTGGAGATGATAAAATGTCAAAGGAAGAATATGTATCTTCACGAGATATAGAGCTTATGTACAAAGTACCTCTGAGATGATTATATGCGAGCTCTTATTTGAATTACTTGCCTTGCTGGGTGTTCGCACCATGTAAATAAATGTTTTGAAGGATAAGCATGGATTTGATTTCATCCTTTGATCATTGCTGTATGTAGGCCATGTCTATTGTTAAAACTACCACTATACGAAGTCACTAGTAACGTCGAAGAAGGAACCGAACGGATTCTGAGTTGAATAAAGAAGGAAAAAAGTATCTCATCCAAGAATTAACATCTCTGGCGGAGATGGCCAGTACACATATCTTTAAACAATAACTTGGAAGATAAATAAAAGAGGACTTGTAAAACTTGAATTACAACACTAGGCCTGCCATCTGCCACCTAGTGTTACAAGTGAAATCAGCTGTAACCACACACCAAACTACACCTGTTACATACCTCTAATTGGTACCGTAACCAGTCCTCGGTGACAGTACCGCCCACTTTGGGAAATAATGGTGTACAGCATCTAGCTAATTATAACTTGCAGCGTGTCAAGAACGACATTTAAACCAAAAAAATGTAAACTGCAGATCACTACCAGAATCAATACAGAACACCAGAAATGAAAACATGCTGCCTGAGATCACATCTGAGCTTAACATTATCCAACGATCATTAACTATTGCCCTCCAGTGGTTACCCTCACGTTGTGGAATCACTGGGAAAGAGAGAGATAATGCTTTATCTAGAAGTGACAGTAAAATGGAGTAATTCAGCCAGCCGTTGCCCTATCGAGAGACTAAAATCATCATCGACAACCAGTACAACTACCAGTGGAAGGAGGAAGGTATATACAAGAGATCTGACCCAATCCACCAGCTTAATAGACATCGGGAGACCATCATTTTCCACCTAAGAACTTGCCACTGCAGATTACAACGCCACCTCTATGCCTTAGTATATCACACACTAACGAATGTCCATGTGGAACTGGAATTCAGACCCCTCAACACATTCTCCACAACTGCCCAGCCCACGATGGCCTGACCTGACCCAGAGGGTTCCAATCTCAGGCAGAAGCTATGGGGGTGACGCACTGACCTGGAAAAGACTTTGGACTTTGTCCTGGCGACAGGCCTCCTGATTTAGCATGACTACAAACTGAGCGCAGAAGAAGAAGAAGAAAAAAAAAGTTTTGGAGTACTAAGAAAATAAAATAATGCAGAAATGTGAAAACCAATAGGCACATGCGAAAGACACACACACACACACATACAAACACGAAACTGTTATCCTACGAAAGACTCACACACATACAAACACGAAACTGCTATGTGTAACTTATCTTCGTTATTCCTCACAAATTAACAGTTAAATTGGTCCATCTTATCTTATTTTGTCCCTTCTCCTTCTGTTTGCCTGATAGACGATAGAATCTGTCTACTATACAGATAGCACTGACGCGTGGACTTGACTATATTTTACGAGTTTTGTTCTTACTTTCTGCCCCAGTTCCTGTAGCAACTTATTTTATACGCCTAGTTTGAGTGTGTTGTATATGTTCACATCAGAAAAAGAAAAAAAAACGACAGTTACAGTAGCGATGGAAAACAGGAAGAAAAATAAGGAAGAAAATGAAATGGAAATGAAGAGGGAGAATGAGAGGGGTAGATTCAGCTGAAGAAGAAAATAACATCGTTGACGTGAGGGAGAAAAGTGGAAGGGAAAAACATGACGACACCGATACATACGTTATTAAATACTTCTGAAATAAAAATATGAAACTTTTTAAAAATTTAATTTAAAAAAAAAATATTGTGGGGAGGGAATTAAAGCATTAAGCATTCTTTTATGTTCTCTCATGAATTATGCACACTTGGTGGGGTATAGGTAAAAAAAAACTAAAGATCGAAAAACTATTTTGAGTCATGGCATGAAAAACACCTGGCTTATTTGTAAACGTAACCCTTTGGTTATATATTGTCACCCTATTGTGTTTTCCGGTGCCGTTCTTTGCCTGTGTCAATAAATACTTCCAAGTATCCTTTGCCAGAAGAATCTAACTGCTAATGCAGTTATTTCCAGCTTTGAGTGCCTAGTTTGTACAGGAGTTCATAAAATGCCTGTTTAATTGAGATAACAATTTCTTTAGTGTTTAGATATAACTTCGTATACGTTGTCAGGAATTGTGGGATATAGGATATGAATTCTCGGATCAGTAAGTAGGGAAAAAAAGAAACAACAGAACAACCAAGAAGTGTCAGATGTTCACAAATGAATGCTTGCGTAGAATAGATGGGTTGGATTGGTATAACATGATTACCAATGTGGAGCTGATGATAGCAACCACACAAGTGCCAGTGGAACAAGAAATGAGAAAAAGACGCTGGCGATGTATAGGACACACATTGAGGAAACGTGTTGATAGTCTTACTAGGCAGTCAATATTCTGGAATCTCCAGGGTAAGCGACCAAGAGGTAGATCGACAACCACACGAAGAAGAGATAGATCGACAACCACATGAAGAAGAGGTAGATCGACAACCACATGAAGAAGAGACTGGGGACAAAAATGAAAAATGATGAGGAAGATATAGAAAGACCTTGAACTGATGGCGCGTGTCAGCAGGACTTGGCATACATCTGTTGAACGCCTATAATCCTTGTGGATCTGAAGGGCGATGAGCATGATGAACAAGCAGTAGAAAAAACAAAGCTAAGACAAGGAACGAATGAATAACTTCTTCTTTTTCTTCGTACACTTTCAGACTTACTTACTTACTTACATAGTCGTTCTTCTTCTACCGTGAGGTGTAGAGATTTGGAAGAGAGAGCGCCATACTTTCCTGTCGGCTGTCTTCTTCCCGGCCTGGTTCCATTCTAGTCCGTGGTCCTTCAGAGAGTATCTAATGTTGTCCTCCCAGCGGACTCTGGGTCGTCCTGGAGGTCCGGATCCCTGGCTCTTAGCCTCCCATACCTGCCGTGGCAGCCGATCTTTCAGACTTTTATAAGTTTAAAGAAAGTGGTGGTCAGTCTGAGGTTGTTGGTATCTCCGTATAGTTTATCCAGCAGTGGTGCTGGAGACAGCCATATGTACCTTCTCTGTTCTTTATATGTTGGATACTTTTGCAGCAGATGTTCAGCAGTCATTTTATCGCTGCCACAGCGACACTCATAGGTATTTCCTATATTTAGCTTGTTTAATAGATGGTTTTTCAATTTATTTTGAGAACAGATCATATTTAAGAGATGGCTTCTTAATATATTTCATGTTTAGCATAATAAAACAAGTATGCCGTTGGAGGCGGAAAAATGGGGTGCTGCATGGTGCTGGCAACTTCATCATGTGTGAAACAAATTGCTACAGAAACCGCCGCTGTAAGAGCACAGGCATGTTTTGATGCAGGCTTCCTCAGTCATGTTAGTCGCTTCTGACGTCATGACCGAGGAAGTAATATTTCTGTTATTTCTGTTTCTCCCGAGAGATTCTTGAAACTACACACAGCGTAAATACAATACTATTACTACTTCTACTACTAGTATTACCACCACTACCTACTACATACTACTATTACTAGTATTACCACCACTACCTACTACTGCTACTACTACTAGTATTACCACCACTACCTACTACATACTACTACTACATACTACACACTACTACCACCACCATTAACACTACCACAACTGTAACAGTTAGTGCGGGTAAGAGTAATTCGGGTAGTATTATATTTTTATGAGATCGACTTTTATGATTGAAATTAGATTTGTAGTCTAAGGGGAATAATCAATGGTAAATCAAAAAGGGGACAAGAGTAGCGTTGACATCCCTTGATCAGTGTTTAGTGCAGCTGACCTTGGCCGAGAATTATAATAGTAAGTTTTTTCAGTTTTATTTTTGTGAGTGAGTTTGACTACGGAACTGTAATTCACGAATTTGGGTGAGCTGTTTATGAGACAGTTTGTTCTTGAATGTTCGGAAATAGTTATAATGGTAAATCGTTGTTCAAAATTAAATCAGCCAGATTCGTAACGTGTTAGCTTGAGAGCTAGTTTGGGTTTTCTCCCAAGTGTGTAAAGTTATTAAGAAGTGGCAAGCTGAATTAGGAGTTTTCATCGAGTGATAGGCCAAACTGATTTTGGTTGATTCTGTGGTGACAGAAAAGTTATAACTATCACTCAGACACTCAATCGCTTGTACGCCTTAATGACAGTTGTATGTTTCTGTGGACAAGGTGCCAGTGTTGCCAGTACAAGGAAATATGTGTATTTTCGAAACAACCCGGTACGTTGAACATTTACAAGTCTGTTACTGGTAGTGCAGAATAGTAGACAAGTTGACAGACTAGCAAATAGAATATAAACCTGGTAAATCGTCATCCCTGGCAGTCAGACCAGTATTTCTGTAAGGTACGCCTAGCTTAAACAGAAAGAAATATATCAGAACATTTTGAAAGGCAATGTTTACGTATGAAGAATTTAGAAGGCAGAAAATATTGACAGCAGTGCTTTTCAAGTCGTGACCACCCTAGAGAGAGAGAGAGAGAGAGAGAGAGAGAGAGAGAGAGAGAGAGAGAGAGAGGGAGAGGGAGGGAGGGATTACTTACTGAAGTTTTTGCTGTACAACGTCTGCCAGCATCATGAGGAAGGTTGGGCATATCATTTTTTCAACCTATTTTGATCATTTAAATAGTTCAACATTGACTGTTACTGCTGTCAGCGTGAAGTCATCCATCAACTGTTGAAATCATCCATCAACTGTTGAAATCATTCATCAACGGTTGAAATAATCCATCAACTGTTTAAATCATCCATCAACTGTTGAAATCATCCATTAACTGTTGAAAACATCCATTAACTGTTGAAATCATCCATCAACTGTTGAAACCATTCATGAACTGTTGAAATCATCCAGTAACTGTTGAAATCATCCAATAACTGTTGAAATCATCCATTAGCTGTTGAAATAATACATTAACTGTTGAAATTATCCAGTAACTTGAAATTATCCAGTAGCTGTTGAAATCATCCATTAACTGTTGAAATCAATCATCCATTTACTGTTGAAATCATCCATCAACTGTTGAAATCATCCATCAACTGTTGAAATCATCCATTAACTGTTGCAATCATCCATTAACTGTTGAAATCATCTGTTATGGGCTTTTCACTTATTTAAATGGGTTAGTCTAGTATTATGTTTCGTACAATTATTTGACCGTCTGTTCTGTGTTCCACCCGGTATCGATATTGATTACAACCCTGGATTCTTTTGATACTTCTTTCAAGTTATTGCATGTTAAACGTGCTTTCAATAAAAGTTCATATATATTTGAATGACCGTGTTATATCGTTTCATTTCATATTACCAGTGTGACAGCGTGTGTATTCATTTGAAGGTCAATGGTCATTCTTCATAGAAACAGTCATAACTGGAACCTTAAATACGTTACTGAATAAGACCAGTTTTTGACAACATAATAATTTAATAAGGATTCATTCTTCCATCATGAACCACAGACAATACCTAATATAGTTCACATCAAGAGCACTGGATACATTATAGCGTAGAGTCTATATTTCCACAGACATTGCATGTCTGATACATTATCGTTATAATTAACGTTAGATTATATTTCCACCAAAATTGTTTGGCAAAATTCTTATATTTATACAGCATTAAACATTCTGCTAATTCTATTAGATACACTGTCTTATATATTAATTTACTTTGGCATTCAAAGCCAGGCTTAATCAGCCCTACATATTCTAACTGCGTATCATATTTTACGACTTACGTTAATCATAAATTATTGCGGCTAATATTGCCGTCTTATATTTTAAGACTCAAGGGTCCTTATACATTCTTTACTTCTGCTTTAAATATAACTTTCTAGTTATGCACTATCACATTTGAGTGGTTATACACTTTAAAACACTTTGGCTAAGTGGCCATGCTACATATTTTGAAACACTGCCATTTGCCTTGAAGGCCACACAGCGACTCTCGTTACTATGTCTAACGCGTCATGCATCGATATACGCGGTATATTTCATTTATTTATTCAGCCGAGGTATTTCATGGTGCAACCATTAGAATCGAGCTAAAAGCCAGATGCTTGCAAATCATGCAACAATCCTCAACATCATCCCCCTCGATCCCAAACGTGACACTTGTGAGAGTGGTGGAGACGAAGTACCCGTACGCAATCTATGAATATTATATTAACATATAATTGTATTAATTAATTATATTATCAACGTTTGTCATAGAATACTAAATATAGTAGGAGTAAGGAATTAACTAAAGTCAATTCCCATCCTGCCCGGAATAATTCCGTGATAAAAGATCAGCGAGGTTGTTGTCCGTTCCAGAGATTGGCAATATTGTAAACGAGAACTCTTGGAGTAACATGTACCAACGGTGAATTCTCGCGTTCCGCATAGTTCTGGATGTGATGGGGGCTGTGGTATGTCTGGATGTAGAAGTGGGTGCCAATCAAGTACTTTGATAGCTTCTCAAGGCACCATACCACAGCCAGGAGCTCCCGTTCCCCTGTTGCATATTTCTGTTCGGCTGGGGTCAACTTGCGGGATACGAAAAAACACGGATGTGGCATCCCCTTGTACCATTGTAGCAAACAGCCCCTGATGTCGTAATTTGACGCATCTGTTTGAATTACAAATGGAATATGTAGGTTTGGTAACAATAAAATGGGTGGATTTTCAAATAATTTCCTTGATTTTTATTAAAGCGCCATCGCAATCCGATGTCCATTTAATTTTATTCGGACTACCCTTGGCTAGCAGTCCAGACAATGGAGCAGAAATTTTTGCGAAATGCGGAATAAATTTGTGGTAGAAGTTAATTAAGCCTAATAAGCTTCTCACTTGCTTCTTAGTAGAGGGAATAGAAATATCTAAAGTTCGTTTGACCGTTGTGTCATCATGATATAATCTATGGTTACCTATGCGGTGACCAAGAAATGAAATTTCCTGACAACCTATTTGGACCTTGGAAGGTCGCACAGTCAAACCGTGTTGGCGTAACGTAAAAAGAAGAGACGTAAACCCAGTAATGTCGTCTTCCCAAGAATCATGAAATAGGCAGATGTCATCGATGTATGTGATGACATCTTTTCGATCGCCAAGAAGGCGGCGCATCATGCGCACAAAAGTCGCAGGAGCGTTTACAAGATCGAAGCACATGTAGTTCCATTGGAAAAGTCCAAATGAAGTTGTAAACGTGGTGAAAGGCTTGACATGATCAGTAAGTGGTATTTGCCAATAACCTTTCGACAGATCTAATTTGCTGAAGAAAGTAGCACGTGATACTTGTGAAAGAAGGTCGTCTAACAAATGCATTGGTTCAGCGTCTGTAATTGTGATACTGTTTAAACGCCTAAAATCAATACAAATACGTAAAGAATCATCCTTCTTTTTCACAATCACCATTGGAAATGCATATGGTGATTCTGATGGAGATATAACTCCCAAGCGTATCATATCATTCAGTTCTTTCTCAACCCTATCTTTGTGATGTAAAGATATAGGATAGGGCCTTAACTTAATAGGATGGTAGTCTGTAAGAATAATGTCATGGGAAATAAGTGATGTCCGACGTGGAAGGTCTGTAAGCACATCATCAAAAGAAAGAAGAATATCTCGAACCTGACCTTGTAGTGCAGACGACAAGGAAGATGAAATAGTAACATCCCTCCACGACTCTGATGATTGTAAAGAAGGCAATGAAAACTTTAGAGGAATATAAGATGTAGTGTCTTCATCATGAACTACTGCGAAAGAAGCACCATGAGGTGAAGAGTCAGAAATAGAGTTAATGACAGGAATTAACTCTTGCGGTCTCTCCACTGCCAATTTCAGCATATTGACGTGGAAAGTCTTGATTTTACCTCTGCTGTTTTAAAGAATAGGCAAATGGCCACTGACTGCTTTGACGGTCGGTGGCTAAGGACGGAAGAAGAAGAAGAAGAAGAAGACGTGGACAGTCTTGATTTTACCTCTTATATTTAAAGAATAGTCAACATCTGTGACACGTCTAATGATCTCAAAAGGACCTTGCCACGATATTAACAATTTATTGTCAATATGAGGGAGCAGTAACCAAACTTTTTTCCCTGGATTAAAAAATCTTAAAGTTCTTGACTGATTATGGAGTAATCTTGCTCTTTGAGTAGCATATTTGATACTATTATATGCATAAGTGCACGCATCAATGATTCGTTGTCGGAGGTCAATTACTAACTCATAGCTGTTACGAGTGGATGCATCAGCTGACGATCCGACCAACAAATTCTTTAGTATCATCATTGGTCCGCGAGGATTTGAGAATAAGCTCGAAAGGCGAAAACCCCGTACTTTCGTGAGGCACCTCTCGATATGCAAATAAAGCTGCAGGTAAGAGACGGTCCCAGTCATGAGGACATGCCTCAGTGATTTTACATAGTATCTGTTTTAGAGACGCATTGTAGCGCTCACAAACACCGTTCGATTGGGCGTGATACGCACTGCAAAAGGAATAGTGAATGGATAACATAGAATCCAATTCTCTCATAATATTAGAGGTAAATTGTGAACCTCGATCTGATAAAATGTCTTCTGGAAAACCGATACGACAAAAGATTGAAAACAATGCCATTTGCCTTGAAGGCCACACAACTACTCTCGTTACTATGTCTAACGCGTCATGCATCGATATACGCGGTATATTTCATTTATTTATTCAGCCGATGTGTTTCATGGTGCAACCATCAGAATCGAGCTCAAACCCAGATGCTTGCAAATCATGCAACAATCCTCAACATCATCCATTAACTGTTGAAATCATCCATCATCTGTGGAAATCATTCATCAACTGTTGAAATCATCCATTAACTGTTGAAATCATCAATCAACTGTTGAAATCATCAACTAACTGTTGAAATCATCCATCATCTGTTGAAATCACCCATCAACTGTTGAAATCATTCATAAACTGTTGAAAATCCGCAATTAACTGTTGAAAGCATCCATTAACAGTTGAAATCATCCATTAACTGTTGAAATCATCCATCCCCTGCTGAACTCATCCAGCAACTGTTGAAATAACCCATCAACTGTTGAAATCATCCATCAACTGTTGCAATCATCCAGCAACTATTTAAATAGTCCATCACCTATTGAAATCATCCATCAACCATTGAAATCATCCATTAACTGTTGAAATCATGCATCAGCTGTGGAAATAATCCATCAACTGTTGATCTCATCCACTAACTGCTGAAATCATCCATCAACTGATGAAATCATCCATCAACTGTTAAAATCATCCATCAACTGTTGAAATCATTCATCAACTGTTGAAATCATCCATCAACTGTTGAAATCATCCATTAGCTGTTGAAATCATCCATCAACGGTTGAAATCATACATCAACTGTTAAAATCATCCATCAACTATTGAAATCATCCATCAACTATTGAAATAATCCAACAACTATTGAAATCATCCATCAACTCTTGAAATCATCCATCAACTGTTGAAATCATCCATCAAGTGTTGAAATCATCCACCAACTGTTGAAATCATCCATTAATTGTTGAAATCATCCATTAACTGTAAAATCATCCATTAACTGTTGAAATTATCCATCTGTGGAAATCGTCCATCATCTGTTGATATCACCTATTAACTGTTGGAATCATCCATCAACTGTTGAAATCATCCATTAACTGTTGAAATCATCCATCAACTGTTGAAAATCATCCACCAACTGTTGAAATCATCCATCAACTGTTGCAATCATCCAGCAACTATTGAAATAGTCCATCACCTATTGAAATCATCCATCAACCATTGAAATCACCCATTAACTGTTGAAATCATCTATTAACTGTTGAAATCATCCATCAACTGTTGAAATCATCCATCAACTATCAGTACGTGAACTGTTGTCATTATGAGAGAAAGAATTCATCCTTACCACAAATAAGCTTCCTGCTGGTTAGGGTAGAGATACTGATAAACCTCTGTGTAGTTGATAACTCTCTTTTTGCTCATCATTTGATAAATGTAAGCTCACCAGAACATCACCAGAGTTAAATGCTGTGTTGTCGTGTTGCTTGTGGTTTGAGTATGGAATGTCAACTCGACCTACGCAGTGGTGTGTAGACATAGATTGTGAGTATAATATGCGAATGATAAGAAGAGTTCGTGGTGTTGACAAATGGTCTTTTTCTCACACTCATGTATGGCTGGAAGTCATCGACACCAACGACTGTGTACCTTTGCTACAGTTTAATTGGACGTACACACTCGACAGCACGAATAGTGACAAATCACAGGTTGGCATAATACATCATGGTACAGTGGATAAATGGTCTTGCAATGATACATGGGCACTCATGTAGAATAATAGCATAATGGACTGTCAGTAGACAAGCACTCAGTATTGCCCATATATATATATATCATCTGAGTTTACTGACAAAGCACGTCAGATTATAAACAACATTCAAGATGGCTTCTAGACCTAACCTCGTCTAGCGAAGATTCCTTGAAATAATATTCAGCACATATTTTTCATATAATCATATTGAACCGCTAGTACTGGGTTCTCATGTGTAGCAGTGATCTCTGGACTCATCAAGCGATAATACGGGGTATCCCTTTCTCTTCTTGAAAGTCACAAAATATTTGGATAAAAGATGGCTTCTCTCGTGAGCTGTCACTCACGTTTGGATACAGATAATGAATCTGCATTAAAGTTAGTCATTCATTAAAGGTTCTCATTGCTCTGTAGATTCTATTATGATACAATTGACTTCATCATACAAGATATAGTGCTGCTAGGAATGAATGTCGTTTTCATCTAGTTAAATATATTCTCTCAGACGTACAAATCGTGTCTATCGAGAAACGGTGGCTTAGCCAGAGTTCATACGAAGTATCTTTTGTTACCTTGGTATCAGAAATATGATTCTGCCATTCCTTGGCAATAAGAATAAACACTGGGGTAAAGCATACACGATAGGTCTAGACGACTATCACTTTCCCCATAAATACTGAGATCACTTTTTCCGGCGACAAGCCGCTACACAAAAATCACAGCCCCATCAGGACGAAGCCAAATCACACCTCTCTAGCGACACATCCGCCGAACAGCCCTTTGACCTTTCTAGAGACAAAAGACCATATAGTTCGACTTAGACATGCAAAGATATTCAGATATAAGACAGACTCGTCCTACCCAGACAAACAATACACATAAATTCAGGCCATAGATACACTGAAGCAAGAACAATCTATTCCTACCCAAACAAAGAATAAATCGCAGTAAAACTGGATTCATCCGCGGAGTTCGATCGAAAGAGACGACACTCCTTTCAAGGGAAGTAACTCAATAATGACTTTTCCTTAAGCACCAAAAAGTATCTATTTTGTTTACAAAATATTTGCGAACATAACAAGCATACAAATGTATTATATTGTAAGATATCAAAGACTGCACGTAACAGTCTTACCACACCTCCCGGGAAAAAAAAAATGGAACATTTTTCTTTTTTTTTTGAAATATATCTATTAGCAATGTACAATAGGCTCACAACGCATGAATAATGCGCAGATGAAAATATCAGGAATAAATATAACGCCTAATATGAGGCTAAGTCGACTTATGGAGCGACTGGTGAGAATGTATCTCATAAACTGAGAGAAATTATTTCTCTACAAGTAAATTTTTCCAGGAAGGTGTCATCAAAGTATAATACAATTCTGGCAATTACACAATGCCTAAAAAATTCATACCATAATTTCGTATTAGATATCTTAAATTTATGATTTATAAGACAAATCATTAAAGAACAGCGGTGAATAAACCTCACTGAACCGCTAAGTAGTGATACAATCATTATATTATTAAATTACAAATGTGTATCTATCTTGATATAGAAAAGGAACTACTATAGAACTAGACATATCAAGAAGTCTAAGACCTAATAGTTATGTGGAATCATGTGGGCATCTTGACAGAATGTCTGCCATCACATTATCTGATCCACGAATAGCTCGCACAGAGAAATGAAAAGGTTGAAGAGCAATTGCATATCGAGTAGACCTCGAGCTCTTCAAATTCTTACTCTGTATAGCAGTAAGAGCTTTTTGGTCGGTTTCTACTATGAAATGTGCGCCTAGAAGGAATCTCTGTAGTTTGAGGATCGACCAAACCATAGCTAATAGCTCACGGTCTAAAACCGAATAATTTCTTTCTGCCGCATTAAGTTTTCTGGAAATATACATTACAGGATGCAGAGTTCCAGAGTACTCTTGCATTAGTGCCGCTCCAATCCCAGTGGATGAAGCGTCACTACGAAGAACGAATGTCTTATCTTTAGTAGGTAACACTAAAATAGGTGGTGTTGAAAACAATGTTTTAATCTTATCCAAAGAGCATTGGCATTCCTGAGACCAGTGGACCATATTAGGCGAACCTTTCTTTAGAAGTGTAGAAAGAGGTGCCATGATAGAGGATAGATTCTGAATGAATCTGCCATAAAATTGAATAAGACCTAACAGACTTCTCACCTGTTTTTTAGTCTTAGGGATAGAGATGTTAAGTATCTTACTAGTATTATGGTCCTCTGTCTTTAGGAAACCATGACCAACTCGGTGGCCTAGGAAAGAAATTTCGCTAAAACCAATATAGGCTTTAGAGGGTTTCGCTGTCAGGTTGTGCTCGCGCAAAGTAGAAAGCAATTCATCTAACCCTGAATAGTGATCTTCCCAAGTATCGCTGAAAAGACAGATGTCGTCTAGATATGCAATGACATCTGACCGATAAGATAGGATTCGGCGCATCATGCGTACGAATGTAGCTGGTGCGTTCATAAGACCGAAAGGCATAAAATTCCATTGGAACAAACCTCTAGGTGTTGAAAAAAGCCGTGAGAGGTTTGGCGCGTTCAGATAAAGGAACTTGCCAATATCCTTTAGACAAATCAAGTTTAGTGAAAAAATGAGATTTGGAGAGTCGAGTAAGTAGCTCTTCCAGTAAAGGCATAGGTTCGGCATCGAACTTCGTTACTTGATTCAATTTGCGATAGTCAACGCAAAGACGTATGTTATTGTCTTTTTTCCGAACAATAACCATCGGCGAAGAATATGCAGAGGTGGATGGTTCGATTATTTTCAAATCTATCATCTCATCCAACTCTTTCTCGACTTGTGCTTGAAAATGTATAGGTATAGGATAAGGTCTAACCCTAATAGGAGTATGGTCAGTTAGAACAATGTCATGTTCAATGACATGAGTTTGTCCAGGGATATCAGTGAGTACATCCTGAAATGTTTGCAACATAGTTGAAACTTGTCGCTGTTCTCCTAGAGACAAATCAGGAGAGACAGTAACGTTCTTCCATGATTCACTAGAATGAAGTGGGATCATTGGAAGAGGAAGATTTACATCTGAAAAACTCGTTTCCTCATCCTGTATCACGGACAGTGATGAGTAATGACCATGTTGTACTGGAGAATTGTCCGTTGCTTGGAAAATGGGTTGCAAATAATCCGGACGTTCATGGAATTCCGTAAGCATATTGATGTGGAAGGTTTTATGCTTCCCATCAATATCGACAATATAGTCGACATCGGAAATTTTCGATATTATATCGTACGGACCTTTCCAAGAAATAAGTAGTCTGTTTTCCCTACAAGGTAGTAATACAAATGCTTTGTCACCAGGACAAAGTTGTCGTAAGCATCTCTTCTTATTGGCAAATTGCCTTGCCTTCTGTTTCGCAAATTCGGAAGAAGAAGTTGCTAATTTGCATGCTTCGATAATCTTTTGTCTCAACGCGATGACATATTCGTAGGATGACTTTGTGTCATCGTCAATATTGTCAGATGTTATGAGATCATGAAGCAACGACATAGGGCCGCGCGGACGCGCGCCAAAGACAAGTTCAAAGGGAGAAAATCCTGTATGTTCATTGGGGACCTCTCTGTAAGCGAAGAGGGCCGCAGGTAAGACTCTGTCCCAGTCTTGAGGATGATCTTCAGTTATCTTCCCTAGTAAGTTTTTAAGTGTTCTATTAAGGCGTTCGACCATCCCATTAGACATTGGATGGTAGATACTACTTAAAGATCTATCTATCTGCAGAGTAGACATTACTTGAGACATGGTATCTGATATTAGTTGGGTGCCATGGTCTGATAATATCTCTCCGGGGAAACCCAGACGAGAGAATATAAGCCAAAGAGCATCTGCAATGTCAGCAGTAGTAATGCTCTTCAGAGGAATAGCCTCTGGCCAACGTGTGCACATATCAACACACGTCAAGATAAACTGATGTCCTCTGGCAGACTTGATCTTAAATGGACCAATAATGTCTATGGCCATTTTTTGAAACGGCCGAATAGGAATGTCTGCAGCCTGAATGGGTGCAGCATGGCGTGGACCTTTGGATTTAACTTCCTGACATACTTTACAAGATCGACAATAATTCGTATGTCCTTGTTTACCAATGGCCAAAAGAAAGCCGCAAGAACTCTTGACTTAGTACGGGAAAAACCCATGTGTCCAGCACACTGAGAGTCGTGAGCGTGCTGCAAAATTTTAACTCTCAAATTCTTGGGAACCAGGATTTGAGAATGACTTGACGTAATGGAGTCTTGAACCATACGTACAAGTACGCCATTCTTCTTTGTAATCCAAGATTTACGACTTGTGTCTTTATTCGGATCACCTTTAGTAGCAAGAATGAAGAATTTCTTCAGAGTGGGATCATCTTCTTGCTGTTTTATAAACGAGTCACGAGAAATTACCAAGGGATCATCTTGGTTATGCACTTCATTATCTTCAGTAGATGAAGTTTGAGGCATATTAAGAGCCTGAGCTCTAGTGACTACAGCGTTAGCAATCTGCATGTTTTGCTTTTCCCACGCGGAAATTTGTTGCGGAGTGCATTCTTTGACTCCATGAATGCGACCGATGATAAGGTCAGCGATCGGATTCGGAAGGAGACATGCGTGTACATCTCCTGTAAAGAAAGGAGTAGCAATCCTAATGATAGCAGTAGAGTATTTCTCTAATGTGCCGCCAAATGTTACACATTTGACTACTTGTCCAGTGGCACGGGAAGGATCTACGAGTGACTGCCTAACACCAATTGTGGTGCATCCAGAATCAAATAGAACGGAGACTGGATTGTTATGTACTAAACCCTTATGTAGGACAAGAGAACCTCTTCCATCATGCGCGACTGATGCAGGAAGAGCAGGAAGAGGATGGCCACAGCTTAAAGTAGACACTGTGGTTGGCTCAAATAATGTTTTGCATTGGGGGCACTGAGATGCTCTCCCAAAATCAAAAGCGGAACATGCCATATTACTAGCATCATTATTATCTTTACTCTGTTTATAGGCTTCATGAGACTCTTGCTGTGCAGAGTTTGCCTGAAAATGTGGTTTATGTCTTCTGTTTTGAGATCTACCTCGGTTATTATTACCTCTGTAGTTATTGTTACCTCTATTGTAACCCCTATTTGGGTTTGAGTCATAGTTCTCTTGGTTACCATTATCATATTCATTATAATGAGTATCTCTGTAATTATGATCTTGTTGACTCCAAGACGGATAACTCGGATAGTTTCTATAATTACTTCCTCTACGGAAATTCCTATAATTATGACCACCCCTGTGTCGAGAGCTATCAGCTCGTCTCCAGTTCTTCGACGAAGAACCCTGAAATGATTGGTTACCTTGGTTTTGATAACTATTATGGTTACCTTTTTTATCAAATCTGTTTTGGGGTCCCTGAAATCTGTGTGAATAATTGGGATTGTATGGTGTTGCTGAAGCAACTGGCATACTCTCCTTAATCTTAGTGTTGCCAAAAGTCACGTCGGGGTGTGCAGTGACATATTGGGAACAATATTCTTCCATTTCCTTTAGTGATTTGGGTTTACGCTCATGTATAAATTCAAGGAATGGTTTGTTAACACATGACATAATCTTATCTCTGAGCAACAAATCTATAAGTCCTTCATAAGTTTTTTCTGTCTTGGAAAGCTCAATCCAACGATCAAATGTGAGACGTGCCTTTGCAGTGAATTCTGAGAATTCTACACCTGTCTCAGGCACCATCGTCTTAAACAAAAGGCGATAGCCTTCCTCACTTAGCTGGTATTTTTTTTATCAAAGCCGCCCTAATGACATCATAATTATCCTTATCTGCTTCTCCTACAAGGCATAATCTAGTCAGAGATTCACCTTTCAAGTTTTCTGCTAATTGATTAGCGTATTGTGATTTATCCACATTATGTGTACGACAAGAACGTTCAAATCTATCCAGCCAGAATGTAATATCGTCACTGGACTGATTGAACGGTGGAACCTTAACCTTGTAAGTAGAAGGTTTACCATTACCACTAGATGCCTGATTAACATTACTCATACTTGTCAATCTTAATTTCTCTAACTCAAATTCATGTTCTCTTATTGCTTATTGCTTTTCTCTCTTCAGCAGCAGCTTTTCTCTCTTCTGCAGCAGCAGCAGCTTTTTCTCTCTTCAGCAGCAGCAGCATCTTTTTTTTCTTTTTTCTTTTTCCATTTCCATCTGGAATCTTTTTTCTTCAGTCTGTATCTGCAATTTCTTTTGTTCAGCTTCTCTTTCTAATCTTTTCTCTTCAGCTGCTAATTTTTTTTCTCTTCAGCTGCTAATCTTTTCTCTTCAGCTGCTAATGTCTTGTCATATTGAGCAACTGCCCATTCTTCTAATTGTTGACCAGTCTTATCAAGGGATTTCCCTTGTGCAATGAAGTATTCTAATGTAGACATGATGTCTAACAATAATACTAATTACCTGAAACAATAATAATACCACAAGTTCTTAATGACTTGATTAATCAGTACACTATCTCAATCTCAGTGGGTCACAAGCCTTAATAAGGTCTTGTATAATTTTTTTTGTATACCAGCAATAATAATGAAGTACTGGTTTATACCCTAATCCAAGTGCAGTGCACAAGCAATAGTGTCTTATGAAATATACCTATATAAAACATATGTCAACCAACAGCATACATAAAGCACAAATAAGACTGACAATACGAAAACGTTTGCAGAAATCAAATAAATCAAATAGGGAAATCAATGAAAATAATCACTGAATCTGCAAGGAATAACAACACAAATGACGTCACAGTATATGAATATAAATTGTGAATAGAACTGAAAGATAGAAAAGGGTAGACCAACAAATTACAAACAAATCAAAACAAAACTAAGGAACAAAGAAATATTACAAAAATAACAATAATTACAGTCTTCACAGCTAACACTAATAGCAACAGTTGTCGCAGCAAATTCTCCAATTAAGGAAATTGCACCTATAGAAAACGCCCACAACGGACCCTCTATGACGTGGGATATTCTGTTGTGAGGACACCGCCCAACCTAAACATAACCCGCTGACATATAAACTAACATACTATACAAACAAATAACATGTAAACATAAATATATATAAATTATGTTTATGATAGTATGTGTTGCAAAATAGGCTCAGTTTTACAGTAATGGCAAAGTTATTCTTATGAAAATAAATAAACTGCCACTTTATTGAATTACAAATTCTGGCCTTAAATATTAAAGTTCAACACAATAGCAGAACATAAGAAGATCCATCGATGAAAGTAGGGCTTTTATGTTCAACCACATTTCAAAAACAGGACAGTTTATGGCCTTTAAAGTATCATCTCTGTACTGTGAAACTCTGTAATGTCTATGCGTAAAAATGTCAACAACGCTGACCTACATACTGCATTCACTTGACAGGTCACGTGACGAAGTGTTGACAAAGAGCAAACTAATACTGCAAGTGTGTCGTATCAGCCACAGGAAACGGTCTGGTATCGGTAGTCTGTTGACTTCTTAACTTCTGCGAGGTCAAACCCAGAAAGCTGGTCCACCAGTTGATAAAATCTTTATTTTGATAACTCTCTTTTTTCTCATCATTTGATAAATGTAAGCTCACCAGAACATCACCAGAGTTAAATGCTGTGTTGTCGTGTTGCTTGTGGTTTGAGTATGGAATGTCAACTCGACCTACGCAGTGGTGTGTAGACATAGATTGTGAGTATAATATGCGAATGATAAGAAGAGTTCGTGGTGTTGACAAATGGTCTTTTTCTCACACTCATGTATGGCTGGAAGTCATCGACACCAACGACTGTGTACCTTTGCTACAGTTTAATTGGACGTACACACTCGACAGCACGAATAGTGACAAATCACAGGTTGGCATAATACATCATGGTACAGTGGATAAATGGTCTTGCAATGATACATGGGCACTCATGTAGAATAATAGCATAATGGACTGTCAGTAGACAAGCACTCAGTATTGCCCATATATATATATCATCTGAGTTTACTGACAAAGCACGTCAGATTATAAACAACATTCAAGATGGCTTCTAGACCTAACCTCGTCTAGCGAAGATTCCTTGAAATAATATTCAGCACATATTTTTCATATAATCATATTGAACCGCTAGTACTGGGTTCTCATGTGTAGCAGTGATCTCTGGACTCATCAAGCGATAATACGGGGTATCCCTTTCTCTTCTTGAAAGTCACAAAATATTTGGATAAAAGATGGCTTCTCTCGTGAGCTGTCACTCACGTTTGGATACAGATAATGAATCTGCATTAAAGTTAGTCATTCATTAAATGTTCTCATTGCTCTGTAGATTCTATTATGATACAATTGACTTCATCATACAAGATATAGTGCTGCTAGGAATGAATGTCGTTTTCATCTAGTTAAATATATTCTCTCAGACGTACAAATCGTGTCTATCGAGAAACGGTGGCTTAGCCAGAGTTCATACGAAGTATCTTTTGTTACCTTGGTATCAGAAATATGATTCTGCCATAGGTCTAGACGACTATCACTTTCCCCATAAATACTGAGATCACTTTTTCCGGCGACAAGCCGCTACACAAAAATCACAGCCCCATCAGGACGAAGCCAAATCACACCTCTCTAGCGACACATCCGCCGAACAGCCCTTTGACCTTTCTAGAGACAAAAGACCATATAGTTCGACTTAGACATGCAAAGATATTCAGATATAAAAAATAAGACTCGTCCTACCCAGACAAACAATACACATAAATTCAGGCCATAGATACACTGAAGCAAGAACAATCTATTCCTACCCAAACAAAGAATAAATCGCAGTAAAACTGGATTCATCCGCGGAGTTCGATCGAAACTCCTTTCAAGGGAAGTAACTCAATAATGACTTTTCCTTAAGCACCAAAAAGTATCTATTTTGTTTACAAAATATTTGCGAACATAACAAGCATACAAATGTATTATATTGTAAGATATCAAAGACTGCACGTAACAGATACCAAACCTATACCATCACAAATTTGAGAAGTATGAAATAGTAGACAACTATCACCAACGGCCACACCACTACTACTACTTCTCCTCTTCCTCCTTCTTTTTTGTCTTCTCCTCTGCCTTCTTCTAGTCCTCCTTCTTTCTCCTCCTTCTTCCTCCTTCTCTTCCTTCTTCTCATCCTCTCTCCTCCTCCTCCGTCTTCGACTTCTTCTTCGTGGTATTCTTCTTCTTCGCCGCCTTTCACTAGCAGACGTCAACTTGAATATGTTCAAAGAAAGCAGTGGCCAAATGAAACATACAGTTACATTAAATATTAAATTATAAACGACTGCTCGAACCGTGTAAACTCACTGACGAGATGGTAAGAAAGCGAAGGCAAGTAAGTGAAGCTCATCTAACGCTGTTCTTGTTTCCACTATTTCTTTTCAAATTAACTATTACTTGGTAGAAATGTGGTTACTTTTACGAACTGTATTGCAGCTAGTGTTTCTAACACTTTTGAAAGCTTGAATTCTTTCTGGATAAGTGCTACTTAAGCATACCGTCCCTAAAGTTCACGTACCACCCCTGAAATTCGCGTATCATCCATAAAGTTCGTGTACCATCCCTGAACATCGCATACCGTCCTTGAAGATCGCGTACCGTCTGTCAAATCAGTCAGTGGCACCGAAGACGCAGCAAGAGAACGAACGAACGAACGACCCATGAATGCAGTCAGCGACTCATAGCTTGACAGCTTGCGTCAGGGTCAGCGAACCAAAGCTGACCAAGACCCTACTCCACCTCCAAGTGGTGATCCTGGAAACAGGCTGCATCACTGCAGTCTGGCTGAGAGAGTAGGGATCGAAATGGGAAGGCAAACCCGGTCCCAAAAAATGCCGTGCTGAAGTCGGATGTGTTGGCCGAAAGACGCAAATATCGCAGCTTTGCTGTAAACGGACACAACGCAACCAACGTCCTTTTCAGGACGAACGAGGAGGAAGAAGAAGACGAAAATCAGTCAGTGGACATCATGCCTGGTGGCGTCTTGTAGGGCATCAATAAACTGCTTCCACTGTGCTTGGTCAGCGGCAATCCTTCGTGCAGTGCCCCAGCTCTGGTTCATTCTATGCATCTCAGCCTCCACAGTTCTCCGCCAAGTTGTTTTTGGTCGGCCTCTCTTTCGCTTTCCTTCAGGGACCCATAGCATAGCTGTTCTTGTGATGGCATCGCGTCCCTGAAGATCGCGTAGCTACAAAGCCAGCGACTTCTCCTCACCTCTAGTGCCACGTCTTATTGTTTTCTTTTTTGTTTTGTCCATCAGCTCCACACGAGACATCCATACACACTATTCTACGCAAGAACCCGTTAATAAAAGTCTGTTACTTCTTAGTTACCGTTTTTGGTGATTCTCTCTGTTTCACAACCATACAATGTGAGTGCCGTAATATTTCAGTTGAACATTGTTATTTTTGGGATTTCCATATATTTCCTGAATGCGAGGGAAGCTTTTTTTTTTTTTTTTTTTTTTTTTTCATTCCAACTTTGTCTAAATTGCTGACAAGATTTTAAATGTGAATCCACATCTTTTTTTTTAAATTTTTTTTTAAATTGGTACTGCATTTCGTAAAATGGCGCAATGTAACTCCCGGGGGGTCTCTGAAAAGTCAAAGGAAGAATCAGACCAATGCCACCCTCCAGCATGTCGTACAAGGTGACTAATGCGAAGTTGCCCATGGCAACCTCATTATGTAAAACGAATTGCCACAGAAACCACCGCTGCAGGGGCGTGTGAATGCTGGGTGCAGGCCTCCTTCAAGGGGGACAGCTACAGTCGTGGCTCCATGCTCCGCAAGGAATGCTAAAGAAAATGACGGTGAAATGCTATATTTAGCTCAACTGTCGTCTTCTATTCGCCAGAGACCGCTAATAATTGTCATGTGATATATATATATATATATATATATATATATATATATATATATATATATATATATATATATATATATATATATATATATATATATATATATATATATATATATATATATATATATATATATATATAAACGGTAAAGGTAAAGGATCCAGGTACACGCCCGTTCAGGCATATTAGGAATATGTTGTTAGGCCCATATTTTCTTGACCATCGGCACACTAGGGGTGATGTGGTCAGCATCACTCCGGCCGTCTTAACTTTCCCATAGTTGCTCTGGTACCCAATTCATGAGGCTGGGTCGACCCCGGAGCCATTTATATATCACTATTAATTAATCGATTAATTTGTTTTAAAAATCGATTAATCGATAAAACAAATTTTAATCCATTATTGCATTTTTAGCAAAATTATGTTGTTTTTTTTTTTTTTGCTTAAATTCGAGATCATTTGCTATGTCATTTGTTTATGATATGGAATTTGGCAATGGGGAATAATAATAAATTGTTTGGTTGTAACTTTTCTGTATTTTCATTACATTTTCAGGACAATATTGCCTTATTGTAAAATAAATAAAGTCCTTACTGATTTGAAAAAAAATATATATTATTTTTGATTTTATTTGTACAATTTATCAAATTGTTCGAAATTGATCGATGTAATCTTCGATCACATACATCGATAAAAAAAATTTTTTAAATCAATCCCTGCCCTAATATGTATGTGTGTGTGTGTGCTTTTGTGTGTTTTTTTTTGTTCCCTGAAGAAGTTTTGTTTGGTAGATACACTGGTTGTATTCTTATAATGCCTTAGTAAACGTGCTTTCCTTGTTTATTTCCCTTTTCAAGCTGTAACCAAATTAGTTATAGTGGAAGGTGTCCGTGAAAATATGTGATCAAGCGAGACTTTATCTTTTTGAGATTGGGGATTATGAAACGTATAAGGGCCCCCAGCTCCCCCCTCACCATTTTGATACACCTAATTAAATCGATCATAGAAAATACACGAAGTACCAGTTTCAGCATGTTTTTTTTTTTTTTTAATGTGCCTTACTTCGTTCTTTCATCCCGTTTCCATAATTTCCTTTTGGATGAATGTCCTCCTTGGGGTGAGACCAAGGGCCGGATTTTTTCAGGATATCCAGTTTGGAGACTGAAATAAGCGCGTGCATTTTGATCGTAAAATTGTGTGTCATTAGCTACCACTGCTAATTTGCGTCATCGATGCGTGACCAGGTTGGCGTGTCATGGCCATTGTCGCTCAATTTGGCCGGGAGCGTAATTATTATTTGTGTTTTGGTTTTCTTTGTCTCTCTGCCTCTCTCTCTCACTCTGTCTCTCTCTCTCTCTCTCTCTCTCTCTCTCTCCATCTCCCTCCCTCACTCTCGAACTCACTGTCTAGCTTTTAACAGTCTTAATGTTCTTTGTTTACCTCAGAGCAAAGCCTTTGGTTCATGGGCTCATTTATTTCTTACAATCTGTATTTTCAGAATACGCTTTACTCCATTGTCTTTGGGTTTTTCGAGAAACACATTTGCTGTGAGGTTGAAGCAATGATAACAAGCAGATTGTTTTGTTTTAACATGTTAATATTCTTCTATTGTAATCCACAACTCAACTTTTAGACATCCTGTCATTTGGTCAAGTATTCACTCATTCAGATTGTCATTCAGCTGTGCTTAATCTGTAATTAAATGAATAACTACTGTACTTTTACTATTTCGTTCCACCATTGCCGTGAAGCGTAGCCGTGAAGCGTAGCCGTGAAGCGTAGTGGGGAGCTGTGATTTGCGTACTTGAGTCAAGTGTGTCACATTGACTGCAGTGAGCCAATGTTCTTGTAGGATTTATGTGATGCTGTCTATCCATTTGCCTCGTCCCTATGCTCTGAAACCAGATTTTCTACTGTAGTTGTCGCATAGTGGTAATTTATCGGGCTCCAGTCTCATGAGATGGCCAAACCACTTAATTGTCTATATACTTGATGCAGGATGTAAAAAAAAAAAAAAAAAAGCGTAAAGGATTCCATTACACGCCCATTGAGACATATTGGGAATATGGTGTTAGAACCATATTTTCTTGACTATTGACACATTAGGGGTGATGTGGTCAGCATCACGCCGGCCGCCTTAACCTTCTCAGAGTTGCTCTGGTACCCAATTCATGAGGCTGGGTCGACCCCAGAGCCATTGGCGGTCTAAACAAAATCCCACTTCAACTGAGCCATGGACCACCGAGCTAGACAGCCAGTACTCTAACCACTGCGCTACCGCAGGACGTAGTTCCTGCAGTTTTTCTAATGCCACTATTTCTGATTCTGTCTCTCCTGGTAACATTAATGACTTTCTTTAAGCATCTCTTACCACAGGATGTGATTGTCATCTCCTGCTCTTTGATCAGGGACCAAGTTTGACACTGATGGTAACACAGTTAGTAGAAATATACTATGTATCAGCTGCCGTTTAGTTTCATATTGAAATGTTGATGTCTGAGTAGTGGTAACAGCTGGCAAGTCCCTGTACTGGCAATTTTTGGACATCTTGCTTCAATTTCTCTATCAAGTCTTCTATTTTCTGTAAACATTTATTGGAACGTTTGAACTTCTATAAGTTTTATGTTGTTGACACGTATGTTAAGTGGGCTTGGCGATCTACTTATCTTTATAGTTTTTGTCTTAGATTTGCTGATCTTTATAGTTTCTATCTTTGATTTGCTGATCTTTATAGTTTCTATCTTTGATTTGTTGATCTTTATTGTTTCTGTCTTTGATTTACTGATCTTTATAGTTTCTGTCTTTGATGGGCTAATCTTTATAGTTTCTGTCTTTGATGTGCTAATCTTTATAGTTTCTGTCTTTGATGGGCTAATCTTTATAGTTTCTGTCTTTGATGGGCTAATCTTTATAGTTTCTGTCTTTGATGTGCTAATCTTTATAGTTTCTGTCTTTGATTTACTGATCTTTATAGTTTCTGTCTATGAATTGCTGATCTTTATAGTTTCTGTCGTTGATTTGCTGATCTTTATAGTTTCTGTCTATGAATTGCTGATCTTTATAGTTTATGTCTTTGATTTACTGATCTTTATAGTTTCTGTCTTTGATTTACTGATCTTTATAGTTTCTATCTTTGATTTGTTGATCTTTATTGTTTCTGTCTTTGATTTACTGATCTTTATAGTTTCTGTCTGTAGTGAAATTGACAGAGATACAACGGTAAAATACCTCCAAAGATAACATTTAAGGATAAAAACATAATGCGTAGGCTGCTGATGTACATGATCGCCTAGACCGCGGGTCATCATCCTCCATAATAATTGACTTGCTAGACAGGAGGGGAACGGCGGATCAAAAAGGAAAAAAATATGACTGGAAAGATTGCGTGAGACTGGAAAGGCTAAGGAGACGCAATTGGGGGGGAAACGGAGAAAAGTCACGTTTCCCAAGTTGACATAAAAAGTAAGCAACTCGACAGAAGGGACCATAGATATGTTACGCCACAGTCATTTATTGGACGCTTTTGCGCGATACCAAGCCCTTGATTTGAATTCAGCGGCTAAACGCAGATGTTCGAAATATTACAAAATTTAAAAAGTACTTTTTTTCTTAATATTAATGTTAGGAATATAAAAATTAGCTGGCCAGATGGCCTATTCTGAGCAGTGAACTAATATGTTCTTAATTTTACAGACGGATAGATAATATTGAAGATAATGACAAAAGACAGTGTTGTTCACATCATCGACAGACTGTATTGAATCTAAAAGTGTCGCTAATTGCACAAAAAAACACGACCTCGAGACGCAGGTGTTCAAATCTATTAGTATGGAAGAGAAGGGATATTTGTGGTGGCTGTGTCTAAAAATAACTTTTAACGACAAAATTTTGGAGGGGAGAGAAAGGTTGGTTCAAAAATCGAGTACATTTTTTGTAGAAACACAAGTAGAGACGGACAGACTAACAGATAACCATCCATACTTGACTGAAGCATGACTGAAATGACTTTAGTGTAGGAAATTTGAAATTCAAATAAACCTAGGCAGTGATTGGCCACAGACAATCATATCATTAGCGCTCAGACGCGAAAGTGGGGCCATTCTTCAATAGTTGTTCAGTGATAGACACAGATTTTAAAGTGTGGTGATTTCCATATGAAAGAAAGTGTAAGAAGTTTAGGGACGCCATACTATAGCCAGCAGCTCAGCTGAGTTTTGCTAGCAATTCTGTGTTATTTATTCATAATCTGGTAAGATTGAAATTATTTCCTTATATATTTTGAATATTGTTTCATGTTCGAGTGATTTGATACTGCCATATCAAAATCTAGCCTTACAAACAAGTAGGGATTTGCTCTAGACCCCCCGCCCTAGTCAGGGTCTAGGGACCAACAATGTACATAAACTCCAGCAAGGGTTAGGCAAGACAGATCAAGTGTTGAGAATAATGAAACATATTACCTATCCTCTTTTAGGGCAGAAAACTAATAAATATTTTTCAGAATCTATAGTCTGGGAGGACCTATCTGATGTAAACCTACCATGGTAAATGTGCTGTTTGGTCAGAGAGATCTGACCTGTCTGTATGATGTGGTTGTTGTGTCAGTGTTGTGTCCAGACGTGGGTAGAGAATAGATTTTGACACATGGCCCATACTTTGATTGCAGAGCTGTGAGTTTCTGTTGTCAACCAAGCAGTGTCTATTCAGTTGGTGACTTACTCGAGTGTATCTGTGCAGTACTTGTGACAGAGACCACCATTATTGCCGCCAGCACGGAGAGGTGGGACCACCAGATTTCAGCACCAGAGCTACAACTACAAGATGAGTGAGCCTCTGGTCTGCTGGACATTCACCAACACCGTTTAGTTACTAATACCCCATAAAAATTCCCACCATTTTCTGGACACTGTGTAGTCAATATAGACAGGTGTGATGAGGCCACCCCAACAGCACAAACATTAACTATCCTCCCAAGTAGATGACTACTAGAACATTTTAATAAAACTAACTAGTATAGTACATATATATGTACACTATTGCATTTATGATATAATATTCCATGCATTTCTTTCATAATCTCTAAATCCTTTTAAGTTCTGGTCAACCTAAAAAATTGATCCAGAACAAAATAAATGTAATATAATTCTATCAAAAAATTTTACACACGTGAGTTAGTTCAGTGTATTTTAACCTTTATTAATATTATTAGTCTTGTTAAATATCTGTGGGTATATCTATAACCTATTACACCACACTACATAGCATAACCCTAGACACTTTACGTAGCCACATTCATTAAAAAAAGAAGTGTGAGGTCGTAGTGGTAGCAAGAAAGGCCTTCTGACAATTCACAACTACATTTTATCTCAGGAGCCTTCACAGCTGGCCTCATACATTACATTTAGTAATATCACCATCATACAATACCATCAAACACCACTACATATATTGGGGTCTTGTCCAGGGGATAATTAGCCCAACAGTAATATTAGGATCTCCTGGTGGGAGAAATAAAAGTAGGGAAATAAATTGTAAAATTCCCTTTAACATTAAAAGTGTCCCTGCAGATAAAAGTTGGTGAATCTTCACAGCCAGTAATAATTAATTAGTTAACTGGTTAGTTAGAATTAGTTAGACTATAGTCATAAGAAGTACTTAGTGTATTTACGGGTTAGAGATTTAGCTTGTATATTATTATATTGTCTAAAAAGTATGGCGGAGCTGGCAAAATTTAGATCAGCTGCTGTGCTCACCGCGAAGGAGATGGGAATGGATGGTCAAATTTTAATTCAATACGTAACGGCTGAATGTGATAAATATATTGAACGGGAAGAAAGGAGGTTAGCTGAAGAGAAGAGGTTAGAGGCTGATAGAGAAATTAAGAGGCTGCAGATTGAGGCAGAAGAAAAAAACGACAGCAAAGGGAGGCAGAAGAAAAAAGATTGACTGCCGAAAGGGAGGCAGAAGAAAAAAGATTGACTGCCGAAAGGGAGGCAGAAGATAGAAGGTTGCAAAGGGAGCACGAATTACGACTAAGGGAGCTGGAATTACAAGGCCCGGCTCCTGAAAATGGTGCCAGCCCTTTTGCCTCAGATGCTACGCCTAGTCTGGGAGCCTCAAACTCAGCTATGGGGTTTCATTTAGACCATTTTGTTGAAAAAGACGATGACATAGAGGGGTACCTAGGACGTTTTGAGTTATTAGCTACTACATATGGGTTAGAGAGAGAGAGGTGGAGCTTAAAGCTATCACAGGGATTGAGAGGTACTTCTTATGAAGTATTTGCCAAAATGAACAGGGAAGACCAAGACAATTATGACATGTTAAAGCAGGCTTTGTTATTAAGGTACGAGAAGAATGGCGAATTTTATCGTAAGAAATTTAGAAATGCCAAACTGTTGTCTGGGGAGACATACCACCAATTCTCTGCTAGACTAGAAACCTATTTGGAGAAATGGACGGCTCTGGGGAAGACCCAAGATCTTAAAGAAATGATCATGATTGAGCAATTGAGAGAGTCCATGGCTCCAGACATGAGAAAATTTCTCATGGAACAAGGTGCAGAGAAGTTGGGGGAAATTTTAAATGTTGCTGAGAGGTATCAGGCAGCCCAGGCAGAGGTAAGTGGTGCTAAGAAGAAGCACATAGACAATTTTAAAGCTCCACAGCAATTTAATAAATTTGATAATAGAGAGCAGGGAAATAAAGGTAGGACAAACTTTGAGCGGCCAAGAAATGACTATCGCGACAGAAACTCACAGTTCAATGACCAAAAGTTCAATGAAAGAAAACCGTTGAACCAAGGAAAAAGATGGTGTAAATGGTGCAAGAAGGATAACCATAACACCGAATTTTGTAGAAGGAAACCTTCAAACATTGCTGCAATGAAGTCGGGGACGCGAAGATTAAAGGGTAATCCTAATGGTCAACAGGAACCTTATCACCCCCCAGTTTGTGAGGATGTTATTTGTAATGGGGTCACCATAAGGTGCCTTTATGATACAGGTTTGGATTATGATTCAGTTATGAAGTCTAGCCTAGTGGACCCAAGTCAGTATACCACAGAAACAGTGGAAATACAAGGGGCGACTAAGGACATACCACTCATGACACTTCCCATCGCAAGGATAACGGTGAAAACTCGCTATGTGGAAGGAGAAATCAGAGCAGCAGTGATAGTTGAACCAATCTACCCTCTGATATTGGGGTGTAGATACGTCTTCTTGGGGAATCCCGAGAAACCTGTGATCATGGCGACAGTGCAGACCAGGTCACAGAAGAAGGAGGAAGAAGGTGAACCTATAAATGCTCATCCAGAGGAGATGAGGAAGGCGCAGGCTGAGGATAGGACACTCAAGCCCTGTTTTAAAAAATTGCCCAAATGCCACACACCTCCGAGCAAGGGGGAATATTTCATGAAGAACAAACTCTTATACAGGAAGACAGGAACTAGATCCCCTGGTCACGGACAGTTAGTTCTTCCCAAGATATATAGGGCAAACTTAATAAGGAGCTTACATGTTGGAAAAGATGGTGACCATGAGAAAGTCGGTACCATCTGCCAAAAGATTGCTCGAAAATACTATTGGCCCGACGTAAATGTCGATGTTGAAAACTTTGTAGAAGCATGTGGCGTATTTCATAAGGGAACACCCACAAAGGGAAAATATGTGCAGGACCTAGAAACGCCACGGGGCAACTTTAGGCCTGAAAGGAAAACTAATTATACTCGGGTAGACAAAGTGGAATGGGAGCCCCCTTTTCACACCCAGTCTTCACTTGAATGGATTAACATGGCCACTATGCGAAGAGTACAAAGAAGAAATTTTACCCAGGATAAGATGACAATCCCTCGGTCAGACTTATATAAACTGGAGGAACAGACAAGGGAGCGAAGATCTCTCATAAGCAATCTAAAGTGGGGAGACAAACCCCAGAAAAAAATTGGTAGTGGTCGATTTGTGAGTGATGATTCTAGGAAGAAAAGTCCTCATTATAAAGCTTCTAAGGGACGGGACCAGACGGGTTCCATGAAAAATAAGTATGATAAATTAAAGATCCAGATGTAACTTTATTAAGGACCTGGACAGATGAGAAGGCGGAAGAGACTGTTACCTCATCGTATCAATATGTGAACGAACTGACCACTCGTTTGAAGCTGGATGGAAACTGGCAAATGATAATTTGAAACAAGCCAGGAAGAAACATGCAGCATATTTTAATAGGAAGGCAAAGGACAGGGAACTGGCAGTCGGAGAGAAGGTGCTGCTTCTACTACCCGGAAGCCAGAATAAATTACAAATTGGTTGGCAAGGTCCATATACGGTTCTAGAGAAGGTGTCTAGAACAAACTATAAAATTGACAAAAAGGGGAAGGAAAAAGTTTATCATGTAAACCTGTTAAAGAAGTATCTGGACAGACCACTCCAGGAAAGCACCCCCTTATTGACCTTGGCTATTGCAACCCAGATGCAAAAAGAACCACTCACCTCACATGAATACCCATTACATCCTTGTGAAACAGCAGCACAGGTAAAAGTCAGTAAGCATCTGACTAAAAACCAGAGGGAGAGAGTTCAAAAGGTTCTGGAGGAACATACAGTATTAACAGATAAACCAGGCCATACAAATTTGCTACAGTATGACATGAAACTGGTAGACTCAAACCCAATCTGTATGAGAGCCTATTCTATTCCGTTCGCGAAGGAGAAGGCATTGAAGGAAGAAATAGAGTATTTGTTGAAGGAGGGGATTATTTCGCACAGTGAATCATCTTTTAGTTCTAGTGTCGTTTTGTTGAGAAAACCGTCTGGGGAACACAGACTGTGCATAGATTACAGGAAACTGAATGCTGTCACAGAAGGACAAGTGGATCCATTACCAGACACAAAACAGTTATTTGCCAGACTGAACAAGGCAAAATACTTTTCAAAGGTGGATCTTAGTAAAGGCTATTACCAGATCCCAGTGAAGCCTGAAGTGAGACCTTATTTGGCTTTTAGCACTTCGGATGGACATTATGAATTCAATATGCTACCATTCGGACTGAAAAATGCTCCGAGTGTGTTTTCAAGGATGATGCGAAAATTGTTGGATCCCCTGAATAACCCATGTATCACAAATTTCATGGATGATATTCTCGTCGCCACCGAGACATTTGAAGAACACATTGAAGCTCTGGAGATGTTGTTTGATAGACTTCGGGAGGCGAACTTAACTGCTAGGCCAACAAAATGTTGTATTGGATGCAAAGAGTTGGAATTCTTGGGACACACTGTATATCAGGGTAATATGACCCCTGATCCTAAGAATTTGGAAAAACTGCAGAGAGCACCTAGGCCACAAACAAAAAAGGACGTGCGATCATTCGTGTCGTTATGCGGATTTTATCAGAAATACATCAAAAATTTTAATGCTATTTGTGCTCCTCTGACTGATCTGACTCGCAAGGGACTTCCAGATAAAATTATTTGGACTGCACAATGTGAACTAGCGTTCCAAGAGTTAAAGGAAAAACTCACTAGCAAGCCTATTCTCAAACTGCCTAATTAGAGTAGTGGCAGACGTGAGGAGTAATTTTACCTATGTGTATCGCTGGTTTTGGAACTTGCCATAGGCATGTTTTCAAGTGGGGAGATGTGTAGTGAAATTGACAGAGATACAACGGTAAAATACCTCCAAAGATAACATTTAAGGATAAAAACATAATGCGTAGGCTGCTGATGTACATGATCGCCTAGACCGCGGGTCATCATCCTCCATAATAATTGACTTGCTAGACAGGAGGGGAACGGCGGATCAAAAAGGAAAAAAATATGACTGGAAAGATTGCGTGAGACTGGAAAGGCTAAGGAGACGCAATTGGGGGGGGGAAACGGAGAAAAGTCACGTTTCCCAAGTTGACATAAAAAGTAAGCAACTCGACAGAAGGGACCATAGATATGTTACGCCACAGTCATTTATTGGACGCTTTTGCGCGATACCAAGCCCTTGATTTGAATTCAGCGGCTAAACGCAGATGTTCGAAATATTACAAAATTTAAAAAGTACTTTTTTCTTAATATTAATGTTAGGAATATAAAAATTAGCTGGCCGGATGGCCTATTCTGAGCAGTGAACTAATATGTTCTTAATTTTACAGACGGATAGATAATATTGAAGATAATGACAAAAGACAGTGTTGTTCACATCATCGACAGACTGTATTGAATCTAAAAGTGTCGCTAATTGCACAAAAAAACACGACCTCGAGACGCAGGTGTTCAAATCTATTAGTATGGAAGAGAAGGGATATTTGTGGTGGCTGTGTCTAAAAATAACTTTTAACGACAAAATTTTGGAGGGGAGAGAAAGGTTGGTTCAAAAATCGAGTACATTTTTGTAGAAACACAAGTAGAGACGGACAGACTAACAGATAACCATCCATACTTGACTGAAGCATGACTGAAATGACTTTAGTGTAGGAAATTTGAAATTCAAATAAACCTAGGCAGTGATTGGCCACAGACAATCATATCATTAGCGCTCAGACGCGAAAGTGGGGCCATTCTTCAATAGTTGTTCAGTGATAGACACAGATTTTAAAGTGTGGTGATTTCCATATGAAAGAAAGTGTAAGAAGTTTAGGGACGCCATACTATAGCCAGCAGCTCAGCTGAGTTTTGCTAGCAATTCTGTGTTATTTATTCATAATCTGGTAAGATTGAAATTATTTCCTTATATATTTTGAATATTGTTTCATGTTCGAGTGATTTGATACTGCCATATCAAAATCTAGCCTTACAAACAAGTAGGGATTTGCTCTAGACCCCCCGCCCTAGTCAGGGTCTAGGGACCAACAATGTACATAAACTCCAGCAAGGGTTAGGCAAGACAGATCAAGTGTTGAGAATAATGAAACATATTACCTATCCTCTTTTAGGGCAGAAAACTAATAAATATTTTTCAGAATCTATAGTCTGGGAGGACCTATCTGATGTAAACCTACCATGGTAAATGTGCTGTTTGGTCAGAGAGATCTGACCTGTCTGTATGATGTGGTTGTTGTGTCAGTGTTGTGTCCAGACGTGGGTAGAGAATAGATTTTGACACATGGCCCATACTTTGATTGCAGAGCTGTGAGTTTCTGTTGTCAACCAAGCAGTGTCTATTCAGTTGGTGACTTACTCGAGTGTATCTGTGCAGTACTTGTGACAGAGACCACCATTATTGCCCGCCAGCACGGAGAGGTGGGACCACCAGATTTCAGCACCAGAGCTACAACTACAAGATGAGTGAGCCTCTGGTCTGCTGGACATTCACCAATACCGTTTAGTTACTAATACCCCATAAAAATTCCCACCATTTTCTGGACACTGTGTAGTCAATATAGACAGGTGTGATGAGGCCACCCCAACAGCACAAACATTAACTATCCTCCCAAGTAGATGACTACTAGAACATTTTAATAAAACTAACTAGTATAGTACATATATATGTACACTATTGCATTTATGATATAATATTCCATGCATTTCTTTCATAATCTCTAAATCCTTTTAAGTTCTGGTCAACCTAAAAAATTGATCCAGAACAAAATAAATGTAATATAATTCTATCAAAAAATTTTACACACGTGAGTTAGTTCAGTGTATTTTAACCTTTATTAATATTATTAGTCTTGTTAAATATCTGTGGGTATATCTATAACCTATTACACCACACTACATAGCATAACCCTAGACACTTTACGTAGCCACATTCATTAAAAAAAGAAGTGTGAGGTCGTAGTGGTAGCAAGAAAGGCCTTCTGACAATTCACAACTACATTTTATCTCAGGAGCCTTCGCAGCTGGCCTCATACATTACATTTAGTAATATCACCATCATACAATACCATCAAACACCACTACACTGTCTATGAATTACTGATCTTTATAGTTTATGTCTTTGATTTACTGATCTTTATAGTTTATGTCTTTGATTTACTGATCTTTATAGTTTCTATCTTTGATTTACTGATCTTCATAGTTTCTATCTTTGATTTGTTGATCTTTATTGTTTCTGTCTTTGATTTACTGATCTTTATAGTTTCTATCTTTGATTTACTGATCTTTATAGTTTCTATCTTTGATTTGTTGATCTTTATTGTTTCTGTCTTTGATTTACTGATCTTTATAGTTTCTATCTTTGATTTACTGATCTTTATAGTTTCTATCTTTGATTTACTGATCTTTATAGTTTCTATCTTTGATTTACTGATCTTTATAGTTTCTATCTTTGATTTACTGATCTTTATAGTTTCTATCTTTGATTTACTGATCTTTATAGTTTCTATCTTTGATTTACTGATCTTTATAGTTTCTATCTTTGATTTACTGATCTTTATAGTTCTATCTTTGATTTACTTATCTTTATAGTTTCTATCTTTGATTTACTTATCTTTATAGTTTCTATCTTTGATTTACTGATCTTTATAGTTTCTATCTTTGATTTACTGATCTTTATAGTTTCTATCTTTGGTTTACTGATCTTTATAGTTTCTATCTTTGATTTACTTATCTTTATAGTTTCTATCTTTGATTTACTGATCTTTATAGTTTCTATCTTTGATTTACTGATCTTTATAGTTTCTATCTTTGATTTACTGATCTTTATAGTTTCTATCTTTGGTTTACTGATCTTTATAGTTTCTATCTTTGATTTACTGATCTTTATAGTTTCTATCTTTGATTTGTTGATCTTTATAGTTTCTATCTTTGATTTACTGATCTTTATAGTTTCTATCTTTGATTTACTGATCTTTATAGTTTCTATCTTTGATTTACTGATCTTTATAGTTTCTATCTTTGATTTACTGATCTTTATAGTTTCTATCTTTGATTTACTGATCTTTATAGTTTCTATCTTTGATTTACTGATCTTTATAGTTTCTATCTTTGATTTACTGATCTTTATAGTTCTATCTTTGATTTACTTATCTTTATAGTTTCTATCTTTGATTTACTTATCTTTATAGTTTCTATCTTTGATTTACTGCTCTTTATAGTTTTATAGTTTCTATCTTTGATTTACTGATCTTTATAGTTTCTATCTTTGATTTACTGATCTTTATAGTTTCTATCTTTGATTTACTGATCTTTATATTTTCTATCTTTGATTTACTGATCTTTATAGTTTCTATCTTTGATTTACTGATCTTTATAGTTTCTATCTTTGATTTACTGATCTTTATAGTTTCTATCTTTGATTTACTGATCTTTATAGTTTCTATCTTTGATTTACTGATCTTTATAGTTTCTATCTTTGATTTACTGATCTTTATAGTTTCTATCTTTGATTTACTGATCTTTGTAGTTTCTATCTTTGATTTACTGATCTTTATAGTTTCTATCTTTGATTTACTGATCTTTATAGTTTCTATCTTTGATTTACGGATCTTTATAGTTTCTATCTTTGATTTACTGATCTTTATAGTTTCTATCTTTGATTTACTGATCTTTATAGTTTCTATCTTTGATTTACTGATCTTTATAGTTTCTATCTTTGATTTACTGATCTTTATAGTTTCTATCTTTGATTTACTGATCTTTATAGTTTCTATCTTTGATTTACTGATCTTTATAGTTTCTATCTTTGATTTACTGATTACTGATCTTTATAGTTTCTATCTTTGATTTACTGATCTTTATAGTTTCTATCTTTGATTTACTGATCTTTATAGTTTCTATCTTTGATTTACTGATCTTTATAGTTTCTATCTTTGATTTACTGATCTTTATAGTTTCTATCTTTGATTTACTGATCTTTATAGTTTCTATCTTTGATTTGTTGATCTTTATGTTGTATTTTCCACAGGTTTAATTAACTTAAATTAATATATTTTAATATCAGGCAATGTCCGTGAAACATATCTGGCCAAAGTAACGAACATTTAAAGACCAAACTTGTTGAGCGTCATCAGTAGAGTTATTCTAATCATGTTAATTTTCAGACAAAAAGCAGTTATCCACAACGGAGACTTCGGTCGAAGTGACTGAAAAATCAGACAAATCCACTACAGAATCAACCACAAATGGTAAGCTGAGCATGTATCAAACGTGCCAGTTTGGATATAGACTGCTGAACAGAGTCTCTGGAGTTAATGCTTCTATCGACAGCTGTCATGATCTGTTAACAGCTATTTTTGTGACATTGCAATTTTGTCTTGTACTAACATAGCACGATTCTTGTTTTAACATTACTAACAAAAATTCACAGCGTGTGTGTTGAATGCAGAGGTATCAAAATAAGAATACGAGAAATAAGAGCAGCTTTTATTGCGTTGGGAAATAAATGGGTGTTGGAAGTCTTAACATAAAAATAAGAATCTTCAACTCAATTGTCAAGTGGGTCCTATATGAAATATAGGAAATATAAGCTTTAAAATATGGAGAAGAAAGCAAACAACAACCACGAATTTACAGACATCCATAAATGTTGGATTGCGTAGAATAAGGGGGAAATGATGTAGCGATATTACTAATGTGGATCTGATAACGAAAACCAGAAAAGGTGCTAGTGGAATTGGAGATCAGAAGAGGACGTGATCGGTTGATAACATAACAAGGCAGTTATTGTTCTGGAATACCCATGGTAAAAGAAGTAGAGGGACCGAAAAAACACACAGAGAAGAGAACTGGAAATAAAACGTCGTGAGTGGATGGAACAGGACAGGAGGATCTGGCATAAATTTGTTGAATGAACATATTACTTGAGGAGCTAAGGAGTAATAATTTGTTGAATGGACATATTACTTGAGGAGCTAAGGAGTAATAATTTGTTGAATGGACATATTACTTAAGGAGCTAAGGAGTAATAATTTGTTGAATGGACATATTACTTGAGGAGCTAAGGAGTAATAATTTGTTGAATGGACATATTACTTCAGGAGCTAAGGAGTAATAATTTGTTGAATGAACATATTACTTGAGGAGCTAAGGAGTAATAATTTGTTGAATGAACATATTACTTGAGGAGCTAAGGAGTAATAATTTGTTGAATGGACATATTACTTGAGGAGCTAAGGAGTAATAATTTGTTGAATGAACATATTACTTGAGGAGCTAAGGAGTAATGATTTGTTGAATGAACATATTACTTGAGGACCTAAGGAGTAATAATTTGTTGAATGGACATATTACTTGAGGAGCTAAGGAGTAATAATTTGTTGAATGAACATATTACTTGAGGAGCTAAGGAGTAATAATTTGTTGAATGAACATATTACTTGAGGAGCTAAGGAGTAATAATTTGTTGAATGAACATATTACTTGAGGAGCTAAGGAGTAATAATTTGTTGAATGAACATATTACTTGAGGAGCTAAGGAGTAATAATTTGTTGAATGGACATATTACTTGAGGAGCTAAGGAGTAATAATTTGTTGAATGGACATATTACTTGAGGAGCTAAGGAGTAATAATTTGTTGAATGGACATATTACTCGAGGAGCTAAGGAGTAATAATTTGTTGAATTGACATATTACTTGAGGAGCTAAGGAGTAATAATTTGTTGAATGGACATATTACTTGAGGAGCTAAGGAGTAATAATTTGTTGAATGAACATATTACTTGAGGAGCTAAGGAGTAATAATTTGTTGAATGGACATATTACTTGAGGAGCTAAGGAGTAATAATTTGTTGAATGAACATATTACTTGAGGAGCTAAGGAGTAATAAGTTATTGACTGAACATATTACTTGAGGAGCTAAGGAGTAATAATTTGTTGAATGAACATATTACTTGAGGAGCTAAGGAGTAATAATTTGTTGAATGAACATATTACTTGAGGAGCTAAGGAGTAATAGTTTGTTGAGTGAACATATTACTTGAGGAGCTAAGGAGTAATAATTTGTTGAATGGACATATTACTTGAGGAGCTAAGGAGTAATAATTTGTTGAATGAACATATTACTTGAGGAGCTAAGGAGTAATAATTTGTTGAATGAACATATTACTTGAGGAGCTAAGGAGTAATAATTTGTTGAATGAACATATTACTTGAGGAGCTAAGGAGTAATAGTTTGTTGAGTGAACATATTACTTGAGGAGCTAAGGAGTAATAATTTATTGAATGGACATATTACTTGAGGAGCTAAGGAGTAATAATTTGTTGAATTGACATATTACTTGAGGAGCTAAGGAGTAATAATTTGTTGAATGAACATATTACGTGAGGAGCTAAGGAGTAATAATTTGTTGAATGAACATATTACTTGAGGAGCTAAGGAGTAATGATTTCTTGAATGTCGGAACTATAACAGCTTGGCTTGTGTTATGAGTGGTTTAATTTCCAGATTGTATGTTTAAAATTAAATGTAAGCAGTTTTGTGTAGTGTAGTAATAACCATGTCTTTGACTTGTGTCTATCTGCACGGAATGTCACTTGAGACAGATGTCTATTTTCACGGAATATTGTGTTAATGTGTTAACAACACTTCTAACATATGTAAACGTTTACAGAACGCAAGTAATGAGGTTTTCCTAGTGCATTTCGTAATAGAAAATTATCTCTTTACCACTTTAACTTAAGGATGATTTGCAACAACTACTTTATTGTTGTTATTTTTTCTTCATTTCTTGATAGTCATGTGTGCTGTGGTATAGTGATTTATACTACAATACTTCCATGGAAAAATTGCTTTGTTGCTCGATGTGGCATATATAAGAATAACATTCGATATTTAGACCCACATTCGAATTTGCACTGCTTCGTTTTGGTTGCTGTATTTTTGTTTTCCTTTGCTACATATGAAATATTTCTTCATGTCTATAACGTTTGTATAGACTTAATGCTTTTGTGATTACTTTTATTGCAAACCAACTTTCGGTTTTAAAATTAATATCCCTGTCAAAAGTGATGGAGGGAAGAATTATAATTCAGCGTCTTAACCTCTCAGCATCTACAGCACATTTAGAAAACAGGATTGCTTGGAACTCATTTTATTGATTCTGAACGAAGTTGCATTAAATGTTTCTGAAGTTTTGTAAATTAATTTTAATTTCTTTCCCCACTTCTTTACAATGGATATAATTGAAAGTTTTGAAAATATTTTAATATTCGCTTCTTCCTCAAGGTATGTAATTTTTCACCCACTTGTCCAAGGGAAGCAACCAGACTGTAAAAATATATGTAACTATATGTAGCTATAGCAGACTTTACATCACTTTCCGTAATTATTATTTTAAAACTTTAATAAATAAAACAAGTTTCTGTTCTCAGGTTTGATTAAAAAATATCATGCAAGTGATTCTTATGTAGTGCACCTATGAGTTAGCTTGTATTAAAAATAAAAAGAATCATGAAATAATCAATGCTAATAGATTTTTTAACAGTGGTGCCCACAAACAGCATTGCATTTCTAATAATATGGACCTTATAAACACCGGAAAAAAAAAAAAACGAAGATAGTTCGCCAAAACTGTCATTTGAATTTGAGTTAATAAGTAAGTCGTTAAACGATGGCATGGTAATTTAGACTTTTTTTTCTCATTAACACCACTGTTTCCTATATCCTTCTATAATTTAACCCATTCATATCATTATATATTTTCATCGCTGAGTTGTCTTTTTATTTATATTATCTGTCTTTAAAGTATAAGCACCATATTGATCACATCATACAGAAATGCAGGAGAGGTCTGGCAACCCTGAAAATAATGGTCGAAGCTCATCTGGAGCAGAGATTACGTTTTCTTCTTTATCATATGCTTGTTACATTGGTCATTGAGTATGGGCTAGGACCACTCACGCTGTCACTGACACAATGGGAACGACTAGAACGCATTCAAAATGAAGGGATGCGTATAGTCTTGGGCTGTACGCGTGATATCCCCATTGTGACAATGAGGTACATGCTTGGATCTAGATATGCAATGGCCTAGGCAAAAGTCTATATGCGAGTAAGCACAGACAAACGGCACCTCCCTGCATGGAAACATAGCTGACATTAAGGGGCTAGAATAAAGAGAGGGATGTCATGGATGGCACAGGCAGAGACAACGATCAAGCAGGTGACCACAGTTGAAAATATATTCAAAGGTGAAGAGTGAGAGTAAGTCAAGTGAGAACTGAATTTACTACCAGCAAGTCATCATCAGCCTTGGCAGAGAGTGTAGAACTTGGGGCAGTGGGAAAGCAGAACTGGAAATTAATCAACTGATACATGATCATGCCGGGGATAATAATGCCATTGTGTATTCTGATGGGTCTGTGATCCGTGGTGATAAATCAGGGTTGGGCTTCTCTGCTAGGGTCAAGGGCAGAATCATCGCCGAACATATCGGGGCTTACTAAAGAATGGAGGTAGAGGCAGCTACTGCAGCATTAAGGTGGCTAACTGAAACTTGCAGTCAGCGACTCATAGCTTGACTGCCTGCATCAGGACCAGCGAATCAGAGCTGGTCAAGACCGCACTCCACCTCCACGTGGTGATCCTGGAAACAGTCTGCAACAGTGCAGTCTGGCTGAGCGAGTGTGGATCGAAATGGGAAGGCAAACCCGGTCCTAAAAAATGCCGTGCAGAAGTCGGATGTGTCGACCGAAAGGTGCATATATCACAGCTTAGGCGTAAACAGACACAACGCAACCACCGTCCTTTTCAGGACGAACGAGGAAGAAGAAGAAGAAGGAAGGTTCAAAATGTTTGGCTACGGCATGAATGGAATACATTCATAGAAGCTTCGAATCTGTAGGAACTGGTTCGGATCTACTGTCCTGGTCATGCATGCGTACGCGGTAATGAGAGAGCTGACAGACTAGCATCAAGAGCCCCCATAGTGGGGACACTGGATATGGATAAGGGAGAGATACTGAGAACAATTAATGATCGCTTGTTAGAGAATGACACTGCAATCGATGAATCATCATGACTGTTGTAATTTGGCATTAAACGTAAGGCTAGCAGAGATGGACGTGTGAGAGGATGCATCAGTCGTGTATACAACCAGCGGAGCTCCAGGACCAGTTAGAATTCAACACTCTTCGACATATACTGAGGGAGACTCATCATCTATGGGTTTGCCTGGAGGAGTGCAGTGATGTCGATTCTGGTCAACAATAACAATAATCTGTCTTTTCTTTAATTTAACCTGTGACGTGTCATATATCCTTTCACCTTTCTTAGTGCAACCCTGTCCTCTCATTACCTATCTGAGCTATCTCATTTTATTTAATCCTTTCTGTCTCAGTACCAATCTCCTTTTAACCTCTCCGCTGTCCTTACTTATCTGTTTCATTTCTTATGTAACTCTTTCCTTTCATTACTTCTCCACTGCCCCCCTTTTTACTGTTCGACTGTAATCACTTATTTCATTTCTTTTTATCTACTTCAGAAATTCCAAATACCGCAGACCCCGTAGTTTCAAGCAAAGATCAAGGTTAGTTTTTTTTTTTTTTTCAAGTCCGTATTTGTCGTAAAGCAGATACAATTGGCGTCTGTTTCATCATTATCATCATTAACTCTTCATCTACGGAGTCGGAGTGGCTAAGAGGTATGGCGTCCACTTCCGATTCTAAAGGTACCCGGTTCGGTTCCCAGTACAGGAAATATATTTGATGGAAACTTTTTCAGAACCAGTGAGTCCCAGTAATGTTATACTCCCGCCTGATCTCCTGGGTAGTGAGATCTCCTGGGTAGTGAGATCTCCTGGGTAGTGAGATCTCCTGGGTAGTGAGATCTCCTGGGTAGTGAGATCAGATGCCTAGCCTTCTCGGATAAGGGCAAAAAAATAGGAGGTCCCATGTGCAAGTTGCGCTTATTAAAAATCCCTCGGCAGTTGGAAATCGTAAAGAGTAGGCCATACGGCCGCTGCCAATCAGAATTTACACAATTAGGAAAACCTTCCCGCCACAAAAATACTTACAGAATCTATGATTCCTGTATACACACATTGGGATCCTCGCTGGTGCTACTGAGTTGGGGAACTGTGCTGAGATCCTCCTTGTGCAATCTAGGGGAGCAGTGATGGAGTTGTCTGTGTGTGATGAAGATGGTCCTTTAAACCGAAAATCAAACTCTGGTATTCTCTCTCTCTCTCTCTCTCTCTCTCTCTCTCTCTCTCTCTGATGGGTAAAATGCATGTGAGAATAAACGAAATCAGATAAAAGACGAGAGAAAGGAAGGGCAGAAGGTCAGACGGGCCTGCGTGCCCAATTCTCAACCCTTTGAAAATAAAGTTCGTTCGTTCGTTCGTTCTCTCTCTATCTCTTTGTTTCTCTCTTTCTCTTTCTTTCGCTCTCTCTTTCTATCATCTTTCTCTCTCTTTCTCTCTTTCTATCTCTCTTTCTTTCTTTCTTTCTTTCTCTCTTCCCCAGACTTTACTATATTCATTCATTTTCCCTTTGGTTCCCTATGGAGCATGGAGCTACCACTGTAGCTGGCACGTTAGCAGGAAGTCGTCATCACAACGTTCAAGTATTCTTGTGTCGGTAGTTTCTATAGCAATTTGTATCACGTGATGAGATTGCCAGCCATACTGGTCGCCTCGTACAACATGTCTGAGGGAATAGTAGCCATACTGTGTCAACCATTATCTCCGTAGCTTTAATTTGTTTAAGGATTTTTTTTTTAAAAGTGCCTGTAATTCCCTTCTACGAATTTTAGGCCTTTCACCCAGAGAATCTCAGAACAAGAACTACCTTTTAGGGCTATCACCTGATTTTCGAAATTTGTGTCCTGTTCAACGCCAGAGATTTACTTCACTCTTTGTTCCATTGATATTTGCCTCTTCTTGTCATAAGTTCCACATTGGTGTTTCTTTTACACGGTTGTTTCGTCTTCTTGTGCTAGGATAGACCTGATGATAAATAGCCTAGCTCGTATATCATTGGTCGAACCATAATATAATCTGTGCACCCTTGCAAAGGTTCCTTCTTTGGATCTAAATCATTTATCCTTGCATCCTGCCTGCTGGTATTTCTACTCACTACCAAGTACTTTGTGTAATATATATGTAGAGATGGCGGGCTCTACTTTGATGCCTTCTGCTGGATGATACCTGGGGTAGGAAATGCCATCTGGACCTGCCGCCATTTGGTCTTATAGGAGCTATAAATAAGTTGTAAATTGTGTCCTTCTTTGGTTTGACACAGTATTTCTTATTTTTGCTATCTTGTTTTAAACGACGGGGAATAGTCTTATGGAGTCGGTCTGTTTGAATGTTTTTTTTTTTCAATATATTCCATTCAATTTTTCATCTTGTTTTAAAATCCTAAGCAGTTTTCCAGTCTTGTCTTTTTAAGAACATTTCAGTGTTTAAATTTATCTGTACTCTGCTTTGTTCTGTTTTATTATTGTCTCACATTTCTTATGTCACGCGGCTGGAGACTGCTTGACGTCAAACTAATTGATTTGGGGTTCGGAGTGGCTAATACGTGTAACGTCCGCCTGTAATTCTAAAGGTACCGGGTTCGAGTCCCAGTAGAGTGGATATAGGATCCCGTTTCACGCCCATTGAGGCCTATTGGGAATATGGTGTTAGGCCCATATTTTCTTGACCATCGGCACACTAGGGGTTATGTGGTCAGCATCACGCCGGCCGCCTTAACCTTCTTAGAGTTGCTCTGGTACGCAATTGATGAGGCTGGGTCGACCCCGGAGCCGTTTGCAGTCTAAAAAATTACACCTCAACTGGGGATTGAACCATGGATCCCCGAGCTAGGAAGCAAGTGCACTAACCACTTCGCTACAAGGCTCCTAGAGGGGATATAATTTATGGAAATATTTTGTCAGAACCAGTGGTCCTAATGATGTCATACTCCCCCCTGGTCTCCTGGGTATTGAGATCGGATACCTAACCTTCACGGATAAGGGCGAAAAGTATAGGATGTCCCGTGTGCAAGTTGCGCACGTTAAAAATGCTACAGCAGTTGAAATCGTAAAGAGTATTGGATATCGCATCGGTGACTGTCCGATTGGCCAAACGGCTAGAGGGTTTTGCTTCTCGCGGTAAAATTTCCAGTTTCCGGGATCAACACTTTGTTACGCCAGGCTCCCTGTCTACACAGCTGTATTGGGTACATGACTCTGCTGTTCATTTACGAAATGCAAAGGCAGTGGTAGCGAGAAACAGAACTGGTCACACCACCTGATAAAGCTGGACCTAGTAGTGTGAAGTCTCTAACACTTTACTTGTCTACGGTAGTATCTGTGGACCTAGTAGTGTGAAGTCTCTAACACTTTGCTTGCCTATGGTAGTATCTGTGGACCTAGTAGTGTGAAGTCTCTAACACTTTACTTGCCTATGGTAGTATCTGTGGAGCTAGTAGTGTGAAGTCTCTAACACTTTACTTGCCTATGGTAGTATCTGTGGACCTAGTAGTGTGAAGTCTCTAACACTTTACTTGCCTATGGTAGTATCTGTGGACCTAGTAGTGTGAAGTCTCTAACACTTTACTAGTCTATGGTAGTATCTGTGGACCTAGGTAGTGTGAAGTCTCTAACACTTTACTTGCCTATGGTAGTATCTGTGGACCTAGTAGTGTGAAGTCTCTAACACTTTACTTCCCTACGACAGTATCTGTTATGAGACTACCTTTAACTTTTACACGCCATTAGGTGATATTCGTCTTTTTTTTAAATTTTCCTTTGACATTTTGAATGTTGCTGAGATTAGAACATGTCGTCACATGCGATAAAAATGATGTTGTGTATGCGGCTGGTAACCTGATCTTGTGAAACTAATTGCTAAAGAAACTACAGCTGTAAGATCACTGTTTCTTTGATGCAGGCTTTCCTGCTAGAAGGCTAGCTGCAGCGGTGGCTACATGATCCCTAGGGAGCTGCAAGGTCAGTGATGGTGGTGATGACTTTAGTATATGTCTTATAACAGATGTCCGCGTCCCATTTTCAAGATCTTTCCTCCTGTCAGCTCCCACGGGTCAAATAGTTTACATGTAACACCTCGTTAAACAAACTGATTGCACGTGCGTCTTTTTGTGGGTTCTTTTTTTTTTTTTTTAAGTGAAGGGGGTCTAGTTACAGTTCTTTGTACCCCGTGTTTAGTCAGTGCAAAAATGTATAAACAACTCACATGTAATAATCTCTTCTACAAAAGCTTTATATCTTAGACAAATTGTGCCATAAGCGTTACACCTTAGACAAAATGCTGCTTTAAGAGTTACACCTTAGACAAACTTTGCCATAAGCGTTGCCTTCAGGTGTTACACCTTTGACAAATGTTGACATATCCTTTACACCTTAGAGACACTTTCTCACAGTGTTGCACCATAAACAAATGTTGTCATAAGTATTGCGCCTTAAAAGAAATAAAAAGTCATAAGCATTACACCTTAGGACGTATGTTTTCATAAACTTTGCACACTACATTATTTTTGTCAGAACTGTTACACCTTAGCTATAAGCCTTACACCTTAGAGAACATTTTGCTATACGCTTTACACCTTAGACAAAATTTTGCTGTAAGCATACCACCTTAGACAAATTTTGCCATAAGCGTTACACCTTAGACAAATTTTGCCATAAGCGTTACACCTTATACAAATTTTGCTATAAGCGTTACACCTTAGACAAAATGTTGCTTTAAGAGTTAAACCTTAGACAGATTTTGCTAGAAGTGTTACACCTTATACAACATTTGTCATAGACAAATTTTGCTATAAGCGTTACACCATTGACAAAGTTTGCAATAAACATTACACCTTAGACAAAATGTTGCTTTAAGCGTTACACCTTAGACAAATTTTGCCATAAGCGTTACACCTTAGACAAATTTTGCCATAAGTGTTACACCTTAGACAAATTTTGCCATAAGTGTTACACTTAAGACAAATTTTGCCATAAGCGTTACACTTTAGACAAATTTTGCCACAAGCGTTACACCTTAGACAAAATGTTGCTTTAAGCATTACACCCTAGAAAAATTTTGCTATAAGCGTTACACTTTAGACAAATTTTGCAATAAACGTTACACCCTAGACAAAACGTTGCTTTAAGCATTACACCCTAGACAAATTTTGCTATAAGCGGTACACCTTATAGAACATGCTGTCATAAGATTTGCACCCAAGACGAAACTTTGCTATACTTCTTTAAACGCATTTGAACAGATAGCAACATATTTTTTGTTAAGATAGATAGGCTAGCCGTACTTGCGAGACTCAAAACGCACCGGGACAAAAAAGATTTAACGGAAGGCCGTTTTTGAAAACAAAATGCATGATAAGATCCCGAACTTTTTCACTAGTTCACCTCAGCACAGTTTGCTGGCTGCTAATATAAAGAGATGAGAAGAAGGACCGGCATTGGATTGGACACAGATTGAGAAAATCTGTTTATAGCATAACAAGTTTGTTCTTGTTCTGGACACTCCAGGGCCAGAGAAATAGATGCAGATCGAAGAAAACGTGTATAAGAAAACTAAAAATAAATAAAAATAAGACAGACTTTGAGCCGATGGTAAGCGACATGAGAACTTAGTATGTGTTTGTTGAAAGCCTATGTTCCTTGGGGAGCTAAACAGTATGACTAATTGAATATAAATTGATCGACAAGCATCAGAAAGCCCCGAACAACAAATTTATTATGCCGTAAATAATCAAAAAATAAAACAACATATTATGATGGAAATAGGTATCATAAAGTACTTATTTAGCTTTGTCCTGGTTGATTGCGTGTAGGCGGATCTCACTACAGACCTAGTGATAGGCAGCGGGAGCTGAGAAGTGGCTCTGTTCAGGACGTGACAATTCCTTGGGAGAGCACAGAACCAGAGCACAATATTTTAGCTCTGCATAGTTGGAGAGCTCCCTTGAATGGCGGGGAAAGCACAGTATGCCACGCGCTTCTTACACCCCATTGGGACCAGATGTGGCGATCCTTTAAAGCTGGAGAAACTGGAGCCCATGGCTTCAACTCAACATGTTTCGGAATGGTAGAAAAGCCCCAGTAAAAGCCTAGATCTACAGTGTAAATAATACCAAGGTGTCTTCAACTAGGTGCTGGCTGCAAAAGAGCGAGAAGCTCAGCAGCCTTAGTTAAACAACAACAACAACAACAACAACAACAACAAAGTACAACTAGTTGTAAACAACATCCTAATGTATATAAAATACCGGAAAATAAAGTTATGCTGAGTGCTACGAACTTTCTTTTTCCTTCCACTATTGTCGTGAAGCGTAGCGGGGAGCGGAAGTTAGCGTTCTTAAGCCAAGTCTGTCGGCTTGGCTGCTGTGAGCACGTGTTGTTGTAGGATGTCTGTCATGTTGTAGGATGTCTGTCATATTGTAGGATGCATGTAATGTTGTAGGATGTCTGTAATGTTGTCTGCCCATCTGCCTCTTGGTCTTCCCCGTGCTCTGAACCCAGATCTTCTAGTGTTGTAGAGTACTTATTACCGAAAATTACCGCAAGATGATGGATTAGCGGAGGCAAGTAAAGTTCAGCACTCCTCCTATTTCTGTAAAAAACAAAATAAAAAAAAAGGCAAGGTTTGGATGATCCGCAAATAATGGAGAGATAAATTAAGCAGAATGACCAGCGAATGATGCTTGGCAGGAAATTTATTGAAGAGCTGGAAGGCAAAAGAGAATAAAAGGACATAAATGATCAAGTGATAAGCAGTAAGCAAGAATCCACTGTACTTTCACTTTGTTAAATGTAAACCTGGTTTCCATTGGTTCTTCTGATAGGCATTCTCATTCGTTGTTTTTATGGTTCATATGAGCAGCTATATATTGCTTTTATCTCTTCGCGTGTCGTTTAGTCTTTTGTTTAAATTTTGCTTCCTTCTTCCTTGGGGTGTATATCTGTCTTCACACTTGCATATGTTATTATATAAGAGAACCAAACAACTATACACTTTCATAAATGAGTGTTTGTACGGAATAGAAGGGTTGAACCGTTATGCCAAGATAATATCAAACTGGTAGAAACAGCCAGACAAACAGTAGGTAATACACAGACGATGGCGTTGGATTTTTGTCTTATTCAAATACCATGGCTGGTGGCATAGGTGAGCATGTCTCTCCACAACTTTCTGTCTACAGTACTATTGGTCAGTTCTGTTGTTGACTTCCTTCCATGCTAATGTCAGACTGCTCAGTATCTTCTTTCTTTGTTGTTCTCTCTCTCTTTTTCCTCCTGTATTACCTATTGGCACGATATACCTAAGCTTCCGTCTTCTCATAAAATGCCCAAGGAAAAGTGGACTGATTCCTTTGGCTTTTGATAGGATCATCTCATCTCATCTCAACCCGTAACCCGTCATGGGTCGTAGGGGTGCCATGGTGGAAGCATCAGCAGACAGGGTCCTCCACTGCTCTCTATCCTCAGCAATGCATACAAGTGTGGACAAACCGTGTCCTGCCCATTCTTTGATGTTATCAGCCCAGGATTTTCTCTGCCTTCCTCTTCTCCGTTTACCTTCGACTGTTCCCTGAAGGATCGTTTTCGAAAGGGAGTCATGACGAGTTACCTGCCCAAACCAGGCAAGCTTTCGACGTTTCACTATTGACAAAAGTGGTTCTTGGTGGCCTGCATAGGTGTTTATCTTCTCTCTAACATAGACATTTGTTTTGTGCTCTTTATAGCAAATGCGCAAAATTCTTCTATAACATTTATGCTCGAAAGCCTGAATCCTTCGCTCCGTATCTGCAGTGAGTGTCCAGCCCTCACACCCATACAAGAGAATAAATAATACAAGTGATTTGTATAATTTGATCTTCACAGGAAAACTGATGTTACTTTTCCAGATCACATTCAACCTTGTCATGGCAGCTGAGGCCATCTCAAGTCTTGTCTTGATTTCTTTAATTGATCTTCCATCACTACATATAGTGGACCCGAGATATTTAAAGGTGTTAACTTCTTCTAACGTTTGCCCATTTAACGTAATGTTGGTCGGAACATGTTTCTTATGGCTATTCACCAATATCTTGCTTTTTTCTATATTAATTTCCATCCCATACGTTCTTGTTAATTTCTCCAGTCTAGAGGTAAGGTCTTGAAGTTCTGATTCTGATCCAGCTATCAGATCAATATCATCAGCAAAACGTAGGTTGCACAGAGGTCGGCCTCCAATCGATATGGTTGATTTATAATCGTAGAGAGCCTCCTGCATAATATGTTCTAGATATATATTAAAGAGCACTGATAGGATACACATTAAGAAAACCAGTTGATATCCTTACTAGGCAGTCCCTGTTCTGGAGTTCCCAGACCAAGAGAACGAACGAACTTTATTTTCAAAGGGTTGAGAATTGAACACGCAGGCCCGTCTGACATTCTGCCCTTCCTTTCTCTCACCTTTCATACTGAATTCATTTATTCTCACTTGCATTTTACATATCAATTTCAAGGAGAGACAGAGAAAGGCTAAAAGCTACCTGGCGGAGAACTGTAGGAAGGATGTAAAGCATGAACCAGAGCTGGAACTCACCACGAAGAATGGCTGCCGACCGAGCATGGTGGAGACAGATTGTTGCTGCCCTACAAGACGTCACCAGGCTTGATGGTCATTGATTGCTTTGTCTGTCAGTGGCCATGGACTAAAAAAGAAGAAGGTAGACTAAAAAAAAAAAACACGGAGAAGAGAACCGGATACATGCGCGGAATGAATACAGAAAGGCACGGAAAGATCTTGAACGGATGGCACGGACACGAGGGCTTGGCGTGGTTGTATTGAGGACCAGGGCTCCAGCGGAAGGGACAGGGAAGTGGTGGGGGGGGGGAGAGGGAGGGTGGTTGCTGAAAGGTACTGATAATGAACATCTCTCTCATAAAATTGGCGGTGTGCCTCAGACGTCTCTCGTCGCCTGACATTATCTCTCTCTCTGAAACGGGTAAGTAAAGTCCATGCTGTCAGTCCACTCCTCTCGTGGATCTGACATTCATCTTCTTCATTCTATCACATATAACCACATATAAGCTATAACTCCCATAAGCTATCAGTGCTGGCTGATGTGTTGTGGCAGGACTCAGTGATACACTCGAAAATGTTCATGTGAACCCTCGTAAATCCCCACAAATTCGCTCCCTAAAATAACAACCCTTATCTCAAACGATCTCCCCCTTAGCATCTCTCAGCAGTGAATCCCCTGACTGGCACAACCAAGCTTACCGTTTCTGCTGCTGGGAGGTAACTTTATGGCCGACTACTCTTAAAAATCTGGCACAAATCTTATGTTTACAAACAAGTGGAACAAATTATGCGACTGTAAATGCATGCGATGTCTCGCGCAATTTAGGGATATGCAGAGAGCTTTTTCTCGTAAATGTACACGTGATTCGACTGTTGCAATTAAGAAGGCCAAAAAGTTGTCGTAAATTTAAAATCTTTACGTTTATCGGGATGTCTGATTCCGCTCTGTGTAAATTTTACGTCCTAATTTGAATGCTGATTGCGTATCTCTTCTTTCTGCTTGTTTTTTTTTTCTTTTGGTAATATTTTCTTTACTTGTATCTTTTACATTGAAACATTTAAAATTTATTATTCCCGTACCGGATGTTATTAGTCAAATGTATTTTAAATGTCCACAGCTAACCTACTTAGATATGGTAGCCCCCAAGGCAGGGTCGGCCTTAATAATTGCTTGGCCCCGATTTGCACCATTCTGGTGGATCCCCCTTGACGTATGATTAAGTTTTGTTGTAACCACGTATTATGCCAGCATAGAACAAGTATGGAAGGCACTAGAAAAAAAAAAGTATTGAGGATGTGCTGAAAGAGACCAATGCGCAAAGGAAACTTATTTCACGTTAGAAAGAAGCAATCCATTATTTTTTGGCATGTTATGAGAAGAGGAAAACTGGGAATATATCGTAACAACAGGTGTAAGATTGAAGGAAAAAGAGATAAGGGAATACAAAGAGAGCAAATACTGGACAGTTTGGCGTGGCATGGAAAGAAGTCAACAACAGAATTGATAAATTGTACTGGAGACAGGAAGTTGTGGAGAGACATGATCTCCTACGCCACTAGGCATGACACTTGAAGAAGAAGAAGAATAGTGAATAAATATAGATTTTTAAAAATGTAAATATAATGTATTAGTATGTATTCCTGATATATTATTTGAAAAAAATCTTCGTTCATTTTTTTTGTTCCAAAGCTGAAGGTGGGGACCCGAACACGAGGCCAGTGTAAGCGCGAGGCCCGGATTGGGTTAAGTAGGTTAAATCGGCCTGAGCTCCCATGTGTTTTCTGGTGCTTATTACTACTTGTTTGCTAACTTGCGCTTCTTCACTCTGATACACAAAGAGGGGCCCCCGAGGCCTGTGGGTCGAAAAGAACGAAAGAGAAAAGAAAGAACGAAAAACAGACAGAAACTGGCAATAGAAAAGTCACAGAAGTAAAAGGTGCACAGGAGAGTTATCCCAGGCCAATCTAAATGGCGCCTTCGCCTCGCCTCGAGAGTGACCCATGTTACAATCAATATACGTCCACTTAAGCACTCCAAGAAAAACATTTTTCTAAGCTTTTTCTATTTTATTTTATTGTTAGTAAACGGCGTACTTCGTGCACAGGATTTCTTAAATCAGCGCAACAAAAACAGTAACTCAGTGTTTCAGAACGGAAAGTTTTATTCCGGCAATATGCAATCTCATATTTTTTTTTCTTTTATTTCTTTAGACACATTTATTATAAGTGTGTGGAGGGGGGTGGGGGGAGCCGCGCTGGTGTAATGGCTTCGGCGTTGTACTGGCGACCAGGTGTTCATGGTTCAAACCCGGGCGTCAGCGTTTGAAGAAATGTTTACGGCCGGAAATTTGACTGAATAGCCTGAACGGCTCCTGTGATAAACCCTCTGTGGATGGGAAGGAGCGAAGCTCCTGACCGGGTTGGAAGGAAAGTCCTCAGGTTCCCCAGCCTCGCAATGACATGTCATTGGGCCGAAGGGCTGAAAGCCCAAGTGCCGCTGGTTAAGGGGAAAAAAAAAATAATAAGTGTGGGGCATTTTGATTTGTCGCATGATTGGCGATCTATCTATCTATCTATCTATCTATCTATCTATCTATCTATCTATCTATCTATCTATCTATCTATCTATCTATCTATCTATCTATCTATCTATCTATCTATCTATCTATCTGTCTGTCTATCTATCTATCTGTCTGTCTGTCTGTCTGTCTGTCTGTCTGTCTGTCTGTC